>CM021107.1:215870308-216349486 GCA_007115665.2 Sequoiadendron giganteum | reverse complement strand
TGTCTTGTGGGATGCACTTGCTAGAAGATGAGGAATAAATCTGCAATGACGACAGCGAAAAACCTAACAAAAGGTACAGATTTGGAGTGGCACGAGTGTGTGAGGCCTGCAAATGTCATAGTAGAACCTAGCGGCATGCTAATTTTTTTAATCATTGCATCTTTCAGAAACCAAGAATTGTGTGTTGGATGCATATGTGAATCCAAAGTTTGAATTTCCTTAAAGCTCTTAAAGGTGAAATAAATTTTAAAAATATTGATTTTTCTAATGTTTTCAGCCTTCAAAAAGCTCCCAGTCTACAGAGGATGGTTAGCCGTCCTCGGTACGTTGAGGGATGTTTCCAATATCCCCAATTTGTATCGGGGACAGGGAAACATCCCCAATCAGCTGGAAACGTTTCTTGCCATTTCCTTCAAATTTGCTTGATTCGAGTAAAGTTGGGGACGAGGACAATGGCTTTTGGGGCAGGGGACGCATCCTCGTGTAACACAGGAAAGATGTTCTCTAAATCCAGTAATGTGAGGAGAGGCGCCACTATCAATCAACCAAGTGTTGCTATTTGTTGGAACATTGCTCTATAAGGCAGAATAGAATAGAAATTCCCTTGAATCCTTTTGAGAGATCTCATCCACATCAGCAAATGAAGCATGGTGTTTTGGTCTAGTAGGGCAATCCTTTGCATAGTGACCAAACTTGTCACATCTGAAGCATTGTAGGTGGGAGAGATCCTTCTTCTTCTTAAATGGAGGAGGACTATCAAATCTTCTATCTTTATTCCTCTTGAAGTAGCCTCTCTTTCCTTCTCTTCCTTTCTTCTTTGAAGATTGAGCGGCAAGAACATGAATGTCTTCATTTGTAGAGCTTTGACCAATGCCTCTTGCAACCAACCTTGATTCTTCTTGAATACAATCTGCTCTCAATCGATCAAACTTAGGAAGTTTTGATCTCGCACTGATTCTTTGAATGTATGACTCCCAAGATGTAGGAAGACCATTGAGAGCCAACATAGTCAAATCCTTGTTATCAACAATATGCCCAATGGTAGAGATTTGATCTCTCAACTCGGTGATCTTCATGAAAAATGAGATGACGGATTCTCCTTTCGTCATCTTGATATGATGAAGTTGTTGCTTTAATGCAAGAGCTCAACTTGTGTTGTTGATCTCATACATCTCCTCCAAGGTCTTGAACATATCTCTTGCTGTTTTCAACTTGGTGATGATTGGCACAATGTGATCTTTGATAGAATCAACCAACATCTTTTTCGCCTTAGTGCCATTTCTCTTCCATTAAGGCTTCTCATTCTCTTTGGTTGGTTCAGGAACTTCCCCCTCCACGAACTCAGCTAACTCATTTTCCTCCAAAGCGAGCATCACACTAAACTTCCAAGATGTGAAGTTTGATGCACCCTCAAGTCTATCTTCATCTTGAGTCTGTTCACCATCTTGTCAATAGGATAGATGTAAACAAGGATGAGAATAAGAATGGAGGATAATGCTGCTTGAAGAATTCTGATCACGATCTTTCTTATACCCGCTCTGATACCATGTTAGATTTTATGACCAGATATTCAAAACTCAGAAATGCAGCAAATAAGACAATGAACACAACAAGATACCCTGGGAAAACCCTCCAACTTGAGGGAGAAAAACCCAACAAATATGTCTCTTATATATTGAAGTAATGAGAGCAGAAATCTGCTTACAACTCAGGCACTACACAATGCCGATTTTAATACAATGAATAATCTCACCTCTCCTAGATGCAAATACAAATGAATACGTTTCTCCTTGAAATTGGTCTGCTGTAGGAAAATATCGATCTGCTGCTCAAGTTCAAACTTCCTCTATGAAAATGTGAGTGAATAACTTAATCATGAACATGAATGGAGGATCTCATATATATACAAATAGATAGGAGAGGTCACACCCCTTCATGGTGCAAAGTCGGCCACCAAGAAACACGTCTCTTATGAAGTGGCGCGATTATCAAGGAGAAGTCGACCCATATAAAATAATAATAATAATTATTATGTATCATTAAGTGAAACACCTCTTCACTAAAGAGTATCAACAATAAATAAATAGCCATTAGGCTACATTTAATTTATTGTCTTATAGAAAATTGTGCCTGGAAGTAAGAGTCCCGCGGCTGTCAATTACATCAACGACAGCCGTACCCCTACATGTACATGTACCTGTATTTGAACTCGTACCCAAACCGACAACTTAACATTGAACCAAAGTAGGTAACACCCAATGTTGGAAGTTTGACTCAATGAAAATTTCCGAAATGACGTTATTTTACATGAGGCAAATAAATGTATTGTAAATACATTTGAAACTTCAAGGATGTCATGAACATGGGGTAACCATGAGATTTTCTATGACTTTCCCAAGGCCCATGTAGTAAGCCTTGACCTCTTGAAGCTTGTAGTAAATTATCACTATTTCCTTTCTTGCTAGCACACGTTCACCATGGAAGCACTTTTATTAGCCTCTTTTGGTTTCTCCACCTAGTGGTCAACCTTTGGTAGAACCAATTCACCATTGAATGTTGTTAGAAGGAAGAGATGCAAATGCCATGGCTGCTAGCTTTCATTTGGGACCAAATTAGGCAATTACTGAAATCCTCTCAAATGCAAGATTTGGACCACAAGGGTCCATTTTCTCTCATGCTAGATTCACCCAAAATGGCCTTGATAAAACCAAGGGTAACTATGTCATCACAATTGAAGATAGTTGCTAATCATTTATTATTGACCCTAACTCTTTTGAGAGGGTTGCAAAGGGATAATTTTAGTCAACACCACACTGTTAAAACAAGTAGAGAGGAGGCCACTAACAAGTAGAGAAGAGGATGATTTTGGATGCTATGCAGTGTGTAGTTGGTAGCATTAGATAAGTGATCCCAATTCTAGGTGATATTGTGGACAACACTCTAAATGAGGATTTAGATGTGTTGTATGCATGTGGAAGCAATTGAGGAAAAGGGTTTAGATAGAGAAAATTACTAGAATTGGAACATGAAGTTTTATTAATTTTTGTATTTTGTATATGGCACACTCTTGAGGGAGATGCACAAGTGTATCTTAAATTTTAATTTGATTTTCTGACTTATTTTAATTTATGGATGTACGATGTATATGGTTACAAGAATAATTGGAATATGTTGTGTGGAAATGGTCCAAGAAACACAACCGATAAACATAAAATCAAATGAATGGTGTAGTGTTTCCGCACTGTTTTAGTAATTTGATGGAAATAGGTGTGATGATGGCTTAAACTAGATTAAGCTTTATACAATATCAGTTTGTGTCATTGAGATAAGGCATTCAACTTTTAGAGATAAGGATCTCAGTTTGGTAGATTTGCATAGAGGTTTGAAGTTTTTAACATTTTGATCTGCCATTTACATTTTTGTCTTGAAGAATCTTTTTCAACTTTGTTACATGAATTTGGAAATTTTCCCTTGAATATATATATTAATGTTGTGTATCATCGAAGAATGTTTAGATGCTAATAAAGATTTTGTACTGTGTCTCAGAAATTGCTAACAAATTTGAATGTTTCAAATTAGATCCTTTATCTTTGTAGCTTAATAGAAAGCTGTTTGTACATCATTTCAACATGCATTGCAAGAAAAATTCATTGAATGGGGTGATGTTTTTGAATTGAACTCATTATTTTGGTGTTGCACATGTTGAAAATTTGTGTTTATTATTTTAGATTAAGGTTATTTTCTTTTAATGAGCTCTAGATGATTTTTGTTCTCTTGGTACTCATGCATGTACATCTTATGTGTCACTGCAGCTTTGTCATGGGAATATTGTTGCATTTACTCCTCTTCATAACATAAATTGCAACCACGGGCTTATATATGTTACAGCACAGGTTAGACTCTCCTTTGAAGATCACAGTTTTAGCTAGGTTGTTGGAGATAGCTATGCACTTATCTGATTTGACCATAGCAAGTGCTTGTTCCTTTCAGGGTTTTCTTAAAATATGTCAGCTTCCATCCCTCAACTATGACAATTACTGGCCGGTTAAAAAGGTATGACTGATATGGAACATTGTCATTTACTTGGTTGTAAAAAATTTCATGAAAATTTGATCTCTCTCTTTTCTCTTGCAGCTTGACAGATATCATCCGTCTAATATGAAAAAAATGTTCTACTTGATTGTCATGGGTTTGTTGCAGATTCCTTTGAGGGGTACTCCCCATCAGATAACATATTTTCCAGACAGCAATCTTTATGCTTTAATAATCTCTTTTCCTGTAAGTTTTGATATTTCAATGTGATCATTTGTTATTTGGAATGGAATTAACACTATAGGCATTTGCTTTATGATTACCTATTAATCTCCATTTGAAAACTTCTAGCCACTTAACATTATTTATATTTTTAATGTTTTGTTTTATGTTCTTTGCAAGTTTATTGTATCAATAACCAGGTCATTTATGCTATAGATGTTTTCGATCATAGCAATTCATAGTTGTCCATAAGCTTGTCAATGACATGGATCGGTTGATGCAATCGTCTAAGCAAAGAATCACTTCTTAATAGTTTATTGTAACACTGAACTACTATAGATTTATTAAAGATGCTGATAGCTGTCTGTCTCAAGACACCTATATGATTTATGACATAGGTTAGTTAGGTAGATCTATTTAAGATATCTATTGCTAGTTTGTTAGGTTTGATGTGCAAATGGCTGTCAATTTTATGTCAAGGGATTTTTTGTTATCCGCTGACTCTATTACACCCCCCTTACTGGCATTGTAGTTAGACCTGTTGGCATGATTCTAAGCATTTTCATGAGAATGGTAAACATTAAAAAAGGCCTTTAGAAGGGATTTTCTTTTTGGAAAGATTGGCTAGAATGATCATTTTAAGTGTTGATTCAAAATTTTAGAGTATGATGAAGTTGGTTTTCTTAGATGATTTCGTGGAATAGGTAACAAATTTGTCATTTGTAATGTCCCCTTATTAAAATTAGGCTAGTTTGACCTAGAAACATAAAATGCACAAGTTAGGATACGGGATTTTGTATTTACCAATCAATTAACTTGTAAGTGAAATTTGCCTTTAGGACCTGCACACATCATGCATAACAAACAAGTACCACACAAATCCTTGATCATAGTTAGATTAGACAATTCAAGTTGTACATATTAAGAATAAGGCAGATGCATTACTAACCTAGAGTATTTAAATGAAAGCATCACATTTATATAATCCTATTACTTTGTATTGAATAGATTTTTGTTCTTCCCTCTTTCCTAACCCTAACGAAGGATGGTAGAATTACTGTACCAAGGGCGCGTGAAACAGTCTCCAAGTGGACTCCCTCAAGATTTCCTACCTATCTTGGGACCATCCATCAAGTGACCGAATTACTCCGCCTCTCCCTCCACAAACTCCCTATCCTCAAATGGGTATTAGCGAAAGTGAGTATGCTAAAATATCCATTCTTATATTAAAGAATCATAACCACTTTCAGGCTCAATAATTGCTGCAAGCATCATTATTGGATAATCGTACATAATATATATATATATATATAAGAATCTATATATAATTATTCCTAATTGATTGACAATAATTACCTTTTCATGAATATATATTGATCAATTATCGAATGCTAATATCTACATTAATATCTTTATCAATATCAAATATTAATATATTTATCAATTACCAAATATTAATATCTACATTAATATTTATTAATATCATAAGTTGATCAATTATCAATTCCTAATATATTTATCAATCATTAATATTTGCATTCATAACATATTTAACAAATATTATTTTCTAAATATATAAAAGTATTTATCCCTGCTGATTTAGAATTATGAGAATACTCACTTAATACTTACCACTTCCATCTGCAGAAACCGTTTCCTCCTCTCCTTTTTGCCAGCGATTCTATATAGACTTAGTCTCCTTCCTTCCATTCCATTCGATAATTATGATAAGACATACCACAATTTGCATAAATCAGAAGATGTCTTTTATAAATGATTCGGTGATTCCTTAGAAAATATTTATATATATTCCTCACTTTATTCCCATCGATCAGAATATGTTTATATTTTCCTTTCTTTATTCCTCCATGCCCCACTGTCTTGTATGTCTCTTCCTTTTTATATGCCTATCAAGAGTCTTACCCACCTTTGACTAGGGACGTGTCCCTTGTGTGATCGCTGCCTTGTTGAAAACGGATTCATTACTAATATTTTTTGTTGCATTATTTCCTTTGTTAGTTGTTGTTTATGGTTTTAATTTGGGGATCGATGCTTTCACAATTATTTGTAAATGATATGAAACATGGCCAGGTCTTAGTGATTTGTAGATATTAATTTGTTTCATATGGTAATTGTATTATCATAATATTATTTGTTTAATGATTTGTAACTATTAATTTATGTCACATGATAATTGCATTTTATAATAATATTTAGATTTGTATCATAAAATTAAATATTCAGATTTATAATATTATAATAATATTTAGAGTTTTTATATATAATATTTATTTGTTTATTATTATTTAGTTTATAGTAATTACCAGGATTATTATAATGTTATCCTGATGATAATGAATTTGCTAATACATATATTCATAATTTACAAATTATAATGGTTTCGCTACTAATGAAAACATAGGACCTAGTTTAGGTTATTCGGGTCCTTTTTTGAAATAATGAAAAAATTGAAACTACTAAGCATTTGAAATGTTAAAGAATTAAGATGAGGTAAATACAGGTGTCCTTCAGATTATTTTAACCGGATTTAGTGTAATCTAAAACTTGTCGGGCCAAAATATACAATAAGAATATAGAATGAGTGAATGAGATGTACTCATGCTTAAATACTTGTAAGATTAATACACAAGGAATAAATAACTGATGTAATTATTTTTGCTTGTGGTCTTGATGGGTGCTAAATTTGGTTAGAAAATAATGCAGACTTTAAATTTTGCTTTTAGTAATGGTTGATGAACAAAACAGGTCACAAAAAATCCATATTGAAATATTTTCATTTTTCAAATACTACTCTTATTCCCAAGCAATTTCCCTTTAATAGCCATAGTTAATAATGTTTCTTTCACTTGTATGTTGGCAAGGTTCCCCATTTACTTTTCTAGGATAGGTTGATTGCTTCAGTTACTAGCCATAGGTCTTTGTTGGGATTTTGTCACATCACCTTGCCCTTGAATCCACTCAAAGCTAAACTTTGCTTTGAACCTATTTTGCCAATGCTTGATATTAATGTATCCTTTGAAAGTGAGACATACATCTGATTTGACACTCATCATGAAAATCATGTTGCATAATATTTATAAACAATCAACAACACTATGCGAAGGCACTACCCTATGAAAACAAGCCCTACTCAAATTGAGTACAAGCTGTCAAGTAATGTTAGCACTATCTATTAGGCAAGGAAACCATCATTCGCTCTGATCATAATCTTGTTCAGCTTTTGCATGTGCAAATAAAGCTGGAGAAATCAGTGAATGACCTTTCTTAAGCTCCATATAGGAGTGTGTAGAAAGGGGTAAGACAACAAAATGGTTGACTGTTTGAGCTGATCTCCTAGCATCTTTCATTGATAGTGTTTGATAATTGAGGTCACAACACCACGGATAAGGTTTCAGTGTAGTTTGTAGATTTGGAATTCACATTTACCTACAACACCCTTTCTTGAGGACTAGGAGTTTTGAATTTGCTGGACAAGCTTGGCCACTAATGTGTTCCTTCTGGCACACCTCGCAGCAAATTCATCTTGGTGGCACATTACTCAAAATTAGCTAGTCATTTTCAAGTCATCAAAAAAATGGTTCAACTCAAACATCATTTCTGTTGGCTGTACATGCATAAAGACATTGAGGCTTACTTCAAATTTTGTGACCTTTAAAACATTGCAAAACTAGTATTTTGCAATTTGGGTAATGTACACACATCTTTCAGTTCCATTTAAATCATGGGAATCTCAGTATGATTTCTTATCTAACTCTCTAATGGAATAAAACAATCCATGAATAGGTGTTTGTTGTAGTTGATTGCCCTTAGATATAGTGGCCATGGTTGCATGTAAGAGAATTATAGAACTACTAGAGACAACCAAACTCTTGTTTTTCATTTGGCTACACTTTGGATTTCCTCTCTCATTGTATCTGGTCAAGAGCCTAGGTTGGTTAGTAATTTCTTACTAGATTTTAGTATCAAATGCTAGATGCTTAGTTGGATGAATAGACACCATATCCCCTTTCAAATTGATTTTTGAACTGAAGAGGAATTGCTTGCATCCTAGTCCATATTTGTGAATGTACAATAGTGCTCATCCTTGCACTTGTAGTTGGGATAAATTTGAGTTTTGTGCACCTGATACCACTATTTTTTGTGGTTTGCTTGGCAAGAATTTTTGGTAAATGCTAGATACTCAATTGGATAGATCAATGACATTCCATGGCACGACTGATGTTAACTGCATCTCAGTCAACTTTGAATGTACAGTAGCGCTTATCACCAATATGATATCTTGGTATATATATTTAAACATGCACTAAATGATAGGGGCTTATCAAAGTTATATGGGACATAGTTAAACCCATAAATGATATGGGTTCTAGCAGCTATTGACTCTTAGCAATCTTTCCTCACCCCTACAATTCTGGAAACTAATGCACAAAGGAATTGGACAAGGAAGAGAAAATTCCTTCAGCATATTCAACAAGTGCATTGTTAGATTTGGTAGATTTTGACTTGCAAGGGACAATATTAAACTTTGAAATATTAAAAAATACTCCTAAATGTGGTGTCCACTCACATAGTCCCCATTTTTTAAAACAACATTAAGTCAGTGTGCTAGGCCAAAGGGTCAACAACACATAATAATTAAATGACTTAAATAAATCATTTTATCCAAAATGAGCCTCAAAATGCTGAAAGCCAAATCCAAAAATACTCAATTGCCTTGCCTGAAGTAGAAAGCTCACTGAACTGCTGCCAACTTGAGCACTGCCAAAAATAGAGCTTACTAAAAATAGCATACTGCTAAAAATAGTAAGTTGTTCCAAACTCATTTTGAGCATAAATCGAGCAATTGTTGTGACTTACTAAAAATAGTAAGTGTCGGGAAAGGTTGATAGATGGAAATGCATGTTACACCATTCTGAAGCTCTCCAAAAACCCAAAAAGCTCCACCAAACATGCATCAAAAACTCACATGCAAACCTTCAAAAATGCATTAGAAACCTCCTATAAAATAGGAAACCCTAATTTTACCTCCGACGAGCCTATAGGCAACCGGAATAGGCTGACGGGCCACTGCATTGCTCACTGATGAGAAGGGGACATTACATAAACTTTACTTATTCCTTAGGCTTCTACAATTATACATCTTTTTATAACTAATTTTTCAAGTACTATATGTATTTTAGCACCATTCCCCTGTTGCCTCCCCGTTGCTGTCCCCCCGTCGTCCCCAAACTTAGGCCCCCCATTCCCTCGTCCTTGAAACTTGTCTCATCGTCTTTGTGTTAGGAAACTCCATGGAACATTGATTACAATGGAATTTTGAATGTCCCTTGAAAGTTCCGTAGAAGAATGTAGTGAGCAAAGGAAGCAATATGGAAAATTGTGGGGATCTTGCTGTAGAATTGGAGGTTAGGACGAGAAATTGGAATGGAGTTTGGAAGTCCATTCAAAGTCTGTAGGAAAAGGATCTTAGGGAATATGGGAAAAGATGCAAGGGTGGGACTAGAGGTGAGAATTGGACATGGCGATGAAAGTTTGGAAGTCCATCATAACTCCACAAATGGATAAAAAATGAGGGAGTTGAGGATGTGGGATAAACATGCGAGGAAAGGATGTAGAGTTAGAGGTAGGAACATCCCAAAGTCCAAAGCAATTCTGGATGGTAGGAAGAAAGGAGTGACAAAGCCATTAGGAAACTTTGTGTGAATAAAATGTGGAATCAGCAATTGAAAGTCCAAATGTTCAAAAGTGCAATAGAATTCCACAAGAAAGGGGAACTAGAAAGAATGTAGGAGATGAATGGGCAATCAAAGGTCTAGATGTTAGGAGGTTGGGGGAAATGGAAGAAGTTTGTTAGGAATCTGCAAGTCCACAAACTAGAGGGAATGGGAGATTGCGAGGGTGTGGAGAAGGATGGGAGGTTGGTAGGAAGAAGGGAAAAGGAAGATGTTTAGATGAACTCCGCAAGATTGCAACACACATGAAAGTTGACCAGGAGTTGAAAATGAGAGAATGTGGGGATGCGCAAGAGGATGAGAGGTTGGGCAACAAAAAAGAAACAAAAGAAGTATGGATGAACTCCACAACTCTACAAAAAAGGGAAAAGGGAAAATGAGCTAGAGAATTGGGGAATGTGGGGATGCATAAGAGGATGAGAGGTCAAGACAAAGAACAAGTTTGGATGTCCATTGAAAACCCGCAAATTGATCAAAACAAAGAAATGAAGAGAGGGTGGAATTTGATAGACATAGTACATAGTGAGATTTGAGAGTAGATTGTTTGTAGGGTTGGAGTCTCAAGTAGACCATGTTTCCAACCTCGAATGTGCGCTCAACACGCTGCTGATCAGCATACAACTTTTGCTGATTCTGGGCATGGTGTAGATTGTCCTTCAACGATCTCAAGATGTCTTGACTTTGTTGCAACATATCCCTCGCTTGAGGGGCTCTACTATCACCAAACACCAAGTCCACGAAGTTAGGAGCTTCGTAACCATAAAGAGCCATAAATGGAGACATCTTAATTGACATATGATAGGAAGAATTATAACAATATTCTCCCAAATGAATCCATTTTACCCATGCTTTTTGGTGCCTCAATAGAATTTCTGAGGTAGCCTTCCAACCATTTATTCGCTATCTCTGATTGGCCATCCATTTGTGGGTGATAACTAATGCTTGGAGTGAGCACTATATCAGTCAATCTGAAAATTTCTTGCCAACATGCACTTAGGAACTTGCTGTCCCTATCACTAACAATGTTTTGTGGCAACCCATGCAAACATAACACTTCTCTGAAGAACAACTCAGCTACTTGAGTTGCTGTAAATGAGCTAGTGATGGCAAAGAAATGAGAGAACTTTGTCAACCTATCCACCACAACATAGATGCAATCTCTCCCTTGCACCTTTGGCAACCCCGTGATGAAATCCATCGCAATACTTTCCCATTTCTGATTGGGAGTAGGTAGGGGTTGCAACAAACCAGCTGGAAATGCATGCTCATTTTTATTCATCTAACAAGTTTGACACTCCCTTATGTAACGTGAAACTTCATCTTTCAACCCTTTCCATGAGAATCTTTAATGGATGTACTTGTAAGTCTTAAAATACCCTTGATGACCAGCAAGTGGAATGTCATGAAATGACTACAAAATCTTCTTCTTAAGTTTAGATTTTGGCACCAAAAAGATTCTACCTTTATATTGTATCAACCCATCAATTAACTGCTACCTTTCATGTTGCAAATGACCCTCAACAATGCTGGTCACAAACTGATTTTTGACATAATCAACAACAATCTGCTCCTTCCAATCAGCGGTAAGCTTAACCAAGGAATTCAAATGAGGCCTTCTTAAAAGAGCATCAACCACTATGTTATTTTTTCCTTTGACATACTCAATGTCAAAGTCATAAGCTTGGAGCTTACTCACCCACTTCTGCTGCCTTTCATTCAAGTCCTTTTGATGCATGAACTACTTGAGACTATTATGATCAGTCTTCACCACAAACTTGCTCCCAACCAAGTATTGTCTGAACTTGGCTATTGCGTGCATGATTGCAAGCATCTCCTTATCATAAATTGAATATGGTCTTTCAACTCCTCTTAGTTTCCTGCTCTCGAAGACAATAGGGTGTTTGTCTTGCATAAGAACAGCCCCAACTCCTTCACTTGAAGCATCACACTGCAATTCAAATGGCTTGGTGAAATCGAGTAGAGCCAACACTGGACAAGAGCTGATGATTTGCTTGAACTTGTCAAACACTACTTGTGCCTTATCTGACCATAGGAAAACTCCCTTCTTGGTAAGATCAATGAGGGAGGCTTCCATATGAAAATACCCCTTCACGAACCTTCTGTAGAAGCCACACAACCCCAAAAACCGCTTCAAATGTGACATGTTCTTTGGAGGTGGCCAGTCTAGGATTGCTTTGATCTTTTCTGGATCAACTCTAACATCCTTAGAGCTGATAATGTGGCCAAGGTAGAGCAGCTATGTTATTCCGAATTCACATTTGGATTCCTTTACAAATAAGCACTCAGCTTCCAAAATGCTTATAGCTTCCTCCAAGTGCTTGAGGTGCTCTTCCCATGACTTGCTGAATATGAGAATATCATCGAAGAAGATGAGCACAAACTTCCTCAGCTGCTGCCTAACAATTTTGTTCATGCAAGACTGGAAAGTTGCAGGCGCATTCGTCAATCCGAATGGCACGACAAGGAATTCATAATGCCCAAAATGACTTCTAAAGGCAGTTTTCTCAATGTCTGATTCCCTCATCCTTATTTGGTGATAGCCCGATCTAAGATCAATGTTAGAAAAATACATGGCTCCATGTAGCTCGTCAATGAGCTCATCTATCCTAGGGATAGGGTATCGGTTCTTAATTGTCTTCTGATTTACGCATGATAATCAACACACCTGCGCATTGTACCATCTTTCTTTTTGACCAACACCACTACTGAAGCAAAGGGACTTTTGCTTGGGAAAATGTGACCCATATCCAAGAGCTCTTTGATAGCCTTCTCAATTTCATCCTTCTGCTTCTTGGGTTAGCGGTAAGGAGTTGTGATAACCTGCTTTGCACCCTCTTCAAGTTCTATCACATGCTCACAACCTCTTTCAGAAGGTCTCCCAGGAGGAATACTACCAAAGAATTTACTCTTCTTAGTGATCAAGGACTGAATGTCAGGGTGTTAATGCCTCTTATCTTCCACTGGATCAGCTGGTAAGATCATGCATTCCTGTGCCCACTCTACTTGATCATGTCGAATCAGCTTTTCCATTCTCTGAAATGATACAATGCGAGGGCCTCCATTTGACATCCCTCTTAACACCACTTTCTTTCCATCAGACTAAAACTTCAACTCCATAGTTTGCAAATTGAAGGTGATCTCTCCAAGAGATCGCAGCCATGTTATTCCAAGCACTGCATCGGTATCTCCAATGCCTACAACAAAAAAATCATCTTTCACCTCATAATTGCCCAATTGTATGGATAGGTTGGGAATCTTTCTATTGCAAGACAATGTGAATCCATCGGCCACCATCACTTTGAAGCCTTCAAACTCCTCCATCTTTAGGCCTCTCTTTGCTACCAATCCTTTGTCAATGAAGTTATGGGTTGCTCTAGTGTCGATTAGAGCAACAGTTCGCTGCAATCCAACCACTCCACAGACTCGAAAAGATTCATTCTTTTGAAAGATTGAGAGTTGTGCTAAAGCACTTCCTCCTCCATGGTCCATTGTTTCTTCTTCTGGAGCATTTTCATCATCATTGCCTGCTGATTCATACTACTAATCAGACATATTAGATTCTGATCCGGAATCGGAATAGGCCTCCATATGATTTGAATGAACTTTTCCATAGCATTTGTGCCCTTTTGACCAAGGTTCTCGGCATGTGTAACAAACTCCACCTTTTCTCAACTTCTCATGGAGCTCTTCTTACATCTTCTGAGGAAACTTGTTAGGCTGATTCAAAGAATGCTTGTTATCCTTTTTGTGACTAAAGGATTTGGACTGAAATTTTGGCTTTGGGGCAGCCAACTCCATGCTTCTTGATTTCTTGATTGCTTCATCCAGAGTTGGTGGATCAAAGGCTTTGACCCAACCCTTCAACAATTTCGACAATCCTTTAGTAAACAAGACTACTAGCCTTCTTTCAGTAATGTTGGGCACCATCACAAAAAGCCTTTGAAAATCAGCAACATATGAGTGAAGCGAACCATGTTGCTTCAGCTGCGCCAACTCACGGAATCTAACTTCAGGGTCCTCAGTATCAAACCTTTCTATCAACTTGTTTGTGAACTCCTCATAGGTATGTATGAGGTTATGGCCAATAGTGACCAAACCATGATACCACCATTGTTGTGTAGCTCCATCCAAATGCAAGGTGGCGAACTTGATAGCATCTTCTTTAGGCATGTGTAATGTCCCTTACCCAGTTTGCCCTAGAATTCACTTGTTGATTAGGTTTAGGGTTTCTTCTTTCCAAATGAATGTTCTTTTTAATTAAGTAATCTTGATTTGAAATCTGCATTCACCATATTCACAAGATTTCCACACACACATATATTTGTTAGCATTAATATCTAGATATCCAAAATATAAGCATAATCATAAATGCAATTTAACAAGCAAGAGGAGTGCCATGGGTGGATCTGCCTTGAAGCCTTCAAATAAAGCTAAAGAGGTTGTCCATCCTAATCCTTCTTGCCTAGTGGCTTAGTACCTGCATACTCCACTCATGGCAACACCTCAAAGACACTCATCCTATCAAGGGGAGAAGAAATCATGGAATCCTTAAGTAGCCTAAGGTCTACCACCTCCTATTCGCCCAATCCCTAGTCAAGGGCCTAAGGGGCTACAAGGCCCAATCCCTTGTCTAGGGCCTAAGGGGCAGAAGCCTAGGTGGGACCCCCAACCTTATATAACCCAATCCCTAGCCAAGGGGCTAAGGGGCTACAAGGTCCAATCCTTTGTCTAGGGCCTAAGGGGTTGAAAGTGGGGTTTTTAGACAATCTACTTAAACCATGGTTCACCCTTCCTGATAGGGTTACAAGCACAAAGAAGACAATCTTTACACGATCAGCTATATTTGCATTCATCCAAGATTTATTTCATGCATATAATCAAATATATCTTCATTTATCAATGGTTCTTTAAGATCATCATTTCCTAGAATAATTCTCATTATGATAATATTAAAGAAAGCATTATATCAATAATTAGATTAGCAATATCAATTTCTTATATTCATAGTATGCTAAATATTATTGCTAAGTGAGTACATCACCTGAGTTGCTATATCTCTCCATGTTTCCTTACTCGCCTCCTTCAACCTTATACTGAATTGATCATAGGATGACGACAATTCATAAATATACATAATCTACTTATGTTTATATTAAAGAGTCATCATTACTTATAAGTATCATTATTGCATAATCGTTTATGTATATATATATATATATATACTTCATATACATATATCTATAATTACTTTTTTACTTATATCCATTAGTATATATATATATATATTCTTTCCTTATTCATGTATATTCTTTATTCATTGCATATTATTCATTATAAAATTTATCTATATCTATGCATATATACTTGTATGCCTATATATATATTAAATGACTCTATATTCCAATGCATAACAATCATTGTTGCTGCTGTTTTGTTTCTCAATGTTTTTCCCTCTTCCTTATTTTTCTTCCTTCTATTTATACCATTCAAGGTAGGTGACTCACGGGGGGAATGTATTGTTTGGTGAAAGAGGTGACTTTTCATAAAATATATCCCTTTGTTAGATTTAATTGCTGCCTTTAAAGGCTTATTATCACAATCATAGTTGGAAAACTCGGACTCGCCGCGGACTCGGCAGCCCAAAAATATGACTCGGACTCGGGACTCGGGACGGACTCGGGAAAAGACTTGGCAAGGACTCGGCAAAAAAAAAAACCGTAGTTTTACAAAAAAAACAAGAACAAATTAATGCATTTAGAGAATATAAGAGCTTAATTTGATTATCAAACACTCATAATTCAAAGATTACACATGTCATATGATCATCAAACACTCAATAATTGAAATTTAATCATTCATAGTCATCAAATACTCATAGTTTCACTTTCAATGTATAACATCATAAGTTTATAAATGTTTACATATAATCATGTCAAAAAGAGGAAAACATTAACAACCACATATAATCTACATCTTCCTCTTTCCCCTCCCAATGGTACTCAATTTTGGAGGCCTAGAACTAGAAGGTGCCCGTGTTGTAGTATGCAAACGAGGACTAGGAGATCGAGCAGGGGAAAAATGATATTCAAATGTGTCTTCGTTGTCCTCCATGGCATCCAATCTTGCTGCTTCTTCTTCTTCTGCTGCTGCTCTCTCTAATTCAGCAATATCCTCATCAGTAAGTAAGACATCAGCCTCATCATTTTGTTCATTAATAGTCCATTCACCATATGGATCAATGTCATCCAAGTCGATGGACTCGTGTGAAACACCCTCCACCTTCCTAGTTCGAAGGCGAAGGTTGTACCGAACAAAAACTAAATCATTTAGGCGCTGCTGAGTCAACCTGTTTCTTTTCTTTGTGTGAATGTTTTCAAATAAACTCCAATTGCGTTCACACCCAGAAGCACTGCATGGCTGCGACAAGACACGTATGGCTAGCTTTTGAAGATTTGGTGTGCTAGCACCATAGTTCTCCCACCATAGATCTACAAAAACATGTTTAAAAAATATAAGTATTAAGAAATAAGAATAAAGTAAAAATCTATATGTAAGAATCAAGTTTCTAATTTCAATTTTTACCTGGTTGTTGTTTTCCTCTCCTTTCAATTGCTTGTTGGGAGGAAAAGAGTCTCCCCTCTGCACCCTTGTAGACCTTGAATAGATAAAAGAAAAAGTAAATCAAATATAGAAAATTCATAGATAGTCAAGGCTCAACATTGCAAATTCATAAATAAGATGTAACAAATCTCACCTCCAACTCATCAAGCACCTTATTTCTCAGCTCACTATCAGGCACCATCCTATCAATGCAAGTGACAACACCGTCCATGACCTCCTCATCCGCCTTAAATGAGTCCGAGAAGTAGAACTTCGGATTCAAGAAGTAGGCAAAGGCATGAATCGGCTGGTGGAGTTGGTTTGTCCATCTCCGATCAATGATGCGCCATATGATTTCATATTTTTTTGTTGCCGCCATAGTAATGTGATATGGCCTCTTTGGCCCTATCCATGGCCTCATAGATGAAACCCATTGGCATGCCATCTCCATCCACCATACGAAGAACCCTCACCAAAGGCTCTGTCACCTAAAAAAATGAAAACAAATGTTAAATTATAACAAAATTAACCCCTCAAAAAATAAAAAACAGCAAATAGATTATCATGTATAATTTTTTTTGTGTGATTGCTACTTACCCCCATCAGCTCCTCTCCATTTTTGATGAATGTCTCATCAAAAACTATGGTAACAATCCTCTCCCCTTCAGCTCTACTGGAAAATGAGGACTCCTTCCAAGCATCGGACACAAACATTTGCTTGAGATGACCAATGGCACCAAGAATGCTTTGCAATGTGAGGAAGTGGCTAGCAAATCGTGTCACTCCAGGTCGCACAAGGTCCTTGCCATTTGTGAATTTCCTCATCAAAGAAAGCACCCAAGTATGGTTGTAGATAAATTTTGTAACACTTTTTGCATCTTCAACCACTCTTTTGACCCATGAAATCTTCCCAATATCCTCTAACAATAGGTCCAAGCAATGTGCAGCACATGGAGACCATGCAATTGTGGGATACCTCTCCATAAGTAGCCTACCTGCAGCTACATATGCAGCTGCGTTGTCCGTGATAATTTGGACAACATTATCAACTCCAACCTCCTGGACCACCCCATCCAATAGACTGCATAAAGTCTCAGCATTTTTAACTTCATGGGAGGCATCTATTGATTTTAGGAACACCAATCCACCATTTGAGGCCACTAAAAAGTTCAGGAGAGTTCTATTCCGTCCATCTGTCCACCCATCAGATAAAATGCTGCAACCTTTTCTTCGCCAAAATTTCTTTTGCTCATCAACTACAAGCCGTGTATTCTTTACGGATTCCTCTAGCAATGGCCCACTCAAATCTTTAGCTGATGGGGTCTTAAACCCCTTTCCTGCAACTGTAAGGGCGTTCACTAGACCTTCCCAATATGGGCTGCTTGCAACATTGAAAGGTAGATTATTGTAGTACCAAAAGTTTGCAGCAGCCATCCTAGCTTCATGATGCTTTTCCTTATTCCAACCGGTACCTTCAAGTGAAGGTTGTGCTCCTGGAACATTACGTGGAATAAAATAATTTGGTCCTGATGAAGGACCGTGGCCAGCACTAGCAGTAGAATAGGAACCCTCAGGACTCTCACCAAAAGATGAATGTGGAGCACGAACACTTGGACTTGCAGCAGTAGCACCATGAGGCATAGTTGGTGTAGAAGGGGATCCACTCATCATTGATGCTAGGGCATTCTTTGTTTTTTGTCTTTCATCTTTTTTTAGCTCATAGTCAGCAAGAAGGGCCTTTATCTCTCTAATAATCTCAGGAGTAGTTTTAGGGCATCCCTCCACATTTTGCCCAGGTATCCTTGCAAGGTGGTATTTTAACCTGTTTATTCCTCTTGTCATCCATTTTTGACATTCAGTACATGTCACTTCACCTTTTTTGATTCCTGGTATTCCATACTTCCATGCAGGGTCTTTTCTCATTCCCTTTGGATTTGAAGACGACATTGCTGTTTCAAGTTCAACGTGGAAAAAAAAAAATCAGCAAGGGTTTGCAAAAAAATCAGCAAAAAAATGTGATTCAAAGTTTCATTTATTTGCAAAAAAAAAGAATGCAAAACCAAGCTAGAAATAATAGGAATTAGGCTATAATGGCTATTAAGGAAAATAGAAAAAAAATTTGGCAGCATATCCCCTTATTTTTCTTGATTTTTTTAAATTTTGAAAGCAAAAAAACAAAAAAAAAGAAATGTTAGATCACTTACCTGGCTCTATTTTGATCTTTTTAGCTCCTCCTCCTGCCTTCTTTCAAGCTAAAACCAATTTGCAGACCTTGAAAACACCAATCTTCAAGTTAGAAATAACAAAAAATTAAAAAAATGTATGGGTTTTAACCCAGTTTGACGCCCCAGCCGCGGACGAGAGTCCTGGGTCGGGGAGTCCAACCTCTGGACTCGGCCGAGTCCAGAGGTCGGACTCGGGAGTCCCGACCCAGGACTCGTCTGGACTCGACTCCCGAGTCCGTGGCGAGTCGACTCGGCTCAGCCACGGACTCGCGAGTCTGCCGAGTCCGCGGCGAGTCCTGAAGAGTCCGCCAACTCTGATCACAATAATATCTATTTTTGAAAATAATATATTATTTCTAATAATTATGATATTTCAAATTATATACTAATTTTATTATTTTATTTTGATGTTTTATTGAACATATTTTAACATTAAAGTATAATAATAAAACCAATTTGCTAATATCTTATTATTATTTTATTCTAATGTATTACAATCTTTGATGTGTAATGATTATAATATTTATTTATTATTATTATTTTTGATATTAAGTTATTTAATACTACAATGTAATAACAATAATTTGCCTATATATTGTTATTATATTTGTTATTTCATATTTTTATATTGATATGGTACACATTTATTTTATATTTAATATTAATATTGCTATTTATTAATTTATTTGTATTTTAACACTTGGTCTTTATGGTATTGCTATTTCGGGGACATGACACATGGGTCTGAGCGAAAGGTAGTTATCTAGCTTTGCACCCACGACCTTGCCGAACACTTATCACTTCCATCAAAATGAGCCAAGGTCACTTTACCAAGAGCTTGATGGTAATCCATGCTAGGGACCACAGGAGCATGATTGTCATTTCTTCCGCCTCCTCTTCTCTTCTTCTGATTCATATATTGATCCAATGACAAAATGTCACGGATCTCTGCTCGTAGCGAGGCATACTCCATGTAGCTATTCCTCACCTCATCCGCCAATGACATTTCGGCTTCAGCTGGCGGTTCTTCTCTTGGGATAAAGTTAGGAATGAGAGGTCTAGAGGCTGATCCTCTAGTAGTTGCAACATGTTGGCCAATAGTTCTCTCTCTTCCATTTGTCTCTGAAGAATTGTTCTCTCCAACATGATTTTGCTGAGGTTGGGAATGATTTTGAGTCAATTGCTGATCCATCTTGGCTAGCAATCATGACATCATGTCCAACATGGTGTCGAACTTTCTTTCGGCTCTAGCTTCCCTATCCTCCATTGAACCCTTATCTCTACTTGCCATGCTCTCAATTGCTTTACCACTATTTCTCAAAGCCTCTGAAAAAGTCTTTGCGTCTGGAACTGGTGGATTGTGATACCGAACTCTTGCTTGCCCTCTGGTGTAGTATCTGACTTCTCTATCACTCATCTGACAACTGAAACTCTATTTTCACAGGATGGCAGGAAAACAGGCTTTGATACCATTGAAATAACCCCCTTCGTTTTTTTTGAAATTTTCACATACAAATATGCACCCATTAAGGTTAGCCCAATAATCCAAACTAGCTGAAAGGGAACCCTTCACTTTTTGATCACCAAGATCCCGATGTGGGCGAGGTGAGAGCATATGGTGCGAGGGGATCTTTAGCTATAAACTGGAAGTAAAAAGTATACAATGTCGTAGGCGGCTAGCCGACCATTCTAAAAAGTAAATGCTGAAAGTAAAGTAGGCGGATAATTGACCTTGAAGGCTCGAAAATTTATTAAGTGGGAGTGATAACTACAACTAAATACTGAAAAGTAAACACTCGACCACTTATTTAGCGGGAGTGTGAAGTACAAAATATAGAATGCTGAAAGTAAATGGCTGACCAGTACTACTGGAATCAGTGTTACAATTTATTCTCTCATACAATGATATTATAATGAAATGAAACTATAATCAAACCAATATTTTTTCAATATTCCTCGCTACAAATAAGAGTGTAATTGCGAAGGAAATATAGCAAATAATTACAATAACCAGGTCTGATATAAAAACACTGTAATCTGAAACACAAACCAATAAGCTATGGTAATACCAAAATGCACATAACTTCATCAAAATAGCTCCAATCTCCTCCAAACTGAATGCACATAAACCCGGATAGATAAACACCCAAAATACAAGAGATAGACATCACAAATTAGAGCCCAATGGAGCAGCATGCATCCCAATGCAAGACAACAAGATAGGGGTGGCCCATGGAGAAGGGCGACCTCTCTAGAAAATTGAATACTCCAAATTAAAATCTGAAACCTTGCAACATGAAGCGCCTAGAGCATAGAAATGTAAGGAGCAAATACCCATAATGAAATAAAAATCACACAAAGGAGCTATGATAAAAAACGTGCTTCAGCCAAGCACAAACCAGCAACATAAAAATCAGAAAAACACATCAAAACCTTCAATTGTGAAGCTCAATCTGCAACCTCTGGATGAAGAAGCAGTCTCAATCAACTAGATGTTATCTTTCAAACACGAAACCAATAGTTTGCTAGGAGGTATGCATTCTTCGAAGCCAAGGGTTTGAAATCATTTCAACAACACTTCGTCGTCAATAGCAATGGATACCAAATGAATTAACAAAGCCTTGCTTAAATAGACTTCCGGGGGTGACCTTTCAAATCTTTTACCTCCAAAAGGGACGCCCAAGCATGTTTGAAATAATTTCATTTTAAAATTCACTTTATTCTCCATCTTCCTAAGCGTCAAATATCACCTTGGCAAATATTTAATTTTCAAAATATTCAAATGTCTCCAAAGGGCGTCCAACTCCAAGGCCCTCATTTAAAAACAACATCAAGTCATTTCACTAGGCCAAGGGGCCCAAAATGAAGTTAAATATTAAAATGACCTAAGTAATTCAATTTGCCAAAAATAAACCCCAAAGTGTGAAAGCCAAAATTACCAACACCGCTTTGCTTGAAATGGAAATTGCATTGAATTGCTGAACTGCTGCCAAACAGGGCACTGCCAAAAATAGAACTTACTAAAAATAGAATACTACTAAAACTAGTAAGTGGTTCGAAACTCATTTTAACCACAATCCGAGCAGTCGTCGAAACTTACTAAAAATAGTAAGTCCAGAAAAGACCTCATTTGCAGACGCATGTTACATCATTCCGAAGCTCTCTGAAATCTTAGAAAGATCTAGAAATGACTCTACAAAACAATTGCATGCAAACCCCTGAAATCACCAAAGAAACCTCCAAGCAGTTGGAAACCCTAATTTCACCTTCGGTAAGCCTACGTGAATCTAGAATAGGCTGACGAGCAACAACATTGACTACTACTGAGAAGGGGACATTACATCCTAGTTTCGTGCAATATCTTTTTGTGGAGGTTGCACATAGGAGTATTACTAGCAATAAAGAACTATTGTGGCTGTGATTGTCATGATGGGCTAGGCCTAGAACTATTTGTAGTTGAAGAGCCACATATCCGTGGGCCAATGTATGCACCTACTACACCAGTCTTTGACGTTGGAGAAGAATTCAACACATCTACCATTGCCTTAATTGTCCTCTTCTTTTCTATTTTCTCCTCATACCAAGGAGAGCCTTAATCTCTCATGTAATTGAATGCTTCACTTAAACATAGAGGTGTGCATCTCGTCTAGGGTTCCGTGCAAGGTGATATTTAACATTTGAGGTGATTGACACCTCCTTCCATCCGCAACCCACAATAATTGAATATCCCCATCTCTATATCTATACTTGGTATCCAATGCTTCCATGTGGGGTCCCTAGCCTTGTCACTACTTTGGTTACTCGCTAATGCCATATTTCTATCAGAAAATTGAATCCTAGCAAAAAGGAAAAAGAAAAAATATTGTAAACCCTAGCTCTCAAGCAAGGAAATGACAGAAAAAGTAAAAATGAAATGATAAGACCTTAATACACTATAACATAAGAAGAATGAAAGGAGAAAAAGAAAGGAGAAAAAGAAAGGAAAAACAGAAAATTAAAAACAAGGTGTTACATACCTTTCAAATGCGGTCAATAAATTTGCTTCATCAGTCAACAATCACTCTGAATTGGTTGAGATCACCTTAAAATTCATGGAATCTTGTGAAAATGTCAGATGGTTGAAATCACAAAGGAGAAAATGAAGAAAATGAGGAGATTTTGATACTTTTCTGCTGTAGACTGTCATTATCCATTGGCAGGAAAGTGTTTTGCTTTGACTGGCCATGTTTTGTGAGTTTCATGGCAAGTTACTTACCAAATATGTTAATGAGTTCTCACAAGTTGGCAAGCAATTTGCTAAGTTTTTTATCTTTGTTTTAGAAAGTAGTTGTTTAAATATAATCATTTATTTTAATGCTGATTGGAACATGGCATTGATATCATGGCTATTTTTCTTTTGTTTGTTTTTTACATTTTATGAATAAATGTTCTGAAAATAAATCACACTTGAGGTCCCAAATAACCATGGTTCAGCAGGTTTGATCCACCTTTTCTCTTCATCGGTTGGTTCAAGCCATCCATCCATCCATCCCCCTATTATCTAGGCCCCTTTCTCTAAATCCCCTACCTGTACTTATACCCATATTCTGGTAACTTAGATTTTCCTTGACCATTTATATTCTTGAACTTTATTTTGATTTTCTTCCAGCACTAAAATATTAGAGTGCTCTAACTTGAGCAATAAGCATGGGAAAAAGACCATTCATCCATCCATCTCTTCAGCCTCCTATTCCATGTAGTTGAGCACATAAACATCTGTTTCCAGTCAACATGCTAGCCAATTAGTACAGTTGTAAGACTGAGCAAAAAGATTGAGCGCTTCCACTATCTTCTCCGGACAAGAGTCAAGTGCCAAATCAGTCACACTTTTATTGAATTTTATCAAATTCCTTAATCATGGGAGAGTTTAACTCCATCCGAATTAGATCAACCCCACTTGATCTTATGTTTTTTTTAACTCTGCCACCCACAACAGGATAGGCATGTGAGTGGAGTTTACAAACCAAATAGATAAGCAAGAGGCTCTACTTTGCAATTTTTAATTCAGTATTTAATTCATATTTCAATAGGTCGCATCAAACAAAGAGCTCACTACACATATTACTAGTCATACCTTAAAGTAAGCTATTGGAACTTACTACCGAAAATCTAAGTAGAGTCATCTAAGGCCTGCGTGTTAGGACTGATAAAGCCTAAAATGGGTGGAAGAATTAGTAGAAAAGCAACCTGTCATATTGGAAACACTTGAATTATCACTTACATCCACAATACGGACCTGTTGTGGTGAACTTCCCTGACGGCATATCTTCTATAGCCCAACTATTGTTGGGATTGGAATTCTAGTAATGGGATGGGTAGTCAAGTTAGTCCCAATTGACCTCTCTTGATTGCTGCTTCTTTTCCATGCAGAAGGACATATGTTTGATTGCATTGACTGAAGAAGACTGCTGTATTGAGTTTGTTGACATTTATCCTATATTTTCCTGGTAAATGAGCCTTTATTTATTTTGTTCATTCCCTCCCACTAAACATGCTGGCTGTACTTTACTTCTATTAACTGGTCAATTTTAGACAAACATATAAATAATAATTCATTTCATTTTATTGCTACATGATTTTCTTATATCATTCCTAGTTGTCAAGTGCAATTTCCATATAATTCCAGCAAGTCAATAATAAAATGTACTTTTTAGCACTGTCATAGAGCATCAATTTTATTGTAAAATTTCAGAATTTGGTGAACGTAAGAAAAATGTAAGAATATAGTTTAAAAGCACACTAAAATTTTGTATGGTCTGAAGACCCTAACAAACCCAAAAATGTCGGTGTTTTGACTGTTAATGGAAATATAGAGCACTGGCATCCTTTAGTCTTCTTCCTTTGCACTGTTTAAAATTTTGACTTCCACCACTTTGCATTAATATTTGTTGTGGGGCCTATTGTGAAGATTTGCTGCAAGCTTGTTGTAGCCTTGGCCTAATGCATTTTGTTGTGTTTGTTGGCATTTTGTGGATGTTTTGCTGTGTTTAAAATTACTTGGTTGCCATTAGGCTTTATGTGTATTTTAATTTTTTGTGTGTTGCTCTCATGATGCTGTTGTGTTGTTGCCTCCTTTTAGGAGCTGTGTTTCTTCCATAGAGGTATTGTGCTATGCCAATTTGTCACTTGCTTTGCTGCTGCACATTTATTATAAGACCGGACATCAAGTTTATTCATTCTTACATTTTTTTGGAACTTTTGATTTTAACTTTATTATGTTTTATTACACTTTTTTTCTTTCTTTTATTTAAATTTACTTTATTTTGTATCTTTTTAATTAATTAAAATTTTGCTAATATTTCCTTAATCAGATTTTAATATTTTACTATTAGTTTTAAATTAGTAATAAGTAGTTTTATTAGGTTTTATAATTTTTAGTTCATTTTGTATTATTATACTATTTATTGTTTTATATTTCAAATTTTATTATATATATTATTGTTTTTTATTTTTTATTTTTATATTTATTTTCTTTTTAAATTTAGAATTTTTATATATTCTTTTTATATTTAAATGTTTTGTTATTTAGGATTTTCATTTTTAGTAATTTTAATAGGATTTAAAATTTATTAATTTTCTTAAATTTTGTTTATATTTTAGTTTATTTATATTTATTTGTTTATTTATTTTTGCTTATAGTAACTTGCACTAGGCACCCAAGAACCACAAAATAATGGCTAGGGTTATTGGGAGATGCATCTCCGAGCCCTTGGGATGTGTCTCTGGTATTGGGGACGTGCCTAGAGACGCCCCCGTTTGTAGGGGATGTGAGCAAACATCTCTTAGTCTTTCCCGAAGACTCTCGTGAGAACTGAAATGTCTCCCACTTAAAAATGCATCGAAAACCTAGGTTTTAAAAAGTTAAAAGTTAAAAGTTAAAAATTAAAAACTTAAAAGCATTAGAGGGCTTCAACTGGGCAATATAGACTTTGGCGCCAAGGAACTAGGAAGTATCGTAGGCCTTCAATTGGGCGATATACTTATTGCAGCTGCCATTTCTGTGGCAGACTAGGAGTGAATAGTTATCGCAGCCGCCATTTCTGTGGGAGTGTCACACAACAATTGGGTACAGTTAGGTATATAACTATTTTATATACACCAAATTTTGCTTGCTTTCTTATTTATAAAACTCTAGAGCTAGGATGACTGCAAAATTAAATTCATACATAGAACACTCCATCAATAAAAACAATATTAAAGACATCCATGGTATTGTTGTACCCAAATTTTTTTTTTTTTCCTTCAATAAGGCATTTTGATTAAAATGGTCTAAATCTTGTAAAATTGTTGTCAAGAGTCAGTTTTAGGTCAAACAAAGCATGCTTTTTGTCTAGAGGATACTAGCAAATTTTGAAAATTTTGAAAATTAGGGTTTCAGGCCCCTATTTTTAGGAAAAACCCTAAGAAATAGGATCTTTACAAAATTGACTGAAAATAATTTTGATTGGCTTATTTCACTTCACGGTCACATTGGTCAAGTCAAAATCAAGAAAATGTCAGTTTAGCTTTGGTTGGTCTACTTCACTTTTTTCAGGAGAAAAGTTAGAACCTCCGAGGTCAACAATGGCAAATGGCTAGTACTAGGTGTCGAAATCTAAACCTCAAACACATCACAGAAGATTCTATGGCAAAAGGTGCTCAAAAAGATGCTTCACAATGGAGGGGATTTTCAAAAGGTGAAAAATGTAAAAATATTCCAAGTTTGGAAATGCTACGCCTTGCTACAAGGGAGATGCCTTTGCAGTCAACGCCCTAGTCAACTTTGCAGTGCCCGTACACGTAAAAATGGTGAATGTAGTCACAATGGTGAGCGTACTCGCATCAACAGTAGCAGTGCTTCAACGTAGTCAGAGTAGCCCAACAACACGGTAATTGCAAAGCGTGAAGGAGTTGAAAATCATCAGAAAATGATCAAGTCTATAGCCAAAAGTTCCCCTGTTGGCTAGGGGCACCCTTGAATTTGAGAGGTCAAATGCAATTGTTAACATTTGCAAAACCAGTCATCTTCTGCAGAATTCTGCTAGCTTTCCAACGAATCATCAAGCAAATCCATCCGATTTGTCAAACATTGGCAAACGATGACAGAGGCAAAAGATGCTAAAGGTCAACAAACATCCAAAATGGCAGTTTGTTACAGAAAATGTACCCCTGCAGGCCAGGGACGCCTAGACTTTTGGTCAATCAGATGAGGTTTTCAACAATTGTCTTCTCCAAGAGATCTGCTTAGAATCCTTTCAGCTACGTGATGAATCCAACAACTAGCTCACAGGACTTGTCAAATGCCTGCGAACAAAGATCAAGTGCGAAAAGACGAAAGTCAAAGCAAGTTGAAAAACATGAAAATTTGACTAAGTATTGAAGAAAATGCAGCCTTCTTGGAAATGGCGCCCAACTTTCTGGGGCCTCAAATGTAGCTTTCAAACTTCGTGACTCGCAAGAACATCTCTTCAGAGTTGATCAATCTCCGCGATGAGATTATCAACACGAACATTGGAGTAGTCAAACTCTCGGCAACGAGGGTCAAACTGGAGCATTTCATGAAAGGTTACAAATTGCAAAATGTATCTCAGAGACACAAAAGCGCCCCTGCAGGCTAGGGGCACCCTTGAATTTGAGCCTCATAAATCAACTTTCAGACTTTGCAATACCAATCATTCTTTCTAGAATTGAACTGGTTTTCCATTCCATATCTCGGCATGTTCGTAGGAGTCGTCAGTCACTTGCAGCGACAGATTGAAGCACGGAGGGTCAAATTGACAAGACTGAAAAGCATCCAAAAAATGGCTAAGTCTGGTGAAAAAAGCACCCTTTTGGCAAAAGGTGCCCAAAATTTCAATCCATCAGAACTAGTTTATGAGGTTTGCAGCTCCCAACAACATCTCCTCAGACTTGATCTAGCTTCGTGATGAATCTGTCAGCTCAACTTCAGGATCAACCGGGCAATTGGAATTGAAGGTCAAACAGAGGCAATTCGTCGCAACGGAAGTTGAAAATCTTTCAAAAAATTCTAACTCCCTCAAGCTTGGGCGCCAAAAGTCAAAATGGGCCTAGTTAACTCTTAGTTGCGATTTTTGCATGCTTCCTGTTACATATGGCATCCTAAAATTAGAGGAGAAATTTCAGTTAATGAAGCAATCATAGAAATTGACTCTTCAATTAGGGTTGGCGCACCTAACTGACACTCCCACCTCCAAAATGGATATTTATTCAAGCAAAGGCATCACTTCTCCATTAGTTCTTGCAAGTTGAAGCTAAAATAAGCTATTTTCTCTCCAATGCATTTTGAAGGATCAAACGGAGGCCATTTTCACTGTTCTTTGTAGTTTCAGGTTCAGATTGCACAAAGGAATATTTTTCCATGCTTCAACTTTCTAGTACGTTCTTGCCAGGAATTCATTAGATTGGGTTTATACAGAGGCATTTTTCTGGAGGATTGAAAGAGGCAGTTTATAACTTCTATCTTCTCCCCCTCACATTTCTTCTATCCTTGCCTTAGATTTTCTCGCATGTTCAAGTAAATGACAATTTTTCACAGATTTGGCCTTCCGAGTATATTCAACATAGTGTTGGCAACAAAACCCACATGCTAGAATTTTTCAGGAAAAGTTCCTCGCTACCCCCTATTTTTGGGGTTTTCAGAAAAAGTCATCATTTCAAATAACGAAGAAATTGGGTTTGTTTAGTTCTCAGGCACCAACAATACCCATGTGCCAAAAAAATTCGGAAAGAAAAAAGCTTTTGCAGCCCCACTGCCCCCTGCAGCTTTTACCCCGAGAGGTCATTTCATGTCAAAGAAATAATCACTTTTTCGAATTTCTGACGTTGTGGGTTTGTTTTAAAACATTTTCTCTACAAAACCCACGTCTTAGAAATTTTCATAAAAATTGCCCCTCAAAAAGCTATTTTTAGCCTCACCGGAAAAAGTTCCTCGAACATACCCGTGTTTACAATCAATAGTCAAGTTTTTTAGAATGCAATTCTCTCAGGTAGAATACAAGACCACAACGGTCTTACTCCATGATTTTTTGGGAACGACAGACACCGATCTGCATCAAGTGCACCCGATGGTTGATTCAAACAATTTGACAGGCATAGACACTCAAAGTCGACATATGTTCGTACCTCGTATAGCTGATAGCCTTTCAAGGCCAGTTTAGAGGGTTGAATACCATTGGAATTTTAGGTGCGCAACGAGTTCATGTGCATTTCTCACAGCTAGAGTGTTCGTAGTTAAACTTCACGGTTTCATCATGCAACACTCTTCCATTGAGAAGAATCAAGAAAAGCGTTAGAAGAATCAAGATGCAGAAAAAAAAGAGGCCATCACTCCAGTTACAAAGCCGCTAGAGTTACTAGTCAGTGAACTACTAGTTTAAGTGTGCAAATATTTCCAAGATTGCTCAAGTTGTTGACAAGCAGTGAATTGATAGTTAAGGCATGTGATGATCTCCAGATGATGAGGCAGTAAACTGCTTGTTGGAGGAGATGATTGCTCGGGGAGGCAACCAATGAACTGCCAGTTAGGACATCCAACCTTTTCCAAATAGACATTAGACACAACAGTTAACTTGATGCCTCTTTCCAAGTTAATTCGTCGTCCTACCAATCGTGCATGTCTATTTTGGAGATATCTATGTACATATGGAGTTCTAATTTAGTTTAGAATCAGTTAACTGAAGTAGTTTTTCCAGTTAACTGTTAAGTTACCTGTATTTAGATATAGGAATAAATCTTGCATGTTGGCAAGAACTCAATGTTAACTCAAGGAGATTTTAGGGTTCCCTACTCCTTTGAGCTTCTATAAATAAGAGCAACCTTCCTCATTATTGTTTAACTTTTGCTTGTGATAACAAATTGCTGCACCATTTCGCCCGCAATATTGCTATTCAGTGTTGGTTCACATTGTGTAAGAACAAGATTGTATGCTTACTTGTGGCTGCAAATCATTGTTCAGTTTATTGTTTAATGTCATGTTATAAATCTGGTTTGATTGTCTATTGTATGTTTGTTTCATCATACAATCTGCTGTCCCAAATGTACTATTGTTTTTCAAGAAATCTTTGAGGAAATAAATCTCATGCCTTTGTGCTTTGATCCAATGTCTCATTTCTTTCAGTAATTAGCTTCCGTAATCTTTATTTCAGCTTACAACCGAAAGTACAATGAGTCTTCGTGTGAATGTTGCATGCAAGTTTATTTGAGCTTTTGTGTAAGAAAATCATACTTGCTTACTTCTAAGTTCTCTTGCGCTGAGTTTACTTGAGAAATTAGAAGCATTTTAGCGTAGGCTTAGTTGTAGTTGGATTTGCGAAACCAGAGAAAATCTCAGCTACAACACGAAGAGTTTTATAAACCTTGTGCTCTCAAGCTGAGAACAAAAAGATCGGTGATTAGTTTAGTTGTTTCTTTTAAAAGCATAATCAACAAAGAGGGAGCTTCCCTTCCAAATTTGAAGAGCAGTTTATCTGTGCATAGCTGTTCGTTTCCAATAAGCACTCCAGAGGTGCAAATTGAAACACCAATAGGTATAAATATTAAAAACCATTACAAAAATAGTAATTGCTTTTGAAGCTAAGAGCTATGTATTGAATGTCAAACCATTTTCTACACGAGACAATATACTGTTTGCATTTCACATATTCACATTGATTTATAACTTTATAATTATATCAATAATTATTTGTGTAACAAACACAAAGGAAACATAAAAGGAGGCTACACCAAATACATTATATTTTTAAATATAATATTTAACAACAAAAGAGGCATCATATGTACATACCAAATAGCATAGTGTTTTGTATTAAAGAGCCATCTCCATATGCAAAGGAAACATCTATCATCCATTTTATGGGTCCAAGGGCCAACTTGAAAGCAAAGGGCACACTTTATCATTTGATAATATAACCTATGCTGGGTATAGTCTGTTAACTATTTGGGAACAAAATATCTTCCTAAAAATAGTTGCAACTAGTCAAACTTTACTCTTTATTGAGTTCAGTTAAAGAATCTTATATTTGAGTGGGAGATGGTGCAAATAATTTATTTTATCTTTTTCTGTAGAATGTCAAGTGGCGAAGAACAAGGCTTGTACCCATTGTGGAAGTATTGTGATCATGTTCCAGGGCTGAAGGGTTCAGGTGGAACAACCATGATTACATGTAAGTTTTGTCAAATGTCATGGCAAGGTACTTATATGAGGGTGAGGGCTCATTTCCTTCATATACCTGGAAAAGGTGTTGATCCTTGTCCAAATGAGGTCCACCGATATGATGCTATGATTGATCAAGAAAGGGCTGATGCGAAAATTTCTAATTTGAGCTCTCATGCCTCAAGGACAGGGGCAATTGCTACAACTCAAAATCAAAATAGAGAGGTAGAGGTGGATGTGTCTTCTAGAGATGTACTAGTAGAACGTTCTCGCAAGAGACCACACAATGGTAGCTCAAACCCCATTAGAAGATTATTTGATGTGCAAGGTCGAGAAGCGGTTGATGAAACGATTGCACGCTTCTTTTATGCAAATGGAATAACGCTTAATTTTGCTTGCTCACCTTTCTATGGAAGATGGTCCAAGCTATTAGTAATGGACTAGCTGGGTATAAACCACCTGGGTATGAAAAGATTCACACTACTCTAATTGATAAAGAAAAAATTCGATTAGAGCGACAAATTGCACCAATGAAAAGAGTGTGGCCTGCAGAAGGATGTAGTATTGTGATGGATGGGTGGATAGATGCTAGAAATCATCCACTGCTTAATATCATGGTAACATGCAACAAAGGGCCTTATTTTTTGTAGGCAATAGATTATTCAAGGTGAGAAAAAAATGTAGAGTTTCTTCTTAACTAGCTATGTGACAACATTGAGGAGGCGCGGGCATCACATGTAGTCCAAATTGTTACAGATGCTACCCTTGTTTGTAAAGCAACAGGCATGCTGGTGCAAAAAAAGTACAAGAATATATTTTGGACACCATGTTGTGTGCATTCGTTGAATAATGCACTCAAAGATATTGGCAAGTTCCAGTGGATTTCAGATCTCATAGAAAAGGGTAGAAAAATATAGATGTTCATATATAACCATCACCATTCACAAGCCATTTATCGAAAAATTGCCAAGGTGGAACTTCTCAAACTTGTTGATACACGGTTTGCTTCTTATTTTATTCTTCTTGTCTATCTTTGTGAAGTCAAAGTAGCTTTTTGGTCCACAATAGTTAGTGATGCATGAGCAGCTTGGAGACAATCTACATCAGATACTGCAGTTTAGGTGAGGTGTAGATGTAATCAAATCTTATCAAATTTGGATCCTAAAAGACCTATAGAAATTCTAAGTCAGATTTTTCTTCTTGTATTTCGAATGTGCTGATTGCAGAACATTTATTAATTTCGATGTTTTGCAAATAAGGAATGAACTACCTTTTGTATGAGGGAGACACGCCTCAAGGAGAGACGCATCTCATGAGAGGACGTGTCCCTTGGGCGTGCAACCTCCCTTAACAACCCGTAATCATACAATGTTTCTCATAAACACCAATGCGTGCTTTTAACAAGCAGCGATTATATAAGATGCATTCTGATTTGATTCAATTGCAAATTTTGATCATCACTACCAGAAATTTGAATAACTTATTTGAAGGTTTTATATTTTGAGAGTAAGTCGATTAAATATAAATGATGATGATGCATAAATGCAATCATCATTTATATCTGACCGATGCTATCTTAAATCAACAAGAGGTATGGTCCTTGATGGCCATTTTTGGGCTGTTGTTAAATTTGTTGTGGACTTTATTAAGCCCATATGTGAGGTGATCAAATTTGTAGATTTAGACAAGCCATGTTTGGGGGAAATTTATGAAGAAATAGATTCCATGTGTGAAAGAGTCAAGAAAATAACAGATGCAAAAGATCTTTCTTTATATCCTTTGATAGAAGAAAAGTTACATGAAAGATGGAAAAAACTTAACACCCCTTCATTGTGCCGCCTATGCCTTAAATCTTAAATGGCATAATATACAAGTGACCAATAAGAGGGCTCCATATGAGGATAGAGAGGTAATGAAGGGATTTTGGGCTGCAATAAAAAATATTTATGGCAGAGCTGAGGATGCTTTAGTAATGAGGAGTCAATGGAATAAGTTTTCATGTGGGCATGGTGATTAATCTTCCGTGGAAGCTTTATATGATATGCATGCAAAGAAAGACCCTATAGAGTGGTGGTAGAACCATGGAGGTGAAACCCCTGAATTGCAATCATTTGCAATAAGATTACTCTCACAAGTAGCCAACTCTTCATCTTGTGAGAGAAATTGGAGCACTTATGGCTTTATTCATTCACTAAAGAGGAAACGATTAGGATCAAAGAAAGCATAGAACTTGGTGTACATTCATAGCTCTCTTCGTTTTCTCTCTCATGTAGATCCTGGGTATGAGGAGGGTCCTTAAGCAAATGGGACCAAATTTCACTTGATGGAGAAGTTGCAGCCATGGTGGATGAAGTAGTTGAAGCAGATGGCCTTAGTGATTTACCCCTAGTTCTACTACCAGCAGAGGAACTTAAGTTTGAGAGTGATGATTATTTGGAGAGCATCATAGCTGAGGACCTTGATATGGATGATCATGATATAGAAGTGTAGATTATAGATTTCTGATTTTTGTTTTTTGTTTGCGTATCAGCCTATCAAACTATCAACATTTCTGAATTTCAATATGTAATTGAATATTAAATATGTAATGTCAAATGTGAACTATGAAGTATGAACTCTTTGACTCTTTGACACAATGACATTTGTCATTTGTGTATTTAAACTTTAAAGTTAATGTTCATTGTTAAACTTTACCATTGCTCTTGTTTTGAAAGCTCAATGTCATGATATTTTCTATAAATTATTTATTTATTGAATTATATTAAAAAAAATGGCATCTCCGAGTACCCCTGTCTCCTATTTAAAAAAAAAGCTATACCAGCACTGGTACCAATCTCCTGTACGAATACCAGTACCAACACCGGTCTCCTGGAAACCTTGATAATGGCACCAAAGCATGAGATTCTGGTAACTAGTAGTTCACTTGATCCCTGTAATGTCCCTTACCTAGTTTGACCTAGAATTCGCTTGTTGATTAGGTTTGGGGTCTCATCTTTTCAAATAAATGTTTCCTTTAATGAAGTGATCTTGGATTGAAACCTATATTCACCATATGAACCACATTTCCACATATACATATGTCTGTTAGCATTAATATCTAGATATCCAAATATAAACATAGTCATATATGCAATTATGAAGACATGAGGAGTGCCCTGGGTGGATCCGCCCTGAAGCCTCTATGTTGGGCACCAGAGGTTGTTTGTCCAATCCTCCTTTCCCAATGGCTTAGTACTTGCATTCTCCACACATGGCAGTACCTTGGAAGACAATGGCCCTATTAGGAGAGGAGGGAAACCCTAAGTGCCAAGGGCCTACCACCCCCCTAAGTAACAGAATGCTGAGGTGGGACCCCCACCCTTCATGACCAATCCCTTGCTTGGGCCTACGGGCCTGAGGGTGGGGTTTTTAGGCAATCCACTTGGCATATGCTTCCCCCATCCTAATAGGGTACAAACATAGAGCAAACAATCTTTGGACAATCACTTGTGCATTTACTATTGAATTATCTATATGCTTGTATCATGTTTGAGAGTATTATATGGATGCATGAAAATGTAACATAATGCAAAAAAAAGTACATGGATCTATATTACTACAACGATGCCAATTCTCATCATATTTATTTTGTCTATGATCAATGATACTATCCAATGTAATATTAACAATGATGGAAACTAAATGTCACTATATCATCCCCTTTGTTTCATTCATGGTCATGATAATGCTAAAGGAACCACCATCAATTCATAAAACTATTATAATATTGATAACATCAAAAACATTGCACCAATAATCAAATGAGCAATATTAGTTTCTTATATTCAAAATATGCTAAATATTATTGCTAAGTGAGTACATCACCTGAACTGCTGTGTCTCCTTATTCCTTAATCGTCTTCCTTCAACCTTACCTTTATAGGATAAAAACATATATAAATAAATATTAATCTATTCATTTTTATATTAAAATCATAATTACTTATAAAACTCAATAATTGCGGCAAGCATCATTATTGCATAATCGTGAATATATATATATATATATATATATATATATATATATAAATATATTATTATTCCTTATTTATATCAATTAGTATTCATATATATGTCTATTCGTATATTATACATTATTCAATTATATTAGTATTCATTATTCATTATTCATATGTTCATTTATATATTATTACTTATTCAATTATTATTCTTTCCTTATATTAGTATTTATATATATTATTTATTCATTTCATATTACTCATTATAAAATTCGTCTATATCTATGTATATATAAATATTAATAATCATATAAATAATCATCCTTGCATGATGATTGCATATAAATATTTAACATTCCAAAGATATTACTTACTGAATATATGCACACATTCCTGATTTCTCCATCGATCAGAATATGCTTTATATATATTCTTTTCTATCTTTATTACTTGCTGTCCTCTTCTTATAATCTCCCTCTTCTCAGAAATATTTTCTCAGATTTTATCTCATTCCATACGATTCCCCCACTTGATCGATGCCTTTTGGTCTTGATTTAATTCTCCTTTTATAGCCCGCTTACCAAGAGTCTTCTCCTTGATTTGGGACGTGCCTTTTAGTTTAGTCTAATGTCTTCATCATAATCTATTTTCTAATTCCCAAGTTACTGCCTAGTGAACCGTTGCATTTACTAAGTTGTTGTAGGAATTTTAGGAATCAATGCCTCCTTTAGAGAATCGATGCCTCCTCTAGGGATAGGTATAAGCAATCTGTAGTTTATTATTTGTCTATTTAATTTGTTATAAATCAGATTAGAGACTAATTATTATTTGTTTATTAGTTATCAGCATTATTTTATTTTATTTGTGATTTCTTTTATTATTATAATAATTACAAATATCTATTGTTAATATATTTATAATTTTATCTATGATGATTATAATTAGGATAATAATAGTTAGATGGCAATTCCTTATATTTATTTGGTTTTGTTATTTCTATTTCGATATTTCATAATTGGTGTTACAGTTTTGATTATAATAATTGTAATAATAATATCAAATATGTTACATTCAATGGTTATAATAATATTATCTTATGATTATTTATATTAATATTAAATTGCTAATATTTCTTTATATATTTTTAATATATATTTTGTTATTCGTTTTATTTATTCATTTGTATTTCAATACTTTATATTTTAGTGTTCCAATTTCGGAGACATGACATCCCAAAAAAGGAAGATTTATTAATTGAAAGAAAAACTAGTAACTAATTTTAAGGAAACTGTTCTTTATTAGTAAATGTATTTTAGAAGAATCTTAAACCCTTAATCCTTGAGCCTATTTGATACAAAATGGGAAGGAGAAAATTGCATTGGCTCCCCCAACCCTATAAACCCCTTATACAAACATATTTTATCTTCCACATATTGTCTTTTGGGGAGCCATCATCTATTTCATAACAACTTTTTTTGTTTGACCACATCAACAATGGAAAGCTTCAGGTTATGGCATCTTGCTATCTTCTCTAAACCCTTGGACAACTTACCTTGATTTTCCAGCAACAAATGAAGGCAATGAATCCTTTGAGCATTATGTCCTTACATTTGCACCTCCTTAATGTCCTTCAACAGGTAAGAAGTTGTAGACAACATTTTAGCACAACTTAAACTTTGAGCCACATCAAACATGTTGTGCCACCCTAGGGATTGCTTTGGATCCAACAATAGGTCTGTTATGGCAGAATGAATATTCATTAAAGGCTTGCCATCCATTTCCTTCATCAAAGCCCTCATACACATCATCCAAATCCTAATGGTTGAATTGGAGATCTCTTGAGAGATGTAACCTATGAGTTTCACAGGCATTAGCCACAATCAAAACCATAGTCTCCTCCTCCTCCCCTTGCACATCACTGATAATAACTCTCCATTTCCCTGATTTAGGCTCACCTATTGAAGTAGACTTCATCTCTCACTTGTCACAATATTCATTGTTAGATCCAATCCTTGCTATAGACTATCAATTGCCGTTCTTTTAAAATAGCTTTGCATGCTTATTTTATATTTATCATTTCAATGGTTGGGCATTAATACATGCAATGCCACGATAACTCTCGCACAAGGAAGCTATCTTGCTGCCCAATCATCTTACAAGAACAAATCAATAGAAATATCCTAAATAATAATTGAGGAGTTTTTTAAATGATAGTCAATTATTAATCCTCACCCCTTATTAGGTCATCTGATCTTCAAAAGTTTTAACATCCTGGACAATCAATTTTGTATTGATGAAGGGAAATTAGACTACCGCACCTTCCATTGTCCAGTCCTCCTGATCAAACATGCACCTTCATTGGCTGCCCGATCAACAATAGAGTTCCCTTCTTTTTTAAAACTTGAAGTCTTCAAAATGCTCAATCAACAATTGTGCTCTACTCATAATGTTATTCAGAATCTAGGAATTTCCATGTTTCTTGTTTGCATTGTCTACTACCATTTTAGAATCTTTGTTGATCATCAAATGTTTCCATCCTTGAGATACAGCCTCAAATAAACCACACCAAGGCCAATGCCTCAACCAAGTTATTTGCGTCACAACTAAAATCCATGGCCATAATTAAAAGGGGCTGACCAAACTCATTTCTGAAAACAGAACCTCTTTCAGCCTCCCTAGGCTTGCTTTTACAGCCCCATCAAAATTCAACTTGATTATACTAAGGGCTAGTGGATAACATAAAGCTGGAAGCTCTTCTTGACCCACTGTATTTGATTTCTTTTGATGAAGTCAATTAAAACAAAACGATTCTTGAATCCAGCCTTTATCTTCCTCAAGAATGACCCTCTCTGGATTGCAAGCAGATTGCCCAATTTGAGAAGTAATAATTTTGCGCCAAATCCTAACAGCTTGAAGAGATTGATCTTGGAATCAGGAATAGCCTTCAATTTCTCTCTAACCATAAATTCTAAACAATAATAGAGGCAAGAAGTCCTAAATCCTTTTAATATCTTCACTTTCGATTTTCAAGGACCAACATTGTACCAACATAATCAAACTGCCAGGGAGCACCCAAGCAAGCCCCCATTCACTCAAGGCCCAAAACGAAATTTGGGAAGAAAATGGACAATGAATGGATAAGATGATTGTTAGATTCCTCTTGCCACCCCACAAAGGAGACAAACAGAAGAACCCTGCCGGTCCATCTTCATTAAACAATCATAAGCATAGTTCAAGATTTAGAGACAGCTTGTACTTGATAAAGTGATTTTTGACTCAGGCTTAGACTAGGGAAATTGAAAAATGATGAAATATACTGATTTTGAAGTATTTAAAGCTTTTAGTATGCACTCTTCAATAAATTAACTTTAAAAATAAACTTTTCAATTAGAAGCTACTTTGGTCACATACATATCTATACATCGATCAAAAGAGTAGAGAACTGAGTTTAGATTGAAGGAAATAACATTTTTAAATATATAAATATTCTCAAGTGTTTTATGTGTACAAAACTCATGGATTATAATATCCATAACATCATGATAAAAATCACAACATGGAGTCATGGAGTATGGCAGAGATGAGTCTATATCACTTGGCCAAGTATCACTACCTCAATGTAAGTTCCTACAGTTGTATTTCAGGCAAGTCTGCAATGCTGTTACAATTATAGTAGCATTTCTTGGGATTGGATTGATTTTGCTAACCAGAAGTATAAATGTAATTCAATGAGTTGGGAAAACTTGAGAGATTAAAAGAAGTTGCTTTTCCATCCGACATGGCCAAAAATGATTTTTATATTTTTATTTCTAAACCTAGATAGAGATCTGAGGGTTGCAGCTTGCAATGGGGTTGAGGGGTGGCATCCCTTGTAGGGGTTTCGGGGCAGAAATTAAGGCCTTTGAGACCACACAAACCTCTATGGTATGTTCCAATTTGCATAATTTTATTGCTTTTAACCAAGCTTCAAAATTCTTGACTCCAATCCCTTTAAAAAATGTGAGTGTTGAAGCCATAGAGTAGTGATTAGGTCTTAACTAGATTTGGTGCCAATATGTTTTCTAGTTTGTGTTTCAATGGATTGTATTTTAGCTTGAAATGCATATTTTTTCTCCTTGTTTGTGCTTGCAAATGAAATTAATAGCATTTAGAAGTGATGTAGGTCTTTTTTAAGGTTTTAGGTTTGAGTTTTTGAATTTTGTTTTTCAGCTTCTTTTTTTTCTAACGTTTTTTGCCTTTGTTTTGATGGCTGAGATTGAGGCTCAGGACTTAGTGAGTCTTGTAAGTTTGGCAGATTTGACAAATTTGATTAGATCGGCTAGGAACTGGGTTCAAGTCTTTGGGACTCATTTTACTCTAAGTAATTGGTTGGTAGCATGCATGCACAGGGTCCAAGTCCGGTCTAGACCAGGTTCAAGGTCCGGGTCCAATCCGGACCAAGTTCAAGGTTTGAGTCTGGTCCAAACCGGGTTTGAGGTTTGGGTCCAGTTCCCTGTGGGTTTGGACAGGGTTTGGCCCACAACCCATGGGTTCGGCTCTACCGGACCCGAGGAGAACCCGGCTTGAACCTAGACCATTTTCACGCCCAATCGCGGAATTGAAACGGGTTTTGCAATTTTTAATATTTTTGACTTGTTTTTGACTTTTAGATATTAAAAAATGCCTCCAACCCTAATTCATGCCTCCTAAAACATCTAATAGGAAAAAACATACTCATTTATCAATTTGTGAATGATAAACAAAATTTTTTAGTTTTTACCTCCATTGTTGAACTTTTTTTCTTTCTTGCACAAGAACAAATAGAGTTGAAGATTGATCATTGAACATTCAAAGTTGGTTGTTGTGCTATTCCGAAGCACTTGCAAGTGTTCGTTTGTTGCCAAGAAGATCGTAGAGGAAGATTTCTTCAAAAGAGGTAGGTTTTTTGAAGTTTTTTGGTTATCTTTTTCTACATTGTTTTTTAACAAATGAAGTCTTTTGTTTTGTTTTTAAGTTTTTGTTTTGTTTTCATTCTTCTAGGTATCTATAACACATGTTTAATTTTTTGAAATGAATTAAGTTATTTAGTTTCAATACTTTGAAATTTTGAATAAATGGAATGTGTTGTGCCTTAGGTATTACAATGGCAACCAGTTCTAGCTCCATGAACCGATCTCATTTCAAAACAAACCCAAACTCTCCCCTTTGGAAATATGTTGAAATGGTTCAACAACTTCTAGGTGGTGGAGGTTATGTTTGGATTTGTAGTCATTGCAAAGTTAGATATTTGAGCTCATATAGTCGAGTGAAACAGCACTTGTGCAAGATCCTTAGACTAGGCATCAAATCTTGTCCAGGTGCAAATAATAATGGCATTCTAGAAACCCAAGTATTGGCATATATTGAAGAGCAAGAAAAAGCAGACCAAGCAGCAGGTCGTAAATCAAGTCATCCTTTGGTAAAGAAAGGATCTCAAGGGATGAAGCCCCCTACACTACCTTCTCATTTTCCACCTACAGAGAGCCATCCATTTATGTCCATACCTTAAGAGCAAACCGTGCCCTCTACACATAAGAGATCAAAGGGACCATTGGAAACTTCATTTTAGAATGAGGCTAGAGAGATTGCCAATCAAGACATAGCGAGATGTGTCTATGCAAATGGATTGGCATTCAACATTGTTCACTCACCATATTGGCAAAAAATGGTGAAATCTATTAATGAGGCCCCAAAGGGGTATAAGGGCCCATGTTTTGAGAAGGCGCGTAACACCTTATTAGATAAAAAGGCGAAATATGTAGAGGATTCCTTGAAGCCCATAAGGGATTCGTGGATCGAAATAGGGGTGACCATCATTTCTGATGGATGGAAAGATGCAAAAAATTGCCCATTGATCAATGTTATTGCAGTGTCCCCTAAAGGGGCAATGTTTTTGAGAGCAGTGGATTGTGAAGGAGGGTAAATTTTGCAAGGGATGCTGAAAACAAACATCACATAAATTGGGACAGCTAAAAGGGAATATTTGATAAGAATCCATTTTCCTTTAAGAAGAGAGCTTGATCTGAATTTTCTCCATTAAGGCCTTCCAGACATCAAACGAAGCCTTGTTGTGAATTAGGGGTATCCAAGATAATTGTTTGGTGGCTTTCCTATCTCAAAACCCAAAATCTATTGAACATCTTGAGCTTCTCTACAGTCTAGATTAACAAAATAAATTTTAGATTTGAGACAGTTAAATTTATAACCTTTAGCCAACTCATACCATTCCAAGGCATGCTTAAAGGTTTGGGCTTCTTTGACTAAGACTTAACAAAATAATAACATATCATATAGAAATTGAAGATGAGAAATATGTTCCTCTCTATGGTTTATTTTCAATTCCTGTATATTCTATCTCATCACTTCATTTTTAAGTGTTTTGTCCAGTGCCTTGACTAAACTAATGAAAAGGGAGATAGAGGATCATTTTGCTTAAGTCCTCTCTTAGCCTGGAAAAAGCCAATGGCAGCCTTGTTGATGAGCACATAATAGAGACTGTAGAGATGCAACTAAACACCCAATCCCTCTAGTCTTTAACAAACCCAATTCTTTTCAAAATTCTCATTAAGACATCCTAAGAAACATTGTCATAGGAACAAAATGGGTTTTCAAAAATAAATTGAATGAAGATGGAGAAGTTGTGAGAAACAAATCAAGGCTTGTGTGCAAAGGTTATTCACAAGTAGAAGGAATTGACTTTGAGGAAACATTTGCTCTGGTGGCAAGAATGGAGGCAATCAGATTTATTCATATTCAATTTGAGATTTGAGAAGAATCCTTTTCAAATTCCTTATTTTTACACAATGAACAACCTCATGAGCCACAATTATACCATCTAAAATTTGTCTCCTAGCAACAAGCTACTTTTCTCTTCAAAAATAATTGTGATTAAACAAGCTTTTGAATTGGCAGGCCATAACCTTAGTCATGATTTTGAGAATAGTATTGCATAAGGCAATAGGTCTAAAGGCATCAAAACACTTTGGGTTTCTCTTTTTCAAAGTTAGGGCTAAGAAACTTGAATTCCCACTTAAGAATAGTTTTGTATACCCTATATTCCTCCATTGCCTTCCACACATTATCTTCTACAATATGTCATAATTTTTGAAAAACGTTGCTTAAAAACCATCTAGACTAGGAGCCTTTTTAGCTCCAAGAGAAAAAGAAACTGCCTTAACCTCTTCCACAGAGATTGGTTTCATTAGAGCATTATCTTGTCCTCAAAAATTTATTTTGGAATATTTCCTAGCAAAATACCTTGAACACCCAAGTTTGATTGTATATCAATTTCCAAAAGATTTGCTAAGAAGGAAACGACTTCCTTTCCAAGTACCATAATATGTGAGATCTCTTCTCTTGAAGGAACGGTAAGCTTATCAATCCAATCAGTTTGTTTTCTCTTAATGGTGGAGGGAGGAAAAAGTTTGGTATTTTTGTTCCCTTAAACAACTTAGCTTGAGAATTTTGATGCCAAAACAATTTATCCATTTTCAAAATATTTTGAATGTAATAACCCCGTATGGTGTTAGCTCAAATCTGAGTAATTTTTTTGTAATCAACTCAATTCTACTCTTTTTGATCATCGAGATCCCAGAATGGGCAAAGTGAGAGCATATGGAGTAAAAACAAGGCTAGAGGAAAAATAATTCAAAAGTGTTGGGGGCAAGCCGACCAACTTACAATTTAAAACAATCATAGAATTGCTCTATCCAAATTTTATGATATTGAGTGCAAACGAAGTTGCATCAACACCAAAATGGCAAATTAACTCACCCAATTCTAGTTCATGCCCTGCAAGGTGGAGATTGATAGAACATAAAATGGATCTGGTAGTACTATCGTCCAAGAATCTAATAGAATGAAAATATTTAGAAAAAAAAGAGTCCAATGGATACCTTTGGGATTATTACAATGAGGAATGAATTTCATTTATCATATTTAAATCGGTTTTAGATACATTTATTGATTATTCTAAAAATAAGCATTTACTCAAATATTTGGCATGAAACTGAAAATCATATTATAATTACCCAAAAAGTTGGAGAGATGAACAAGTGTTGTAGCTGAATCAATCAACTGATAAACCACTATTATTTCCAACACAAAACTGTTAATTTACTAATTTTTCCTCAGGCTATTCTTTCACATTAAAAAAATTAAAAAATTAGCCTTTATATTTTGAGACCACTTTTAAATTATCAATGATCATATAGCTGCAACACTTCAAATAATAATAAGACATCAAGCATTCCTTAGTAGATAGGTACAACACTTCACACAAGAGGTACTGCTCCTACAAGAGCACTTAGCCACTTCAAAAATTCAGTGATAGATTTTCTTTGAAAAATATATATATATATAACACATTTCACACAACACAAACCACCTATACGTAAAATTGGATTCACACACAACACTTTTATTTTTTTACTTTTTGGAATATATAAATCACATCAAACATTGAATCCACACAAAACCTCAAAAATCTTTGTAACCACAACTAATTCAAAATCACAAACCACAACCAAATACCCACTGATTCTGAAACTCAATCTGCAACTTTCAGCACAATGGTGATTCCAAAGTGAAACTGCATAGCTAGCTAGAAGAGTTTTTGCCTCCAAAATTGGATTTACCAAAGGGTTTTCGTGTTTAGGTAAATAGAAGAACAAAGTTCATTCTCAAAGCAACAATGAAAATTCAACAATAATCCTTCTTCCAAAGACCCAACCTCCTTTTATAACCATTTTGGAAAAAAACATTTTTTTTCTTTGCTTATTCAATTATTATTTTTTTGCTTTTTACAAAAAACATTTATTTTGCTTTTGTTGTTTTTCTAAAAAACCTGCCTTTTTTCTTTTTAAAAAAAGTGTTTTTTTGCTTTTTTGTTGTTTTCTAAAAGCATTTTTTTCCTTAAAATAAATAAGTGTCCTTATGACCACTTTTTAATGTCTTGAGCCTAGCGACTTTATCTACACACTTAAAACAAATTTTTAAATAATTAAATATCAGCTGTCATTTAATTTTACTTTTTCAACAACTGTAATGTTTAATCATTTAGTTAATTTTCCCTTTTAAATCATCCCAACGTCTTGCGGAAAATATTAAAATAAGCCAATTAAACTGTCTTGATAATTCATAGTCCACCAACTCCTTAAGTGCAAAGGACTTTATGTTAGAGTAATTGGTTATTTACTTTATTAAGTAAACAATATTTGTTTAATTATTTAAAGTTCCCTTTTATCTCTTTTATACTTAAGCTAACATTAGGTGCATAATAATTAATTGTTTTATTAATTATTAATGTGCAAGCCTAGAGTTTTCCTTTTTTGGGTCTCTTTGACCTATATGAGGTTGAATTCTTCTCTTTTGTATGATTATTCATTTTTACACATTGGTGAATATAGAGCTACACATCTTTGAGCATTTTATAGTGTTCTTTGTTGCTTCTCTTTGCTTTTCTTTGTAACAGGTATTCTTGCTTGCAGAGATCACTGGGCTCCTATGGTGTTGTATTTGCTCAACACCAACACTTTAGTCAATAGAAAGTTGATGCTATCCAAGGATGATAAACTTTTTAAGGAGTTTGAGTGCTCCTAGAATGTTGGATTCACACATAGAAAGTATCGCTTTGCACATCTTGGCTCTAAGAACTTGTTATTGCTAGCAGAATTTTCTTTTCCAAGAAAGTTGTTGCTCTCCAAAAAAGTTGCAGTTTCCAAGAATGTTGGAACGGATTAAAAAAAGGGGACATTGTATTGAACTTAATCATCAATGCCTTTTCTTTAGAGCATTTGTCTTCAACTTCCTTAAGTTGATTTTCTAAGTAAGCCTTGTTCACAAAAATATTCCCAATCTTCTCCTTGTTCCATTTTCTGACTTTAACTTTGACATATAATTTTTCAAAGAGAGTATTTCTTACACCATTTAATATCCCATTTTCCACCACTTAACCAAATTATCTTCAAACTCTAGGTGTTTAAACCACATAAATTGCATTTTGAAAGGAAAGTGTTTAGGTTTACCATCATTTCCTACTTCCAACCAAATAAGCCAACGATCAGATTCACCAAAGGTTAGAACTTTCGAAACAAAATGGGTGTTTCTCAAAATCCATTCAGAATTAACCAGAAATCCGTCCAATCTTTCCCTAAAGTAGGCCTGATTTGTTCTTCTATTACACAAAGAAAACCACCCTTTCTTAGACTAGATACCAGCTAAAGGCTTCAAGAGAGCAAAAATAATTAAAACCCAAAGAACATTATGGCAAGGACTTTAATCCACCAGATTTCTCCTTAATATTTATGATCACATTAGAAGCTCTACCCAGCACCCAAGCTTCTCTAGGGAAATTCCATCAGAAGTTTCTTAAATTATTCTATAACCCCTTTCTTCCAATATCTGAGGCAAGACCATGCACATTGGATATAATGCTTTTTGAATTATATCTTAAATCTTCTATCCTAACATGGATAACATTAGAAGAGAAATCCAACACACTGTCTTGAAATGACTTATCTTTAGACCTCCAACTTACCCTTGAGCCTCATCTACCACACCATTTCTTTATTCCAAATTTTTCTTATCATAGCTACTGCCTTTCCAATTGTAGTCTTCTACAAAAGAGCAATGTTTGGTGATAGCTCTTCCATCAACTACCTAATTAGGCCGTATTCATGAGAGGCATTCAAATATCTAACATTCCAACTAAATATCTCATGGCACCTTGGTGGAGGGGCTTATCCATCCACCTGGACAATAACTTGCTATGGGCTTTTGTCTTGCACTTAAACACTTACTCCTTGGTGGCATTTTTGAATTTGCTTTCATCCATCTTCCTTCCTCTTTGACCCCCAGCCTTTGTATTTGGGATAGCTTGGACTGTTGAGGAAGTGAGTGCAGCTTCTCTTAGCCTTGTGCTTAGCCACACACCAACTCCCCTCCTCTTTTTACATAGTCAAATCTAAAGAATTTGCCTCTCCTTCCTCCCCCTCTACAATTAGTCCTCTTTCTGCCTCATCTTTATCAGATACTTTATTTCTTTGATTAACCAGATAAATATCCACTACAATTTCTTCTACAGTGTGCTCTGCTTGTATTCCTCCTGATTAAGCTTCTTATTTAAACTAATTTCCTTTCCTTATTTCATATTGCTGCTACCTGGATTAAGGCATCTCACATCATCTCCTCCAAGTTCCTGGAAAGAAAAATTATCCATCTCTGAGACCTTCTTGGGGAGCCAAACCTTGTCAGCTTTTTTGTTATTTTTTCCTGAATTTGCCTCTTGAATCTTATATTTGGCACACTTTCTGGTGACATGGCCAATGCAACAATGATGGAAATTGGAAACAATGAAAAATAAAGCACTCATAATCTTTTTCTTGGTTCCACATCCCCAGCGAAGAGCAAAGTTTGATAGTGTACTTGATTGGTTTAGAAAGGCTAATCTTGACACAAATCCTGGAATATGTGGCTAGTTCCTTTTGTCTTATGGTGATAGAACAGCAAACAAAGTTCACCCAGAGAACTAAAAATCTCTCTCATACTATCATCTGTCCAAAATTCTTAGGGTAACTTATATAATCTTATCCAAAGCCAAATAAATTTAACCATTTCTTCCCTCGGATTGAAAAAAGACATCCAAGGCCTTAGATACAATCCAATATTCACATTAAGTAAGGGCCACCTAAAACAGTAGTTTCTAGCAATCTGTCTGAAAAATAATCTGAATGAAACCCTTGGCCAAAAAAGTAACTTCCTGTCTTGACATTTATTCTAAAATTGACCCATTCAAGGTTTAATGTGATACATGGAGGCCAGATTCCAATAAACTTTATAATTTTGAATTTGGGCTCTTTTGCTCATCTCTTCAATGGATTTCCCAAGAAGATGATCAGGTATATTAACCACTAGGATTTCTTCAGGGATACTGAACTTCAACAATTTTACAAAATCTTCACCAAGAGCTTCTTGTGTGAGGTGAATTCTTCTTCCTCTTGGATCTTCTTTTTCCCAGATAAAAATATCTGCTCAATTCTGTGCTATCTGATATTTAAGTCACCTGCCCACTGTTTAAGCATGCCAAATTTTCTGGCAGCAATGGAGATCTTCCCATCTCTTGTGCCTGTTTCTTGCATCTTCCTTTCTATGATCTGATCAAAGCCTGCACTCTTGTTTTCTTTCAAATTCTCCACCCCTCTGCTCCTTTCCACTCTCTTTGCCGGTCAGCTCCATTCCAAATTAGATTTTACCTATCATAATTCAATATATTATTTGTTTGTTTATTTCTTATTGTGAAGATAAAAATAACCAAAATAGTTTTATATAGTTTGAATTTGATCACAAATTGCTTTCTGATGTTTTTTTCTGCTGGCAATCTTCTTAATTTTCTCCTCACCGAACTTGAATCTGAACATGTACCTTGTGACTTAGGAACTTGGCACATATTTGCTTCTTTCATTGTTAAACACAACATATATTTTTTGGGCGAAATTACTGTTTTGGTAATATAATACAAATTTTCTAATACTGTTCTTGTTCCAGGTTTCCCGACCTGTGAGTCAAGTTCTACCTTCACTTGTTGATCAGGATAGTAGTCATCAAACAGAGGCAGATGGTGTTGGGTCTGAGGATGTGGAGAAATCATACATTGTAGATGACTTTGAAGTGCGCATTTTGGAGCCCTCAAAATCAGGTGGCCTTTGGGAAGCAAAGGCCTCAATAAAAATGCAAATGTCAGAGAATGCAATTACTGTTCGCATGGTAACCCTGTTGGTAAGGTTGCTTTCATGGAGCAGATGAATTTTGTTTTAGTCTGCATTTCTGTTCATTGCTCTTTTGTTTCCATGTAATACAGACTATTATAATAATTATATATTTGCTGATCTTGTTTTGTTCTAAATATGTCCACATGCCACTAATTGTTCGGATTATTGTGTTTGTTTTTCTACAATTGTGCTTCTTCTCCAGAATACTACAACCAAAGAGAATGAAACATTTTTGGCCATTGGGACAGCCTATGTCCAAGGAGAGGATGTTGCTGGAAGAGGTCGAATCATCCTTGCATCTGTGCGTCAAGACCCGAAAAATCCTGATAGCTGGGTATGGCTTCTAATCGAACTTAAAATTTTGTAGATCTTGTTATTTGAAACCTTTATGGGATAGGATTTTGTATGGCTGTTGAACTTTTGTTTCTATTCCATATTGATATTGGAGGGAATGATGTGTTTCAGGACTTTAATGTTTCTTAACCATTGAACGTCAGACTTCTGAAGCTATTTTGGGCTATTATTTATTTTCTTTGCTGTACATTTACAGGTGACTGAAGTGTATTCAAGAGAACTGAAGGGTGCGATTTCGGCTCTAGCAGCCCTCCAGGGCAATCTTTTGATAGCATCTGGTGCTAAAATAATTCTGCACCAGTGGAATGGAGAAGAGTTAAATGGGTTTTCATTTTATGATGCTCCTCATTATGTTGTCAGTCTGAATATTGTAAGCCTCAAATCTATCTCTCTTTTCTGTCTTTAAGATTTGCTTGGGAATCTCTTATTGCATTGATAATTCAGAGAATAGTATCATATCGAGATGATAAAGTGTCAAGCTAAATTAAATATGTTTTGCCACTATGTGTTAATTTCCATGGACAAAGGGGTAAGAATCCTGGCCAAACTTGGACCGGGTATGTAGGATCAGCAAGGATCCTGCTCTGGGCCTGTGCATTTGGACCAGGTATGTACCCAGGCCAAATCCGTAGACCTGGGGCAAGACACTAGGTGAACCCAGAAGAATCTACCTGGGGACCCAAAACAGGGCCATTTTTGAGTGACGAAAAGATAAAGAAAAAGAAACAAAGTGCTTTTCTTAGTGTTGATCAAGGATGAGGGGTTCAATGCTGCTACACGGGACTTGCATGGTGCAGCTAGTGGGAATGGCATTGGTGCTACTTTTGATTGTAATGAATTAGGTGATGACGTTGATGTTCTTGATGAAAAAAAAATGATTTGTATTGATTTTCCATGTGCAGTTGCACTAATATAAGCCATTCTGATTTATCTTTAACAATGAATTATCATGTGTTGCATTATCATGTGTTACATATGGGGGGCTGATGTAGTTGGCTGAAAGCTAGGTCGTCCAAGTAAATAAATAAATAAATAATATTGTGCACAGCAAAAAGTAATTAATATATGTTGTAATCGGGAATTGGTCCCCGACAGTTGGTTAGATGTACAGAGTAGTTGCCAACGGTTGGTGTCCTCAACCAACATTGGCCGACTATATATTTCATGGTTCATTTGTAGTCGGGGGGACTGCACATTTTAATACATGATGTACTTATTGTTTATCTGATGAATAAGAATATAACACCTATATTTTGTGCAATGTTTGTGTAATTGATATGTTCTATTCTTGTTGCTTCATTGGAGGTTATCCTTTTCTTGGCCATCACCTGTTCTACTTCCGCTTTGGCCTCTTGGAATCTTTCCTTCTCCGTACGAGGATTTGGATAAATTGCCTTTTTCGTTTGTGTTCTCGTAATTGCCAGAACTTCCTTTTCCTCCACTTCCAGCATGTTGATACCTTTCTGTTTCAGGCAGTCAATGTCTATGTGGTCACCTAGTCCACACCATTTGCACAGTAAGTGCACTTTGTCTTGCTTGTTCTAGCAGTCTCTCGCAAAGTGTCCCCATTCACTACATTCTCTGCATTGTATGATAGGGTGTCCTCTAGGGTCATATTGTATTTGGCTTTGCCCTCTTTGATTTCGATAACTGCTTGAATATGCATTCTGTGGAGTGAACTCCTCTCCTTGCATAAAGAGTACTTGTGTACTCTTTGTCTTAAAATGTATGAGCACTCCTTTATCGAATGACCCATAGCTTGGCAAATCTCACAAAACATTTTTTAGGACAATTACCTTTTGTGTGCCCCTCAATTTTGCACTTAGTACACCATAATTCATTAGTTTCTTTGTTGGTTTCTTTCTCCGCCTTTAATTCTTTCATCATTCGAAGCATGTCCCTTTGGAGTGCTTGTTCCATTCTTGATTCATCGTCACTATTGTCATTTGAACTTCCATCTTCCTTTGTTTTTCTTTTATTGTGCAAGGACATTTTGTCTTCACTTTCTATGTCCATTGCTCAATTGTAAGCATCAAAGTACGATGACGGAGTACGACCTTCATCTTCTTCCTCGGCGAAGGAATCAATCCTTTGATGACCATCTCTTTTTTAGTCAATCGGCTGGTTGGATTTCTAATTTCACCAGTATCTCCTTCAACCTACGATTATAGGCTCATGTGTTTTCATGTTTTCCCTGCTTCATGTTCTATATCTTTGCTATGATTTTGTTGTCTCAACAATTTGAATTCATCCTGAAATGCTTTTTTAATGCTTCCCATGTGTTTTTATGCCCTGCTTCTAGTTTGGTGTACCAATCTATTGCTATTCCTTTGAGAGTTGTTGGAAATGCTCTTAGCCAATACGCCCTATTGTCCTAACCATTCACTACACAAATTGTTTCACAAGTTTTGTAATGTTGTAGAGGGTTCTCCAACCCATTTCCGGTGAACTCCAGGAGTTTATGTCGCTCCAAATTCAGACTTGCTGGGGGAGTCACCATCTTGCCTCTTTGTACCTTTTGTGACAATGACTTTCTTGGAGAGTTTTGATTCATACATTATGGTGTCTTCCTTATACTCTTGGACATGCCGCAATCCTCTACTCGTCCTTCGTCAACGTTTGTCACCTTCGGGCTGCCTTCGACGTTTTTTCAGCTTTGGTTGTCTGATGTTCAAATCTTCCTTCAATGTCCACTGTTCAATCTAGCAAATGGTCTCTGTCAGGTCATCCATATGTTTCCTTTGGCCTTCCCCTTCGGCCAACTGTATTTGTGTGAATTGCTCTTGGACGGTCAGGTTGGTGGTTTCCTTCTTGCCTTCCCCCTCACTCGACGGTGTGTCTTCCGACGATGACCCTTCTTTGTTTGATGGTTCCTTGACGGTGTTCTCTTCCTTGCTTTCCCCTTCGTTCGATATTGATGGTCCGAACGGTTCTATCACTTGGTTGGCGAGGTCAGGTTGTGTTTTGTCATCGAGAAGTGGTAGGTGTTTGGCTATTTCAATCCAATCTCCCCTTGTATGTTCTCTTGTCCTGATGGTTTTTGTCTCTCCCGACTACAACTTCTGCTCGCACTTTGGCTTCTACTCTCGGGTGGACTCTAGCTATTCCTTGGAAAACCTTCATCTTCTTCACATTCACCCCTCAATCGTCTCCGTTGTTCTCTTTGTTTGATGATCCTTAAAGATTGCTTGATCGCTTGATCTTGACCACGTTGTGGTCTCTTCCCACCTTTATTGGGGTCTAAGGGCATGAATCTCTCCAGTCTGACCCGATTTATTTAAAGCAATGATGCCAAATGTTTGCTGCTTTGTCTGATAAATTAAATACATGAATTAATAATGGAGATGACAATGCATCCTTAAAATATATCTTTATTGACTCATGAAATTATTATAGAAGATCAGAGATTGTTAGCCAAGGATAAGAGTTGATCCGACTAGATCATACTACTCTCCTTGACGATACACAATATATTTAAAGGACTTGGTGGTTGCCAAGGACACAACCGTCAACCAACCGATGCTTATAATTACCCAAAGCCAACAACCAATTAATACAAATAGTTAATACATAGTCGAAAACTAGTATTACTGAAGCATAATAATAGACATTGTACACTGACTACATATATATATTTAATGTTGTAATGGTACATACTATAATGGATAAAAAAAATACTTTTCTTCTTAAATTTTTTATGTTGTTGTGATGGTATATACTTTTGATGAATGAAAACATACATCCATTATTCCTAATCAACCTTTCTATATCATTGTTCACTAACATGAATGTTTTGCAGGTTTGATAATTGGGAAGTTTGTATTTTCTGAGAGTTCAATGGCAGTATATGTTTCTCCTCCTAGATTAAGTTACTTTGGACAAATCTTAAAATACATTAGTGTGTAGATGAAAGTTATCTTAGAGATGTTGTGTTTCTATCTTTTTCTTTTCAATTATGGAATCAGGGAGGCATTTAGCAACAATTCCATTAGTCCCTTTATTAATCGTGTAATATGGAAGTTTTGAACCCTTTGGAGATATTGCATGGGTGCAATAGGTGAACATGGTGTTTGAACCCAATGACACGTACACAATACATGGTCTAGTATTTGCATGTTAAGCTATATTGGCCTTTGTGGTTGAATTTTAATTCAGGTTACGAAGTTCAGTCTAGGTGGAATAACATATAAATGACTGATGTATGTTTTAATTTTGTTGAGTGAATCTTAATCTAAATATGAGGACTGATACAATGATAAGTTATAACAAATATAGAAGAATCAATGGCCTATAATGAAGTTTCAAAAAGGATTTATGACATGAGGGGGAAAAGGAATAAACGACCTCTTTTGCATGAAATGCCATGTGCTAGCTTGAATCATGCCATTTGCCTTACATATCATTCACGAAGCATCTCGTATATGTATAAGATGAGATGGCAGAAAGGGTACTTTCTAATTCTCTGTAAAAACAATGACATCTTCCTTGTAGTTCGTGATAGACAGCACCCCTGAAAATAAACTGCTCCTTCACTTCCTAGAGAGAAGACACCAAGTCCTATCTCCATACATGTAGTTATCAGTGCTTACGAGCAAGTAATGAGAATGTATACTTATCTGTGAAGGGATGATATTAAGGCCATGTGATCAATGACACTGGATATATTTGAGACATAATGGTGGTATAGAAAATATGTGAAAAATGCATAGCATAGAAAGCTATCTTAGGGTGGAGATTCCCAAAGGGATGGGGAAAAATCCAAGTGATTTGATTATATTGTCTGTATATGCCCTCTCCTCCACAAGCTCTATTATTTTCCCCTTCATGGGAAGAATGTAGAGTTCAGTAAAAGGGACAAAAATAGATCCAATTTGGAGTCATTAACGATTCAAATTCTGTTCATGTTTTTATAAGCTTTAGTTCTTTCTAATCACTCTCAAGAGGATTATTGATATCCAGATTTAATATAGATCTTGCTATGTCCTTTAAAATTGTGTAAAAGTGGATTGAGTAGTGTGTCTCAGCTGATTTCAATGATGCTTGTCAATCTCAAAGATAAAGCTGTATAGAACTTGTTCTTTTCTAAGAGAAATATCTTGAATACTTTTTTGATCAAACCAAAATGGTTTATGACTTACATCAATATTTTAGATCTATTTTTCTTAAACTGAAACCACTGTATTTGAACATATATAAAATGTTTATGCCTTTCTGTAACAGGTTAAAACGTTTATCTTATTTGGTGATGTACATAAAAGCATATACTTCTTAAATTGGAAAGAGGAAGGAACTGCATTAATCTTGCTAGCAAAGGATTTTGGATTGCTCGATTGTTATGCTACAGAGTTTCTAATTGATACAACTACTCTGAGTCTTGTTGTTTCAGATGATCAGAAAAACATCCAGGTAAATATGACAACCTTCTTCAAAATGAATGTATAGATTGTTGTGATCTGTATTTTATTGGGCTTTTTTCTGTTTCTGGCAATTGTTTCTGGTTCAGATATAAGTGTTATGATTATTGGCTGAACTGTTTCTCTGGTTTGCTTTTTCAATTCCATATATTTTGTTTTAATTCACAAAATAAACTATATCTACTCATACAGTTCATGAAGATCCTATACAATTGCATGGTGTTTTCCCAGGTTTAGACTTCCATTTTGTGTTATAATTCCTACAGGGAATTTATCTGACTGGGAATAATAACTACCTTGAGGTCATCACTTGATGCCAAATTATAATGAAATATATGCATTTCAGTGCCTATTGTAGATAATTGGATGTAAAGCTTTCTTTTTCTATGCAATTCTAACAAATTTGACCAATTTCTAGAACATCTGACATCTCGTTTCATTTCCACAAGCAAGAAATTTTCATCTAGCTTCCAGCCAAGGTTGTTAACTTTATATTAATTTGTTTTGTTTTTTGATGTAAATATTCTTCTTGACACTCTATGGATAGTAAAACAAATTACAGGCATTACAAATAAAAGACAACTGACATAGCATTGTGCCTAGAGATGCTAGTTGGAGAGGCATACGGCCCAAGTTTGAACAGCTCAAAAATCTTTACATCTTGCATATATTTTTGTAGTCTACTAACAAGCAAATGACTGCCAATAATCAACAAAATCAAGTTTAACTAAAGAACTTTATCCCTTGGGGCATTGCATGTGAGATGATACATGGCAACAACTTAAAGACCATGTGGGGTCACATAAAAGTCTAAAAATCAACTAGGCACAATGATTTATTAAACTTTGTTTACTCTCTACGGGTACAATGACGTACAGAGTAAACAGGAATATAAAATAACACTGACAGCATATAATAGTCACAGGGAATTTACACAGAACATAGATGTATTGCTTTATTTAGTGTTCGGCACTTATATCATTATGTCTCCAGACAGAACATAACATAGCATAGTAGAACTGTAATGTTTCCTGACTACATGACTCATGTACATATAGTACGCTGGTGGTGGTTGAGGTACCAACCGTCGCGTCCATAAAATAACATTGACAGCATATAATAGTCACATGGCAATTACACAGAACATAGATGTATTGCTTTATTTAGTGTTCAGCACTTATATCATTATGTCTCCAGACAGAACATAACATAGCATAGTAGAACTGTAATGTTTCCTGACTACATGACTCAAGTACATATAGTACGTTGGTGGTGGTTGAGGTATCAACCGTCGCGTCCCTTCATTATAACTAATTACATCGTCAGGAACAACTAACTAACATGACACGTACATAACATAAGTACATTTATTATTAATATTAACTAAAGTCTTATTTACTTATGACTCACGGCCGACCAAGTACACTATCGGCCGACTACAAACTTGATTGCCATGGGAAATCATCACTTATATCTTAGTATTATTAAAATGATATGTTATGCAAATTCATGGATCTCCATCCACTATCACAAACATCCCTAATCTTTCCATCACAAGTTCTAGAGATTACTATCAGTATCAATATAAGATTTTTATGTTCACATCCTCCCAAGATCTTGATTAGTTGGTTAACATGCTTCTTGAAATTCTTGGTAGTCTTAGTCCAAGTATATAAGGGATCATTAAGGATGGTGTGATGACTATGTAAATTTCTAATTATTGCAAGGTAAATGCATGGTTCCTTCTGCTCTGAGTTAATGATCAAATATTTTATTTTCTTTAAAACTACATATTTTTTGCTCTATCCCTTGTGCATAACTTTTTAATGTCAAAATAGTTACCAACTGCTAGACATCATTCAGAAAGTAGAACATGATTTATCTACAAGGAATTAAAAATGTCTGACATGTACGTTTGGCAATTTATTTCATCAGATATTCTACTATGCACCTAAAAGCATGGAGAGCTGGAAAGGTCAAAAGCTTCTTCCTAGGGCTGAGTTCCATGTGGGAGCGCATGTAACAAAATTTTTACGATTACAGATGCTTCCTACTTCACTTTCTGATCGACCAAATCGCTATGCTCTTCTATGTGGCACACTTGATGGAAGCATTGGATGTATTGCTCCTCTTGATGAGCTGACTTTCAGGAGGCTCCAAACATTGCAGCGCAAACTAGTAGATGCTGTTCCACATGTAGGTGGATTGAATCCAAGGGCATTCAGGCAGTTCCGTGCCAATGGGAAGGCTCATCGACCAGGTCCCGACAATATTGTGGATTCTGAGCTGCTTTGCTAGTATGTCCACTTGTATATGTTTTTTTTCCCTTTGATTAAGTGGCAAATGTCATAGGCTGCAAAAATAATGCTCCTTAGGGAGCGTTGTGAATCAATGGCATTAACATCTATAACTTATGAAATGCTGTCTTCTCCATTTTTCCTGTGACAGCTATGAAATGTTACCACTTGAAGAGCAGTTGGAGATTGCAAATCAAATTGGGACTACACGAGGCCAGATTCTGAATAATCTTAATGACCTCAGCATTGGCACAAGCTTCTTGTAACTTCGTATAAATACTGACACTGAATCTCGATAAATGAATGTCAGAAGTGGGGATCTGCTTCTATTGCATTTCTGCCTAAAGATAAATAAAAATTGCAGCAAAGCAGCTCCATTTCAAGTTCTGATGTACTATAAAAATACATTTTGGGTATAATAAAAATGTATTTTTATTAATTATACATTTTGGGTATAAGCGTAATTGTAGGCTTCTGGACATTGAAGTGGGTGTTGCCACACATGGTGTCCCTTTTCCATATAGCAGCTGGACTCAGACAATAATGAAAAGCAGAGGCACAAGTCCTAATATGCACTTGTTTGATAATTGTTACATTAAATCATTTTTAAAATACTTACCAGATTCTGTTTGTAGGATTCCAGTTTTTTATCAAGAGTACTGACATTTTTGAAAAGAAATTTTCTATATTTGCAGTTTCTACCTATGAGCTAAATTTTGGAGGAGCTTAAATGTAATGCTTCTATCTTCTAAGTAGATTTTGTCTAGCAAATACAAGTGTTTTCTTTTCTGGTCATCCTTAACTCGTTTATGTAAACAAATTCTAATGTTTGAAAGTTCAATCAGTGCTTGATTTAATTTCTTCTTATCGTCGTATGTATTGGTAGGAATTTTGTTTACTGCCAGGCTTGAAATTTGACTGGCCGCATTGTTTGGTTTCCCTTAAAATTTGTTTTATGGTGGTATTTCTCATCCAGGCAGTGTAGGTAGCTTGAAATGACAATTTTATATTTTTCTTGACCTCAGTTTATTAATTGGATTTTTATTAAAAAGAAAACATAAACAACTTTCAACTTTTCCTTCTGGCATTCTTTCCCTGGCTTTAATTTCTAGTTGTTTAAAGAGGTATTAAGCAAACATATGTTTTTTACATGCAATTTATTTCTATTGACACATCACAAACTTATTTTCCTGTTGAAGATTGGGCATCATTATGGATTTTTATTTTCTAATTTTAATTATTGCAGTGCTCTGGCACTTTAATTATTGAAATCTTAAGTAAAAGGGGGGTTCTCTGACTTACCTGATTGTTTAATTTATCATACAAGTTTCGTAGGAGTTTGAGCCCATCCAGATTCAAGGCAAGCAGTTTTAAATTTATTTTTGGATTTCAGTTGAAATGAAAATCTATTTGAAAATCATGGCTTTGGGTGATGCTAAGCACTATGTTTCTTGTAAGTTGTCGTTAATGGCATAAGCAGATTCCATGTTTGAGTTCCACTATTGGTGAACATTTATAAACATTATTGAGCAAGCTGTATATTAATTCCAGGTAAATTGTTTCATATTATTTGTCTTGTAAAATCACTTGAAGCTATAATATGTTGAAAAGACGTCTGAGCTCACAAGAACATGATTGTGTTTGTCCATCAGCTGCATATGCTTTCATGCAGGCATGTTGTCTTGAGAATGTTTACTATTCACAGTGCACTAGTTCTCATTCCAACTAAAAATGATTGCTTTTTTGTCAAAACTGTTGATTGGATTCTTCACAGATTTGTGGAACATAAGAATTTCATTACCACAGAAAGGTAACACTCACCACTAAAACGAAGCAAGCTTAAAAAAATATTAAAAAAAATGGATAGTAACATTTGTCTTTTTGTTTTTGTGCTATTTCCTTAAAATTTTCTTGGTATTCATTGTTTCTACCTGCAATAACATGATTCAATACATGTATAATTGGGAGTGAGGAAGAGAAAAATTAATGGTTATCACCAAAAGTAAATGATGATATTGTTTTGTTTATATACTTAGGAAAAAATAGTGGTAACTGGTAGTGTTTGGTTGTTGGTTTACTGATTGTTGAATGGTGCTACCATAATATCTTATCTATAGGAGAGAACCACTATAATTGCAGTGGACATGTGACTGTTGGCACCTTAGTATAAGAGGGAAACCTCTATTTTCTGGCCCTTTTCTTTCTCTTCCTCTCCTCTAGGACTCGAGTCATATGCCTATAGATTTGGCTGAATCCCATATTGATCCTTTTGCTGGTCTTGATGTTTATGAATGGGTGCTCTAAGCTTACACTAGAATCCTTTTGTTTCTATTTAGTTACTAATGATAGATGACTCAACTATAATAACCCCATAGGGTGTGTGTTCAATTTTACTTTTTATTTTTTGCAATCACTCACATTTTAACACTTTCTAATCACCAAGTTTTTGCGGTGGGCATACAGAGATTAGAATGATGATAATGGAATTACTTGAAAGATATTGGCAGCTAGCCATCCAATTTATAATTAAAGCAAATCATATAATTGATTAAGCCAAATTAATTGATAATGAATGCAAATTTCAATTAACCAAATTGGCTAAATGCAAGTATGGTTGCATCAATGTCAAAAGGATAGACTAATTTTCCCAATTTCAATACATGCTTTGTAAGGAAAAAAATGTATTGAAAATAAAAATAAGATTCAAACCAACTAGGATCTATTACAATGATAAACTAGGATTTGGTGGAAAATTGTCAAAGATTTTTAAAATTAAATAACTATTGGTAGTAAATTGACCAATATTACAATTTTGGAAGGAAAACTATTATTTAACTTCAATAACCAATCCCAAGTAATTTCCAAACAGTTATAAAACTTTTTAAAAAGAAGGCATTTCATTTATCGATTGGTGTCTAATTGAAAACTCTTAAATAATTTCTTGGAATAGGAAGAATAAGCCCTTGATTGTTGATTAGTGATGGAAATATCACACATCATTGTTTCATTGTTAGATAATAGTTGGTGACAACTCAAATAGTAATGAGAATTGTGATTGGTCTATTTTGGAATTCACATTATCCTTCCCCAATGTGGTACGATTAGCACAAAATATTGACTTGTTGGGAGCAACAACATGGTTGAAATGATTAGAAATGTGATTTGCAACCTTAATCAATGAGAATGCTCACTCTTTAATAGGTATGTAGGGTTAGAAATGTATCACCCAAATGGAAGATGGTATATATGGCATAAAAAGAGGATAACAAATCTTTATAATCAGCTACAACACTTCTTATATTGATTAGACCTTTATAAAGTGCAGCGATCAATTGGTAGGTAGATATTAGTGGCCAAAATTGATATTTCCAACTCCACAACACTTGGTTTGAACTAAAGGAAATGGTACAACCAACATTTGATACCAAAATTTGTAGTATATGATCATAAAGAAAAATAATATAGGTGCCTCAAATACATATGATATTTTATATTTGTATGGTCAAACTGTGTCCATACGAATAATAAAACCTAGCAATAACTTGCAATAGTACAACTTGTAGAGATATACTTATATACTTCAAACTCAACTAACACTTCAAATGGAAAAACATAGAGAACGTTGAAATAAAACTAGAAAATTCTCACCCAAAAATTGAAACATGAAAATAAAGATACGATTGAAGCACATTGTCAATCATTGTATGGAACTAAATTAATTAAAACTAGAAGAGTTTTCTTCCTCAAAGCTTCACAAATCTATAGTGTTTTCATCCTTAGAAAGAGAACATCTGTTATTCTTAAGAAAATAAAATTGTTCCAAAATGTAAGAACATTTTTTTCAAAAATAAATCTACTTATAAATTTTGAAGAAATAATTTGTTTTTGTAACATATTCCTCAAAGTTATTAAAATATAGTTTAAGTGACCTTAATCACCTCTTTGCACTATGAGTCTAGTGACAATTATAAACAATCATTTAAAACATCTTTTTAAATAGTTAAGTTGTCCTATAATTTTTACTTTCTAACAACTTATTTGGTTATTTTATTAATTTCTTTTTTCCTACCATCTTGTTATTCTATAAGAAAATTGCGAAAAATAGGCTATGATTCATTTACGAACCTACACTCACGAAGGGGAAATGATAGTCCTCCCTCCCCAAAATTGCTTTTCCTCAAGCAATTACAAAATGAAATTTTTTAGAATGTACTATTTCTCAAGTGGCACCTTCGTCTGTAAGATTTTTTCATCGAATCAATATTTCTTTTATGCTTTTATTTTTACTTTTTGTTTTATGAAATCAACAATATATTTAGGAATCAAAATTGAGTTACTTTCATCTAAGGGAGGTAGCTCAATTAATGGAATGCCATGATGACCAAGTACCTTTTTGAGGTGAGAAATATGAAACACATTGTGTATCTTACTTTGTTCTAGTAGCTCCAACTCATAAAAAACTTTCCCAATCTTTTTTTTTTAAATTTTGTATGGGCCATAAAAATGAGGCTTAAGCTTCTTTACTCTACTTACTAAGAGAGGATTGCATGTATGGTTGCAATCTTAAGTAAACTATATCACCAACATAGAAAGTGCACTCAGTATGGTGCCAATTTGTATACTTTTTGTTGATTTTGAGCATGTTAGAGGTTGTTCTTGAGAGATTCAAAATACCCTAGATTTGCTTATTGAAATATTTAGCCCTTTGAACCCTAATGTCAAAAAAATAAGACAAACAGAAGTTGAAGTTTCAAAACCAAGCAAAGCCATAAAAGGTGTTATTTTGATAAACATGTGATAAGTGGTATTGTAACAATGCTCTCCTAAGTAGGTCCATTTGATCCATACCTTTTGATGAGTTTCTCAAATATACTTCCCCCCATTTGTCGATAATCTCAACTTGCCCATTCGTTTGGAGGTGGTATCTAGTGCTAGGTTTAAGTACAATTCTTGTCAAATGACATAACTCTTGCCAATATAAGCTTAGGAATTGACTGTCATGATCACTCAATATTTTTAGGCAACCCATGGAGCCTAAATATTTCTGTAAAAAATAAATTAGCAATCTGCAATGCCTTATAAATTGAAGGTATTGCAAAGAAATGTGTGTACTTCATGAGTCTATTGACAAAAAACAATAGTGCTTGCCTTGAACTTTTGAAAGTTTAGTGACAAATTCCATTGATATACTTTTCCATTTTTGTTTGAAATGGTTAGGAGTTGCAATAGACCAGCCAAAAATGACTGCTCTATTTTATTCTTTTGACAAATTGAACATCCCTTGATATGCTTAAGGACATCATCCTTAAGCCCTTTCCATTTGAGCCTTTCCCAAATCTATTTGTCAGTTTTAAAATACTCCTAGTGACCATCCAAAGGAGTACCATGGAGAACTCTTAAAAATCTTTTATTTCATCTTAGATTTGGGTACCGTTGCCATTTCATGCCCCTTGCATTGATATGGTCCATTGATTATAGCTGATCAGAGAGGTCTAAATGGGTCAGTCATGCTCAAAATGTACCTCTAAAGGTTGTTGGTTTCCCCTTTTTATACCTCAGTCAATTGCCGAAATCATAAGTTTCCAAAAAATTGCTAAATGAAGGGATTGTAAGAGTTTTAATAGGTTTTCAAAAGTTTGTTGGCTTTGATGAGGTTTTTGCAACCCCATTGACTGTTGACAAGGTTGTCACAACCCCCTTCCAACCTGACGCCAATCTCCTAATTTTCCAAAGGGACAACCTAAAACAACTTTTTATAGGTTCTCACAACCTTGTCAAAAGATGAAAAGGTTCTCACAACCTACCCCTTCATCAATAGCTTTTGTCGATAAGTATTGAAAAGCAAGTAAGTGACATGAAAATTGAATGTATTTTTTTTTTGCAATTCCAAGTGGTTCTAGAACTTATGTCGATCATTGATGAGGTTGTCACAACCTTGTGGCATGTTGATATGGTTCTCAAAACCTACTCCATCGTCAACACATAATAATGATGCAGAAAAGAGGATTCAAAATCAAGCCTTGGTCCTTTAGAAGGCTTCCCAGAATTCCCTAATACAATTTTTTTGGCTTGCGGGGTTTACCCATTCAACCATACTAAGTTTAGTTCACTTAGCACTCCTCTCAAGGTCTTGACCAATTGGATTTCCTTGTATAAGGACAAAAATGGAGAAAATGATTGTTTAGTTTTGTGAGATCCTAATGCCCATTTGAACCTCCCCATTAAAAAAAAGGTTGTGTTCAGTTCCCTTTCCCTACATACCCAGATCACTTAGTTCTTCTTGCATCCCAAGCACTTATAAGCCAAAATTTAATGTTTGGAGAAATTTGATGCTTGTGGAAACTTAGCCTCCCTTTGAATCAAAAATTTTCAAGGATAATTATTTGGTTCACTAGTTTCCTCCATTTTGTCCAATTATAAAGCCAATTTAATATGTTGAAAAATTCATTTGCCCATTTGAACCAAATCTTTCTAGACTTGCATACCAAACTAATTCACTTGCATTTTCTCACATGCCATCCATTTGCTAACATCATCATGTCCTTGCTAACATCATCATGATGTCATCCCATCTAAATCCATCCCATTCCACTATAATGTCATGTTGACATCATCAACAAAAATTTCCATCCTAACCAGGCACCAAGATTTAAAGCTACCAGATTCAATTCTATAAGACTTTTTTGTAAGTCTGATTGTAGTGCTATTTTCCATAAAAGGTCGAATTGCACTTCTAGGACCTACATAGGTGCTAAGATGATCATAAATCACCATTAATGCATTCCAATGCCTACAACCACCAATTTTTCGATTAGAGGGAGCTTAGATGGGACTTTAAATACATTTTCATATGATTTTAGGAGGAAAGATGACACCCATACCTCAATTGATGCTTGGAAATGCCTTTTTATCAAAATGTGATCTTTAGGTCATGTTTTACAACAAATTTCTTGGGTATTTTTCCTCTTGTCTACACTCAAAATTATGAGTCATTAATGTAGAGGTATGGCATGGAGTAGAGGAATGCTCTATCACATCTCGAGGTCGTACAAATCAAATTTGCATGACACTTGTTGATAGGGCATTGATGGAGTTTGCAGCTAGGGTTTCCTATGACCTTCTAACATCTTGTGTGCCTTCCTTTAGGAATATAGTCTATTTGGGCTTCATTTTATAAAAAAAAATCTTCTTACTTCAAACCAAAGACATAATTTATTCAATTTTATGTAACTATAATTGGCTTTGTGTCTTCAAATCAATGAAATTGTATTTCACCTCTTCTCACTTCTTTCATATTGTGTGAATTTATTTGCCTCTATGATGAAATGAATGTTTATATGCTTTTTGTATATGTGTGTTGTGTACTATCTGTTGCAGGAGTCACTTGTGAATCTTTCCTTCCCTCTTAGCATTTGTTTAACGTTGACCTCCATACGTTATTCATAATTTGGTAACACAAATATTTATGTGAGTCCCTTTGAAAAAAGTTCTCGATTCCTCACGTTATGAGTAGAGGGGGGAATTAATCTAAATCTCAATGCATCACCATTTTATTTCCTACACTTCTCTCTCCCCTTTTCCCTTGCATGTTTTTAGATTAGGGTTAGTCTATAGGTTTAATATGTGTTTGGTTGGATCAACAAATGCACTTAGGTTTAGAAAGGATCCAAACATCTCTATGGGTTTGATCTCATTTGGAAGGATCCCACACCTTGAAATCATTTCCACTGTGTCATTGGAATGTTGAACTAGTTTTGACAAGGTGTGATTTCATGTCACAATAATTTCTAGCATGCATGGTGGGACCACTTTGATGAGCTTCGTATCATTTGTTTAAATTATTAGTGTTGGTATTAGAAGCTACAACCATTAGAGGAAATTTCTCAAGAACTTTGTGACTCTACACACTCTGGTTTCATATCAGTCTACAAATTTTATGTCAAGAATACAAAGTAGACATTTTTAAAGGAGTAACTTATAGTTTGCTGAATTACCATCTTACTTGAAGAAGAACTTGGAGATATATATCTCCAGTAAGGAGAACAAAAATTTTAGTATCACCCTCTCCAAGAGCTCAATCCACACCTTCTTTTGGTAGGTTTCCTCAACTAAAGATACTTGTTGCTAGTGTTTCTTCTCAGTCATTTAGAACATTATTTCATTGCACCCCTTATGAATACTCCAAGAAACTAGGTCTTTGTCACCTTGAATGGAGAAAACCCTCTTGTCCTAGCTCAATGAGGTGGCACACCATTGACTGATCTAAAGAGAATACCTTACTTTATTAGTGAAACAACCACCACTCTTATAGAGCATATATAATATGTTGTTAATATATATATTTTTTCTAAATATTATAGAAGGTAACATGGCTATTATACTATTAGCTACTTCCTTGAAAGTCAATGCATTATAATGGTACATAGGATTGCAGCCTAATTGCATTCACAATTGGGATGAGTTGGGTGAGAATCTGTTTGAACAATTTGAAGAAAAGGTTGTTCACTTGTCTCTTGTAGAACAACTGACCACAATCAAGAGAGATCCTCATGAACTCATGAAAGACTTCAACTTCATATTTCAAAAAAAATGGGATAAGATCCCTACCTTGGTTAAACCTTCCCCTAATTATGCATTCTTGTGCTACCTAAGAGCTCCTAACAATGATGTTATTATGATATAGTTAATGGGAGTGATTAATTTTTTGAATTTCTATGACATTGCAATAAAGTTATAAAATTGTTTAATGTATACTAGAAATATATCTCCAAGGTATTTAATCCTTTATTTCCAAAAAAATTATCTAAAGAGCCCATATTGGCACCATTTCCCATAGCATCAACTAGCCAACCATCTACTTCTATTTCCCCTTCAAATAAACTACATGAGGTCAAAACCCTATTACAAAGTTTTGGTAATGAGTTGGTGACTTTAAGAGGTAGCAAGGCTAAAATAGTAGACCTTACCAACCAAACAAGTAGCCCTATGCATGGAATTATGCCAGGTCTCTTAACATCATCAATCCAACTACTACCAACACACAAAAGGTTATTGTTCCACTAAAAAATAACCTAGCTCAGGATCATGAGTGGTGTTACTTATGCAATCAACCTTACAACCAAAAATCAAGTCAAATTGGAGGGTTCAATCAAGTTTTGATGGTTCAAAATGCACCAACACTTTCAAGATAATAGTTTGACACAAATCAACAAACTGTTGGGAGGCAAGACCAATTGTAGGGTGATTATACATTGGTAAGTTGACATAAGACATAATTTTATGACATAAATAAGTTTGTGACATTAGATAATGGTGTTGATTCAGTAGCCTAGAATACAAGGTCAAAGAGAAGAGCAATGCAAGATGGTTAATATTTCATGGTTGATCAAGTTTTAGCTTCCCAATCATTCCAAGGAGCTATAAATGAAGGTACAATAGTTAAAAACTTTATGTTACAATAAATCAAACTTTTGGCAAGGATAATAAGGCACAAAATCATCCTTAGGTCACTCAACAAACAAGAGTGGACCCTATTATTACAAAAGGGCCTTCCCAAGGTTGGTCAATTCCTTTCAATATTATTGATTAGATGAATAAATCTAGCCTAAATGTTACCATGTGGGAGGCGTTTTCCATCTTGTATCAAAGGGACTTACTTCAAGAAGCATTAAAAGGCATTAATCACCTAGGTGATGTTTTAATAAATGAAAAAGAAAAAAACTCCAATTAGCCTAAATCAACCAAACGATGAAGGGAATTTAAGTAAAACTAAGCCACCTCCCTTCTACGTATCCTTAATTATTGGACACCATTTAGTCCATTATTGTATGATAGTTTCAATGGCTAGAAACTTTGTTATGCCCAAAAAGGTATATGATTGGTTTGACATCAAGTATGAGTCGGTGTCTAAGGGAGTAGTCAAATTGGATGGAATTTTTGTTAAGATATTAGGGGTGATTAAGGAATTAAAATTAACCTTGTATGCATGCTTTGGATGCAAAATTTTACAAGACATATTAGTCATAGACCTTCCTGCTTTCTTTTCTATTTGTCTATCAAGGGAATTCACGATCAAAATATGAGGTTGCCTATCTTCTGATTGGTCCCATATGCTATTTAGGACAAGGTATGGCAAAAAGGTGACCATAAAGGTAGAGGCCATCTCAAAAAATCACATTGAACCATACACCCCTAGTCCCATAAACATTAATTAAACATTGCATGATCTAGAGTCAGGTAACATCATTCATGAGACTACAACCCCTTTAGAAGGCATCCTTGATTATTTAATTAATGAATGAAGAATTGCCTTCCAATTTGACCCATATATTAAGGCGGAAGAAATTATATTGGGTACCTATTGCATACATTAGGAGAATGCCACTAAATTCCCAATCTCATGAAACCTCAAGAAGATACTAATGATATATGGAAAATTTACTTTGACACCTCACAAAAAATGGTGTTGGTGTTAGTGTCATACTAGTGTCTCCTAATAATGAAAATTACTAATTTTCCTTTAGACTTCAATTTGATTGTACTAACAATGTAATCAATTACAAAGATTTGATCCAAGGTCTCCAACATGCACAGAAAGAGGATCCACAAAATTACAAGTTTTTGGTGATAGTAAGCTAGTTGTTCATCAAATTAGGGCTCAAAGAAAAACCAAGAATAACCTACTTAAGTCATACAAACATTGAGTTTGGGACATTATTGAAGGCTTTGAAGCATTTGGCATCCAAACCATCCCTAGAGGACAAGTCACAAAACAAACATGCTTATAGGCTTGCAAAAATTGGAGCTTAATTTGACATACCAACCAATGTTGTAGACAAGAAAAGGTAACACATAAAACTTTTTATAAGGCCCATTGTCCCAAATATCTAGAAAAATTGGTAGGTGTTTGAAAATGACTAGTAGATTATTTGTTGTAAGTATGTGCAGATTGGTGTTGTCATTGATGTCAACAAGCTTGTGTTGTCATTAATGTCAATTATATGTGTTGAGGGAGATTGGTGTTGAAGATGAACAACTGGTAAAGAAACACTAGATGGATTGCAACTATGTTGATTTTGTTGCTTTGATAAGATTCTATTTATGGATGTATTAGTGATGAAGATGATGTAGATGTGTCTCTAGTGCTTGGTTTCCAAACTTTCTTTTGAGAAAATTTGATAAAAAATAGGAAACAATGTGTTGTCGTGTTGTTCTGGGTTACAAAGAGATGTTTTGGTTTTTCTCTGCATTTATTCTAGGTTGAAGATTTGCTTGTGCGATTCAGATATGTTGGTGAGAGGTGTTCAAAAGTGTTATACTCAAGAGATGGTATGTTGGATCGTTGTACAATAGAAGTTGTGTTCACCAGTGTGTGGCTATGCATTGCAGAGGTGTCTAGGAGAAATGTTTATGCTTCATATTTCTCTGTAGTTATTCTTCAGGTCTTATGATTTTGAATGTGTGTTGATGATGTTGGTAGTTTACCTTAGTCAAGAGGATTTGAGGTTTCATGCTTCGAAATATTTTTTTTCAAATAACAGTGTAAGGTAGAGTTATTTGAGTGTACTAGGCTTGTACATTCCTTAGGTGAAAGTTGTTGCGAAGGAGTTTGTTGGATTTTAGGATTTTTCTAGATTGTGTTCAAGCATGGTGTGTGGTTCACGAGTTGTCTTTGGATTTAATGAAACATGTACTTAAAATTTTAACGGTGTTTGCATGGATAACGATCGATCTAGTTTTTACACTTCATGTGAAGGATAAATATTGTTTGTGGTAGCATGTGGTTAGGTGGTGTTGTTGATTTGGGTCCCATTTAAGTTTTGATGTGGTTCACATTAACTTCTATCCACCACGGAAGTGTTTTAGCACCAACCTAAATTGAATTTGCATGTTTGAGGTGCATAGCCAACCTTAGAAAGGGTTTCAATGTTGAGGACAGTATAAGTATGAGTTGAATTGTTGAAGGAGGTTAAGATAAATGAAAGTGCAAAGGGTGTGATGCGAATGATAGGAGTCACAGATTTTTAAGGTGTGAAATTGAACAGAGCAGTGTGAGCTTTCAAGTGTTGGATTACTGGATGCAGTGAGAAAAAGGTTTTTACAATCATTCAAATAGACTGCAAAGGTGTTGGAGCTATTATGGTGGATTTCCTTTTGCATTTAGATCATGTTCTCTATGCAATATTTCTTCTCTATCTTCTTTTTCTACTTTGATAGTGAGCCTTTTAGGGTAATGTGCCCCTTTTGGCAGTGAGTCTTTGTAACTGGTTTCACAATTACTTATATTATGAGCTAATCCTCATTGTGGTTTTTCCCTCCTTGGGTTTTCCATGTAAATATGGTGTTCTCTTGTGCATTGTGTTAAATTTGTTTTTAGTTATTTTCTTTTCATGTTAAATCATCATAACAAATTAAGGGTTTAATGAATGCATGTGGATCTAAATATTAATGAGGGTTTTGATGTTTTGATAAGATACAAGTGATTCACCCTCCCCCTCTTATTTGTCTCGTTCATTCAACATTATTAACTTCTTGTAAGAGGAGGCATATTTATCTGCCAAAAATCAATCCAAGTTGCAAGAGAAATATGGAGATCAAGCCATGCAGCTAAACATTAATAAATTACTAGATGGTCTCATCTTCCTTATTTTTTAGCTTAGATGACTAGTTGAGAAATAAGAAGATGAACCTGGTCGATAAGAAGGGTGGCTACAAACAAAAGAGTATAGTAGAGGGAAATTCATTGAAGTTAGCAAAGGTAAACTCTAAATATGAGAAAATAAAATTCATTATTTGTCATTCTTATGATGATATGGTTGATTAGAATTATGAATATATAAAAGGTTTTGAACCTAGTTTAGCCCATCATACCATTGCATTAGACCTTGATGCAAAACCTGTTATGAAAAGGCAAAAGGCCGAACAACCCTAAAATTGACCCCTTAATGAGGAAAGAGTTGTCTAAACTTATAGAAGCCAATATTATCTTCCCCATCAATCATTCATTTTGAGTAGAAAACTTGGTTCCAATAAGAAAAAATAATGGGGATATAAGACTATGTGTGGACTTTAGAGAGTTCAATAGGGCATCTATCAAGGACCATTATCCCCTCCCCTCTATGGAGTAGATTTTATAAAATGTGAGTGGTTTAGAAAGTTTTTGTTTATTGGATGGGTGCTCATGTTACAACTAGATCTTGGTCCAAAAATTAGACTAGCATAATATTGAATTTACCACCAAGTGGGGTACCTTTGCATATCACAAAATTCCTTTTGAACTAACAAATGCTAGTGCAACCTTTCAAAGGGAAAAAGGCCATGGTTTTCAAAAGTGTACCAGTATAGTTTGTGTTGATCTTCCTTAATGACATCTTTATTGTTTAAAAATATGTAGGTGATCATTTTAACCATCTTGAGTAGGTCTTCAAGAAATGCAAGGAATATGGTGTGTCCTTGAGCCCAGACAAATGTGTATTTACCACATATCAGGGAAAATTACTTGGACACATAGCCTCTAAGGAGGGTCTTTCCATTGATCAAGAAAGAGTGGATGCCATCTTGTATATTCCCATCCCCAATCATAATAAATCCATACAATGCTTCCTAGGAAGAATTAACTTCATGATGAGGTTCATCCCTAGTTTTCTTGCTTTGGTGAAAGCACTCATTTCCATGTGGAAAAATAGTGTTGTGTTCAAATGGAAAAATGAAGGGAAGGCTAGCAGCTTTAAGGCCATTAATAAATCAATTGCTCAAGCTCCTACGTTTACCAATCCAAACTATGATAGGGAATTTATCTTATATATCTTTGGGATGGAGTTGAGCATATCAATTATCCCAACACAATTGAACAATGAAAATTTGGAGCAAGCAACAGTCTTTTTCAATGAAGGGCTCAAGGATTATGAAATAAAGTATGGTTGTGTGGAGAAATTGGTCCTTTCCATTATTAGGGGATTAAAAAATTTTAGAAACATGTTCTCTAATAAGAAGATTTAGCTGATGGCTCCTCATTTGAGTGTTGAGGAATTTCTCTTGAGTAGAGACATTAGAGATAAAAGAGGTGGGTGGATCACTAGAGTCATGGAGTGTGATGTGGACATCAAAATCAACATGCTACTAAGGTTCAAAGGTCTATATAAATATCTTAAATCAAATTTTGAGGCCCAAGAAGAGGTTTACCTTTTACTATAAGAAGACCAACCATTTGATTTGGATATTTAAAGCAACTAGGTGTATGATATGATTGGGTAAAAGCACAAAGTTGTGTCACACTTTCGATTTACTAAACAATTTATATCAAACCATTTTGGCTAAAATAGATTCAATTGAGAAGGCTTTAGATGAAACTAGGTGGTGGTGGCATGGCAGCGATGTGGCCATAGGTTATCGGTCAAAAATGTTTTGGCCGAAACCTTTTTGACTGAATAGATTTTGACCAAAATTTACAAATAAAAAAAGGGGCCCCATGTATTTTCTATGGACCTAAGCATGTTTGGATGAGATTTTTTTGAGCGATTGATTGTGTAGGTAGGTTTTTTTAATTTTTAATTTATTTGAAAATTCAATCCCCATTTGCAATAAAAAAATGAGAGCTAGATAGTTTTGAGGTAGCATGAGTACAAACACAAACTTCAAATTTATTTGGTTTTTCTTTCCAATGCTTTGCTCAAAATTTAATTTGATCCTTGATGGGAGCTCCTCAACTAAACATAAAAAAAAAGTAACACATACAAAGTAGACAAACATGAAAACTATGACAACAAGATTACCCTAGAAAACCCTTATTAGGGTAAATTCAAATACTACAGAAAGAGTAAGATCTTCTCATTCAACTATACTTTAGTCAAATACAGATGCATACATTGCCTCAAAGCCTACAAAGGGCTATGAAAATGGTTACATAGCTTGATAACACCTGCTATGTGCATACTACACCATGAATGCTACTCCAATGCTTGCAAAAGAAAATATGAACTAGAAATGAAAGTTACAAGAAAAAAATCTCTAAAGAGTTACATGGATTACACTGATAGAAAAATATATGTATGTCCATATGTTATAGATTATGTGTTTATGCATGGATGCACTGCAAATTCTAGTTTCATGTGGTTGGATTAAACAATTAATAATAAGTGTAGAATTAAATAAACTTAGACAAATCTATATTTTTTCCTTAAAGAAATTAAGTATTATCTAATTATGAAATATTTGCATACAAGTTTAAACATAAAGCAATACAAATATTTATTTTTTCATTTGTATTTCTTTATGTTTTAAATTTGTATGCAAATATTTCATAATTTGATAATACTTAATTTCTTTAAGGAAAAAATCTAGATTTGTCTAAGTTTATTTCATTTTGCACTTATTATTAATCATTTAATCTAGCTACATGAAACTAGAATTTGCAGTGCATCCATTCACAAACACATACTCTCTAACATATTAGCATACATATAGTTTCCGATTGGCATAATCCTTGAACCTCCTTTTGGTGCAAACATTGGAGGTAACACAATCAATAAACCTAATCTAGAGTTGTGACATATTATGTAACACAATCAATAAACCTAATTTAGAGTTGTGACATATCATGTAACACAATATTCAAAAATGGAGGTAATAGAAATGCAAACACTTAGTTGATTTCAATGTTCGATAGATAATTGTCCACTATTTTGACCATCTTTCAAACTCTAAACCATAGTCACAACTTCTTATATATGCTTGAAGTAGAATGCCAAAATCTAAATTGGATTGCTCTCAAAATTAAATGATATATTGACTCTAAGAAATGCAAGTATAATCTGCAGTGTTGTGGATACAAACTTCTTTGTGGATTTGGTTTGTATTATTTGGATTTGAATTGTTGAAATGGAAACTTTTGAAACATATTCACCATGATCTTTGATGTTTGGTAAACTTGTATGAACTACGATGTTTATAAACAACTTAAAAAAGTTTGTTAGATTGCTAGGGTCAAGTTCTCCTAGGTTACACCCTTCGATGAGTTGACTTTATAATTTGGAGCAAAGATTCAAAGACAAAATACATAAGAATGTAGGTGGCCTATATGAAGATGATGCAAATATGATTCTTTGTCCCTTTAAAAATAATAGTGTGTGTTGAACATCTAAAAAACTGAGAGGGGGAGTGAATTAGTATTCCATAAATCGATAATAAAATCCACTTAACCATTATCACAATTTTAATTGAATCAACAAGAGAGAACATAGAAACAAGTCAATGCAATCATACACATGAACACTAGGATTTTTACGTGGAAAATCTAGAATGGGAAAAACCATGGTGAGGGTTAACTCACAATATATTATATCTAGATACAAAATATTGTAGGGCTCAATTCCAAGACTCACAGTCCTTAAAAGGCTCACTTCCTGAGTACAAAATATGGTTCACTACCAAGATACAATGGTAGTGCCTCACTGCCAAAAGAATGAATTAATGGAATACACCTTCAATGTGCAGGGTTCAGTTCCACTGAAGCTCAAAATATAAATTATTGCATCGCTCAACAAATCTACACTACTGATAAAGCATTTAGGCTTTGATGTTATCCTTTGTTCACATTCACTTCTTCTTCTCACTTCTATCCTTCATCTTGTATATACACAAGTATATCTTATTCATCAATTAGGTCGGCCTAATTGGATGAACACAAAATAATCAAAACCTTTCTTTGTCAACACCATATAAGATTTGAACATTTTATCCATGTAGTGCATTATTCCAAGTCGACTATTAGTCATCATAATATATTGCATTTGCTGAGTCGGCCAAGACTAAACCACAATTCTCCAAACCAACAAATAATCCTTAAAGAAAACACCTTTCGGATCTGAGAACACATTAATTTCCCATCGTACTACCAGTTAAGACACTATCAGCAAAACTGCAGTATAATAATTCTTGCCTTAGTAGAATGTGGAGTCTCCCACATAGTATACCTCAAATAGAACAATAGTAGGATACAAAGTTAAATTCTGTCAAAGATAACATTTTGTTCATAGAAAAAGAATTCTCAAGATCCAGGATATAGTTGTCTGAATGAGTCAATAAAATATGGTTAAGAGATTAGAGTCATATCAGATCTTTCGGTGAGTTCTAGACTCAAATACCAACACACTGATCTATCAAAAAGGAGTATTACCCACAAAGAACAACTTCCGGTAAACCAAACAAACTTCCTATATAGTTATCATCATGTAGCTATTACCATGTTGACATCAATGACAACATAGGAACAACCAACACAATCATCCATACTTCATGCTCATGTTGCAAAGCTTCCAACAATATCCCCCTTTGGCATTGATGGTAACATGCATGAAAAAATTTTTCCAAGTATACCTCACTGAATGTTCTTACTACTCCCCCTATCAAAATTATTCTTCACAAAAAGTTTTTCCTCTTACTCTTTATCTCTCCCCCTTTGACATCAATGAAAAAGAAAGAGGTCTAGAATAAATGTACATATGCATCAAAAGTAATAAAACATATATAAACATTGAATTAACCTGAAGAAGAACCTCTGAGACTCTCTAGGATAGCCTTTCGTGATGCTTTACCTTCTTCCCATGAACCTTTTGCACTGACTAGAGTCTTGTAAACTAGCTCAAGTTTAGTTAGAGACTCTATACCATCTATTAATGTATTGGGACTAAGATTGATCTTTGATAATTCATCAATACAACCAAGAGCACCAAAAATGATGTATGAGTTTAATCATGTCTTTGAGTGCCAAAAAATTCTTGATAACATTTGGCATTTGATCCTCCAGAGAGAAAAATTTGTCCTGAAGTTGCACAATGTAGGACCACCTCTAATTATCTTTATCTTCTGCTAATATGTATGTGTCTTCCTGAGTGCTTAGTCAAGACTCACTCATCCTTATCTCATTTCTTATATTCAATGTATTGCCAGACCAATATAGACAAAAAGAAAGTAGTTATTGTGCTTTTTTTTCACAACCTTGTACGCTCTCCAATTCATTCATTACTCGATCATGTGCATTCACATATTTTCCTTTGATATCATTCAAATTTTCTTCATCCAACCTAATTCCAATAGACATTTCAAGTCCAGAGATGCAGACTTTCAAAGAATTAATCATGCCATAGGGATTCTCCACAACATAAATAGATGAATCAAAATTAGCATTGGGAATAACCTTCTGCAAGTCTTCCAGATCTATCTGAATATTCATTCTTTCATGCTCATGTTCAAGCTTACTTTCTCCTGCACCTTCTAGCTTTACTACACTCTTCCTTTTCTTCCCTGTTTCGGTCACACTACTTAAGGTACTTTCTTCATTGAGATGCTTAGGGATTTCCAAGAGAATTTTAGCATATTTATCAATTTCAGCCTCTAACACTTCATAATCCAATTCAGATACCCAAACTAACCTTGATTCAACTGCTTCCATTTGACAAAAATCTATAGACACAAGAAAATTTATTCTTTCGAAGTATCTTTCCACAACACTTACTTGAATCCTAGACCTTTTGTTCATCCTTGTCTGAAATGTTACAAAGAATGTAGCAAGGGAAAATTCTTGTGCATCCAAACTACCAAGATTTATCATGAAGTTCCTGATTTGATAAGCAATAGGCTCTAAATTTGACCATTCTAACCTTCCTATTACCAGGAACTCTTTCAAAAATTAAAAGAGTAGACAACTAACCAAATTTCCATACCAAAATGTATTATTTTTTCTCTTCTTGATCTCCTTTAAATTCTTCAAAATATTTATGCGAAGTAGTTCACACAAGTCATATTCCATACCTCTTATTACCATATCAACAACAAAATTCACTGTAGTAGTAGAAACTGTAGAGTCATTGTTAGGGATACAAACTTTATGACCAATGACCATAGGAACAAACCTTATTACCAGATCAACAATCGATCTCAAACCAATCTCTTTTCCTTTAGAACTTGCACCTATAACCCCAATTATTTCCTTTTCATTCATAGTCTTTAGTTTAGGAACCGGTCTGGAGGAACATAAATCAATTACATCTCTAATTTTTTCTTTGGTAACCAGATGTGCCTCATCAATCCACAAAGATTCATGATGAATTCTTCTCAATACCATCTGAATATACTTCTTCTTATATTCAAACAAAGGAACTTTCCTCCAAACATCCAAATTTTTCTCAACTAATACTTTGTAGGCATCATGATTCTCTTTCAATTCATTTTCCCAAAGCACATTCAACTGAACTGACGCCATTTCTTCAATCTTACTGTAAACAAATGCATAGATATCTTCTGCAAGAGAATGCAGCAACAGATTCTTCCGACACAATCCTCATATATCTCTTCATCCTAGCTTTATACGCACAATTCACAATCTTTGAATTATCCATCAATAAAAGTGAAAGATTGTGCAAACAAGAATACCTCTAAAAATGTCAACCAAGAAATGTATGGACGTCCTATTTTGAAGCTCACTTTGAATTCATCTGTTATTTTCTTCAAATTCTGAAACTCTGAATTCCCTTCTAAAATTTATTTGCACGCTTCTCCGAAAATACATAGGCCTTAAATTTTATTTGAACTTATTCCTTTCATTCCAAATGATTTTGTAATAAATGTTTCAACTTATAGGTATATTGCCTCAAAAATTGTGTACGCCTCCATTCTTTCAAGTTCTGTAGACCTCATACTTCACACATGTGACTAATAAAAATACCTTAATCTTATTACCACATTAAATATACTTTTCTCATGATATGACACAAGTACCAATGAGGGGGTTTATTATATTTTTTTTATGATTGCTCCCCCTTAGCCACATAATTTATTTAGAGATTGATGCGAGTATTTGTACCGGAGGTCGACACAAATAAGAATAATGATTCCTTTTTCCAAATCCTTCCCATTTCTTTTCTTGCCTTTCTGGGATCAAAGGTTTGATCATTCTTCTTCGATGGGTAGATGTTCTTCTTTCTTCCGCTATTACTAGCAGGATGTTCTGGTTTTTTGCACTTACAACAAGTAATATTCTTCTTTCCATTTTCCATTTTATCCAACAGACTATCTTTATATCCATTCTTGCCCTTAAAACCATTCACATTACTTTTGCAGTCCTTTGCTTTATGACCAAATTTCTTGTAGGAATGACAAACACCATTGAAGTATAAATACCTTTTTGCATCATGTCGTTTGACAAGAATTTTTTTGGAATTGCTTCTTCACTCCTTGATTTGTCTATGTTCGTACCAAATCTTCTTATCAGTTAATCGATTCACTTTAGAACTCTAACCTTTTTCAAACCCTAAACCGCTCTTATCTATTTTCGGTCTTTGAGAGGTAATCAATTCATCAAGCATTGTTGAGCTTATCTGAAATTTTTCTTCAAAACTTTTTACTCTTTCTAGATTAGATCTCAATATTTTTTCTTCTAATTCAAGCTTTGTGCATTCGTCCATCTTCTTTTGAATTTCAATTTCGCAATATTCTTCAATTGTTTTATTCGCATCCAGTTATTCCAGTAGGCTAGTGATGATTTCTTCTCCTTTAGTCAATAGATCGCATGCAACTATACTTGTACTTTGTAGCTTTTCAATATGCTCATTTTATTTTATCAACTTGTCCTTCAAGGCTTCCATTTCTTTTGAAAATTCAGTAGGGATTATTTCCAAAGGAAAAAATTTCTCATGTCAAGTTTCAGGACCTTCCTCAAGCTGTTAGGCTTCATTCGAGGAACCAAGATTTGATACCAATTTTTGAACATTGAATACTAAGGGGGAGGGTGAATCAATATTCCACAAATTGATAGTAAAATCCACTTAACCATTATCATAATTTTAACTGAATCAACAAGAGAGAACATAGAAACAAGTCAATGCAATCACACACATGAACACTAGGATTTTTACGTAGAAAAACTAGAATGGGAAAAACCATGGTGAGGGTTAACTCACAATATATTATACTCGAATACAAAATATTACAGAGCTCATTGCTAGGACTCACTGTCCTTAGAAGGCTCGCGACCTGGAGCACAAAAGATGGCTCACTACCAAGATACAATGATAGTGGCTCACTGTCAAAAGAATGAACTGATGGAATACTCATTCAATGTGCATGGTTTAGTTCCACTGAATATGAGAATATAAATTACTGGATCGCTCAACAAATCTGTACTATTGATAAAGAATTTAGGCTCTGATCTTCTCCTTTGTTCACATTCACTTCTCCTTCTCACTTTCATACACCTTTTTTTTGTTCCTCTCTCTTCTATCTTTCATCTTGCATATATACAAGTATATCTTCTTCATCAATTAGGTCGACCTAGTTGGATGAACACAAAATAATCAAAACCTTTCTTTTTTAGCACCATATAATATTTAAACATTTTATCTATGTAGTGCATTATGCCAAGTTAGCTATTAGTCTTCATAATATATTACATTTCGTGAGTCGACCAAGACTAAACCATAATTCTCCAAACCAACAAATAATCCTCAAAGGAAACCCCTTCCGAATCTGAGAACACATTGATTTCCCATCATACTACTAGTAAAGAGACTATCAACAAAACCGTAGTATAAGAATCTTTACCTTAGTAGTATGCGGAGTCTCCCACATAGTATACCTCACACAAAACAATAGTAGGATACAAAGTTAAACTCTATCAGAGATAACTTTCTACTCATAGAAAAATATGTCTCAAGATCCAAGATATAGCTATCTGAATGAGTCAATAAAACATGGTTAAGAGATTAGAGTCATATCAGATCTTGCAGTAAGTTTTAGACTCAAATACCAACACATTGATCCATCACAAAGGTGTATTACCGACAGAGAACAACTTCCGATAAACCAAGAAAACTTCTCATACAATTATGTAGTTATTACCATGTTGACATCAATGACAACATGGGAACAACCAACACAATCATCCATACTTCATGCTCATGTTGCAAAGCTTCCAACAATCTCCCCCTTTGGCATTGATGGTGACATGCATGATAAAAACTTTCCAAGTATACCACATTGAATGTTTTGATTACTCCCCTATCAAAATTGTTCTTTAGAATTTATTTTTCCTCTGAGTCTTTATCTCTCCCCCTTTGACATCAATGACAAAGGAAGGGGTCTGGAATAAATGTACATATGCATCAAAAAGTAATAAAAAATATATGAACATTGATTTAACCTAAAGAAGTGTTGAAAATTGAGGTGTTTTAATAGCTTAATACCTTGTAAAACTTTAATATTGCTGATCTAAATATGTATTTCCTTTGTTACATATTATTTGTGGGTGATTATCTGATTAATCCTTTTTACTGTTTGTAGAATATAGACAAAAGTTGATAGAAGAAGTAGACAGGATATTAGAAAGATTGCACAAGTATGTAATGTGGAGAAAACCCTTTCGGGTAAAAAAATCCACCAAGAACCAATCTATTATTACAATCTTGAATTAGATTACAATAGCTTCAATTCTTGCTTGAGAATGCCTCTTTTTCCTTCGACAAACTTCTTCACAACTTGCAAATAAAACTTACAAAATTTCTCTACAACTTGCTTGAGTGATATAAACAATGCTCAAGCCCTAACCCTTAAATGTATGCCTATTTCATGCAAGTGGAGTTGTACCATGAAAAGCAATGCCAAACCATCTACCTCTTCCATTTGGGCGTACCAAACTGAAGTCACAACTTAGTCTTCATCCTTTAGATATCTTAAGGCTTTATCCTCAAATTTGGCACCCAAAAGATAGCCCCACTTAACTAGGCCTTCAAAAATATCTCTGCATGCAAAGGAGTTAATTCCAAGAAGCTAACTTGGGTGCCCAAAGTGGGTCCAAGATATTTCTTGTTAACTGAAACATTTCTCAACACCATTCATGCAAGAATGGTCATCTCGTGTTAACTGAAGGTAGTTCATGTTATCTGTCATGCAACTCAAGTTATCAGCCATGCATTTCAAGTTAACTGAAGTCAACTAACATGCAACTAAAACTAACTAAAGATAACTGAACTTGAACTGAACTAAAATGAACTGAACTGAACTAAACTGAACTGAACAGAACTGAACCTAAACTGAACTGAACTAAACTGAACTGAACCTAAACTGAACTGAACTGAACTGAACTGAACTGAACTGAACTGAACTGAACTGAACTAAACTGAATTGAACTAAACTTCAACTGAACTTCAAATCCTATTTTATAGGTACTCAACATGCATAAAACAAAATCCCTATTTTGTAGGAACTTAGGATGCATTTCTGAAGTATACTCAATTTACCACTTAGTTAACTGAACTTAAGGTGAGTGTCACCTCCCATATGTGTGCCCATGTGCTCCTATTTTGTAGGAGCCCATCCCAAGGTGTCCCCACATGTTCCTATCATTTAGAATAACATACAAATGTCAATTAACATGATTATTTCAACAATTATTAATTCCTTCTTAATCCTAGTGTTGATAAACACATTTTAGGAACTTAGGATATACATGAAATAACTAATGTTTTAGGATTGCAATTAAATGACATCCTATTTTCAACATTCTCCGACTTGACATTATACATTGCAATTATTCTAAACTAGGAATAATAATTTTAAATCAAGTACAGGACTCAAGGCCAATGGCCTTCCTGCACCACGAGAACTTATCTGTAGGAACTAGCTTCGTAAGATAATTTGCAACATTAATTAAAGTGTCAACTTTTTCAATTAATACTTTTCCACTTTCAACCATTTCTCACACAAAGTGATACTAAACATCTACATGTTTAGTATGAGCATGATACATAGGATTTTTGGCTAAACAAATAGCACTCTGACTATCACATTCAAGCTTAACTTGCTTGCAATTAAAACCAATACCTTTCCCAAGTCTCTGTAACCAAACTGCCTCTTTAGAGGCATGTGTGGCAGCCATGTACTCTGCTTCTATGGTGGAAAAAGCAACTGTGGGCTGCCTCTTACTCATCCAACTAACTGTAGCTCCAAACAAAGTATACACATAACCACTTGTCGACCTCCGACTGTCCAGATCTCCTGCCCAATCTGAATCAACAAAACCCTGTATATCCAATGATCTATTCATAATATCAATGTTATTAGAACCATGATAAACTAAACAGTAATTAGAAGTCCCTCGTAAATATCTAAAATCCCTCTTAACATAAGTCCAATGTTCTTTACTAGGATTAGACATAAACCTACTAAGAACTCCCACTATTTTGGCTATATCTGGTCTCGTATAGACCATTGCATACATTAAACTACCAATTGCACTAGCATACAAAATTTTAGACATTTCCTCATATTCAGAATCAGATTTAGGACTCATGTCTAAACTTAACTTCGTGCCAACTGGTAAAGGAATATTAGTTGGTTTACTATCCTGCATGTTAAATCGTTTCAAAATAGTATCAACATAATTTCTTTGACTTAAGCAAATATTTCTGTTACCTCTATCTCTGTTGAACTCTATACCAAGGATATATTTTGCAGCCCCTAAATATTTCATCTCAAATGTGCTCGAGAGTTGTGCTTTCAATTCTTTCATCATTACCTTGTTTTTACCTATAAATAACATGTCGTCAACATATAAGATAATGATTAAAATTTGATCATCAATTATTTTTATGTAAACACAATGATCTTCCTCACTCCTAACATAACCAATTTTCAATGCGAAAGCATAAAACTTTTGGTACCACATTCTGTGAGACTGTTTCAATCCATATAAAGATCTCTTTAACTTGCAAACCAATTATTCTTTTCCTTTTACAACAAAACCATTAGGTTGCTTCATATAAATCTCTTCATCAAGATTCCCATGTAAAAATGCAGTTTTCACATCCATTGTTCAATTTCAAAATTATAAGCTACAACAATTGACAAAAATAATCTAATAGAAGTAAGTTTAGCAATGGGAGAGAAGATTTCATTAAATTCAACTCCCTCTCTTTGGGAGTAGCCCTTGGCTAGTAATCTAGCCTTGTACCTTTGAGATTACCATCTGCACCAATCTTCTTTTTAAAGATCCATTTACAACCAATGGCCTTTCTTTCTTTGGGAAAACTCTCAAGATACCATGTGTCACAAGTTTCTAAGGATTCCATTTCCTCGTGCATAGCTTGTGACCAAATCTTGTGTTTTTCTAAAGACAAAGCTTCCCTATAAGAACTGGGTTCATCATTAGTACTCATTAAAGCAAAATACAATGAAAATTAGGTGGGCTATACCTTTCGACGGGATTTCGTTGTCTTGTGGATCTTCTTAGAGGGGTTTCTACTTGTTCCTCAATATGCTCATCTTGAGCCTCTATTTTAGAAGAACTCTCTGAACTCTCCTCTTCCAATCCATCCAATTGTTCTTCAACATGTGCATCTTGTTGCTTTTGATTATCAATCTCAAAATTCACTACTCGAGAAGTATCCTTCTCCTTTGGTTGTTCTTCTCCTGAATAAGCTCTAAATTCCCTAAAAATTGCATCTCTAGATAAAGAAACTTTTTGTGTTAGTGGATTCCAAAGCTTGTACCCTTTTACATTTTCACCATAACCTATGAATATGCATTTTTGTGCTTTAGGATCCAATTTAGATAACTTTTCTTGAGGCACATAAACAAAGGCCTCACAACCAAAGATCCTTAAATGTGCAACACTAGGCTTCTTTCCTAACCACATTTCATAAGGAGTTTTATCTTCAATAGATGAACTAGGGGATCTATTGATTAAATAACAAGAAGTACATACTGCCTCAACCCATAGGGACCGATCTAGCTTAGCACTACGTAACATACTCCTAGCTTTTTCCATTAAGGTTTGATTCATACTTTATGCTACACCATTTTGTTGAGGTGTATATGGAGTAGTTTTCTGTCTCACTATTCCTGCATGTTTACAATAGTCACCAAATTCCCTAGAACAATACTCACCACCATTATCTAATCTCAATACTTTTATCTTATGATCTGATTGTTTCTCAACCAAAGCCTTAAATTCCTTAAACTTATTAAACACATTAGATTTTTTATGCATAAAATATATCCAAGTATATCTTGAGACATCATCAATAAATGTGACATAGTATCTAGATTTTCCAATAGAGTCAATATCCATAGGGCCCATTACATCTGAATGAATAATCTCTAATAATCCTTTAGCTCTATTTGTACCACTAGGAAATTTAGATCTAGATTGTTTTCCAGACACACAGTGCTCACAAAAGTCATTCTTGCCAATATTATAATTAGGAATAGCGTCAACCAAATTCGTATTTATAATGGTCCTAAGACCTTTTTCACCTATATGGCCCAATCTATGGTGCCATAGCATACATGTATTTTCAGCTTCAACTACATGTGATAAAATATTTACATTGGAGGTATTTAACTTAAACAAAGTCCCAATTCAAGATCCTTTAGCAACCACCATATTCCCTTTCACTAATCTGCAACCACCTTTGTCAAATGTCACATGCATTCCAGAATCATTGAACTTAGAGACAAAAAGAAGATTTCTAGCAAGTCCTGGAATATGTAAAACATTATTAAGGGTCTTAAACCTACCATCACTGAAACATAATTTTACCTCTCCTTTTCCAACAACCTTTGTTGTGTTGTTGTCTCCAAAGAAGACATCCCCTCCATCATATGTAGTATACTTAGTGAACCACTCCTTCCTAGGAGTCATATGATAGGAGCAACCTGAATCAATAAGCCAAGAGTTATCAACAATAGTATTAGAAGAAATGACTAATGCCTCATTACTGTCATCAGTGGATTTCTCTGTAGCAGTATCAAATCCCTTTTTATTACTCTTACAATCCTTTTTAATATGTCTAGGTTTTCCACAATTCCAACACTTTACCTTACTCTTACCAGGGTTTTTTGACTATCCTTTAGAGTTACCCTTTCCTTTCTTGTTTGCCTTAGATTCCTTCTCTTTAGGCCTACCTCTAACAAACAAGGCATCTTGGGAGCCAGTTTTAGACTTCCTCCTCATCTCCTCTGATAGGAGAGTTGGAATGATATTTTCCATCTTTGGTTCTACACCATTGCCACTTATTGCAATAATTAGATTTTCCCAAGAATCTGGTAAGGAGCAAAGTAATAAAATGCATTTATCCTCATCTTCTAGCTTTACATCTACAGATGCTAACTAATTGAGAATCAAATTAAAAGCATTTAAATGTTGTGCTACAACATCATCATCTTTCATTTTCAATGAATACAACTTCCTTTTTAGATACAACTTATTTGTAAGACTTTTAGTTTGATAAATATCACCTATTCTCTTCCATAATTTATATGCAGTATTGTCATCTGAAATATTTAAGAGAACAACATCAACAAGACATAATCTAATAGTTCCTCTTGCCTTTTTATCTAACTTAGCTCAATCCTCATCTGGAATAGTTGTAGGTGTCTTTGTCTGATTATTAACAGCTAACCACTGATCTCTTTCTTCAAGAAGATCTTCCATTTTTAATTTCCACATTTCATAGTTAGATCCATTGAAATTTTCAATATCTAAATGTGAATTCATTGTAACAAAACTTATTTCCAAAATCAGCAATTAATCAAAATTATAAAATCTCCCACTAAGCCAATAAATCCTTCAATCTTTAAGAGAAAGGCATCCCAATACTCTACCCAACCTCAACTCTGATACCACATGTTGAAAATTGAGCTGTTTTAATAGCTTAATACCTTGTAAAACTTTAATATTGCTGATCTAAATATATATTTCCTTTGTTACATATTCTTTGTGGCTGATTATCTGATTAATCCTTTTTACTGTTTGTAGAATATAGACAGAAGTTGATAGAAGTAGACAAGATATTAGAAAGATTGCAAAAGCATGCAATGTGGAGAAAACCCTTTCGGGTAAAAAAATACACCAAGAAGGAATCTATTATTACAATCTTGAAGTAGATTAAAATAGCTTCAATTCTTGCTTGAGAATGCTTCTTTTGCATTCAACAAACTTCTTCACAACTTGCAAATAAAACTTACAAACTTTCTCTACAACTTGCTTGAGATATATAGACTTTCTCCAACATTGTAAACTCTAAATGAGTTATATAAACAATGCTCAAGACCTAACCCTTAAATGTGCCCCTATTTCATGCAAGTGGAGTTGTACCATGAAAACCAATGCTAAACCATTTGCCTCTTCCATTTGGGCATACCAAACTGAAGTCCAACTTAGTCTTCATCCTGTAAATATCTTAAGGCTTTATCCTCAAAGTTGGCACCCAAAAGAGGGCCCCACTTAACTAGGCCTTCAAAAATATCTCTACATGCAAAGGAGTTAATTCCAAGAAGCCAAATTGGGCGCCCAAAGTGGGTCCAAGATATTTCTTGTTAACTGAAACATTTCTCAACACCATTCATGCAAGAATGGTCATCTCCTGTTAGCTGAAGGTAGTTCGTGTTATCTGTCATGCAACTCAAGTTATTAGCCATGCATTTCAAGTTAACTGAAGTCAACTAACATGCAACTAAAACTAATTGAAGATAACTGAACTTGAACTGAACTGAACCGAATTGAATTGAGCCGAATTGAACTGAACTAAACTGAGCCGAATTGAATTAAACTGAACTTCAACTAAACTGAAATGAACTTCAACTAAACTAAATTGGAATTCAACTGAATTGAATTGGACTTCAACTAAACTGAACTGGACTTCAACTGAACTTCAAATCCTATTTTATAGGTACTCAACATGCATAAAACAAAATCCCTATTTTGTAGGAATCTAGGATGCATTTCTGAAGTATACTCAATTTACCACTTAGTTAACTGAACTTAAGTTGAGTGTCACCTCCCATGTGTGTTACCATGTGCTCCTATTTTGTAGGAGCCCATCCCAAGTCATCCCCACATGTTCCTATCATTTAGAATAACATACAAATGTCAATTAACATGATTATTTCAACAATTATTAATTCCTTCTTAATCTTAGTGTTGATAAACACATTTTAGGAACTTAGGATATACATGAAATAACTAATGTTTTAGGATTTCAATCAAATGGCATCCTATTTCCAACAAGAAGAACCTCTGAGAATCTCCAAGATAGCCTTCCATGATGCTTTACCTTCTTCCCATGAACCTTTTGCATTGACTAGAATCTTGTAAAATAGCTCAAGTTTAGTTAGAGACTCTATACCATCTGTTAAAGTATTGGGACTAAGATTGATCTTTGATAATTCATCAATATAGCCAAGAGCACTGGAAATAGAAGTATATATGAGTTTAATCATGTCTTTGAGTACCACAAACTTCTTGATAACATTTGTCGTTCGATCCTGTAGAGAGAAAAAATTATCCTAAAGCTATAGGACCACCTTTGATTATCTTTATCTTCTGCTAATCTGTATGTATCTGCTTGAGTGCTTAGTCGAGACTCACTCATCCTTATCCCATTTCTCATATTCAATGTATTTCCAGACCAATCTAGACAAAAGGAAAGTAGTTCATGTTCTTCTTTTTCACAACCTTATACGCTCTCCAATTCCTTCATTACTTGATTATGTGCATTCACACATTTTTATTTGATATCATTCTAATTTTCTTCATATGACCTAATTCCAATAGACATTCACAACAACACAACAGGCAATTAGTGCCGACTTTTGTGCTGGATTTTAGTGTATTTGAGTTCATGAATTGAACAATTTGGTGGGCGCTCAACCCAATGCAAATAGGCATGGTAAGTTCAGTGTCGATTTTTGCACTGACATTACCTCTGGATTTAGCACCGGATTGAGCGTCGAAAAATCACAGCACCCCTATTAGCGCCTAAAATAGCACCAGGAAGCAACGCTAGAAATTGCGCAAAAATAGGCACCCAATTTGGCTTTCGATTTTGCTTCCATGTCTACTCCCATTTTTGCTTCTAGTTTTGCTTCCAGTTTTGCTTCCGATTTTGCTTCCAAGTTTGCTTCCAAGTTTTCTTCCAGGTTTGCTTTGAGTTTTTCTTCCAAATTTTCTTCTAGTTTTCCTTCCAGCTTTGCTTCCGGTTTGGCTTTTGGTTTTGCTTCCAAGTTTTCTTCCAATTTTGCTTCTAGTTTTTCTTCTGGTTTTGCTTCCAATTTTGCTTCTAGTTTTGTTTGCAGTTTTTCTTTCGATTTTGCTTCTAGTTTTGCTTCCTGTTTTGCTTCCGGTTTTGCTTCCAGTTGTGCTTCTAGGTTTTCTTTCGGTTTTGCTTCCAGTTTTTCTTCTAGGTTTGCTTCCAACTTTTCTTCTAGATTTGCTTCCAGTTTTGCTTCTGGGTTTGCTTCCAAGATTGCTTTTGGTTTTCTTCTAGTTTGGCTTCCATTGTTGCTTCCTTTTTTTCTTCTAAAAACGCTTCTTGTTTTGCTTCCATTTATTAATTTAACATGTTTTATTTGAATTTAATTAGTTAAATATATCGTGCCTCTTAAATAACTCATATGATTATAGAGTAATTAATTTAATTATTTAACTCATATGATTAAATAAAAATATAATTATTGTAACATGATCATCATCTATAATTAAAACAAGTGAGTCAAATATCTATAATTTAATTGAATTTGACAACATCCATCCTGAGCAGTAAATTAAAATCATCATACTTAATCAATATCCATCCAAAAATCATCAACCACTTTTAATATATATAAATTCACAAGTCAATACTGATAAGATCATCATCATATATAACTAAAACAAGTGAAATTCAAATATGCCAGTACATCAATAACATGTCAAAATGATACATGTACAAATGATATAGTAAAATTGATAAATTATGTAACTCAAATTGTTACAAGTCAAGATGATACATGTCCAAATGATATAGTGAAAATGATACATGTCAATATGATAAAACTCAACAATATAGTATTGTAGGTCGTGAAAATGATACATATGATAGTAACAATGAAAAGAGTCATCATAATGATATATCAGCAATGATCCATGATGTAGTCTATATGATCATGAATGTCACTAGTTACTATCACCAACTATCTCATCATCATCATCACCATCATGATCATGATCATCATCATCGTCATCATCATCATCATCATCATCATCATCATCATCATCATCATCATCATCATCATCGTCGTCGTCGTCGTCGTTGTCGTCATCGTCATTGTCATCGGCCTTGACGTCTTTTGTATTTGTGCCATCATCATCCTCTTCCATGTGATATGTACTGGCATAACCAATATTTTATGGATCTATATCATGTTGAGGATCATCTTGATCTTCTGGAAGACTCGTGTTCTACAAAAAAAAACATTTAAAATCAAAATTTATTATTTATTTCATGCAATGATTTATTTTTCTGTTATACATATAATATTACAACATATGAGATGAAACCATAATCATATTACATCATATCAAAGTGCACATACCATAATAAAATTTCAAAAAAATTACAGCTAATACTGGTGAGTCAGGAGAAACTTTAGCTTTCAAAAACAAAGCCAATTAGGCTGGCAGACTTGTGGATTAGGCTAGCATTTGGTGGAAGAGGAAGAAAGATGATTGGAACTATGGAGGCCCACCATAATGGATTTTAGTATTCAACCATGACAGAAGAAGAGAGAGTTGATATCATATATCAAAACATTAAGCACACATTCTTCCAGTCAATGGAGAAGGAGATGATTACTTTGCTTCATCTCCATTTGTATAACCATATCACGGCATGGGAACCAAGAAGACCAAGGATGTCCAATTTTATGTGGAGGTAATGGATGTGTTCCAAAATTTAGGAGGGGCAAGAAGGTCAATGTATGATCCTGATGAAATTGAGGAAGAACAACAAGAGAGGGACATGAAAACTAAAATCAATATAGAGTTTCAAGGATTTGTCAAGCGAGTAAGAGAGCTATGGGAGCAACCTCATCTAAAATATTTTCAACTAGAGTTTGATATACCATTTAGAGAGCTTGGTTTTCATGGAGTTCATTTCAAAGCCTCCGCTTTTATTGTTCCTAAGGTAAACTTTTTGGTAGAGTTGATGGAATTACCTTTCTTAGTAATCACTATTAGTGAGATTGAGATTGTTAACCTTGAGAGAGTAGGACTTGGGCAAGGAATTTGATATAATGGCTATTGTTTTCAAATACTTCACATGGGATATACTCCACATTGATGCCATTCCTCAATCTTCACTTGATGGCATCAAGGAATGGTTGAACTCCATGGATATAAAGTATTATGAAAGTAGAATGAACTTGAACTGGCAGCCAATTTTGAAGAGTATTACTGATGATCCAGATAAATTTATTGAAGATGGTGGTTGGGAATTTTTGAATATGGAAGCTAGTGATTCTGATTTCGATAATTCAGAAGAGTCATATCAAGGATGTGAACCCTCTGATGTCGAAGAGGAATCAAAATAAGATTTCATGTAGCCACCATCAAGAGTGTTACAAGACAAGATGGAGGGAATTATTATATAAGGATAATTTTCAATGTTGCATGTATTGACTTTAATGCCAACCACAATGGTAACATTAAAATTCCCTAGTAGTATTTATGTTAAGGAAATTTCCTTTAGATGCAAGGATTCAAAGAAAATCAACCATGTGGTACAAATTATTAAATCCCAGAGACGACCTATAGAAATGAAAGAGTCTAAAAAGGAAAAGAGAGCTACATTGGTGACTCAAGAGAAACTTCAACTTTCAAAAACAAAGCCAATTAGGCTGGAAGACATGTGGATCAAACCAATATTTGGTGGAAGAGGACGAAAGATCATTGGAACTCTGGAGGCCCACCATAATGGATTTTGGTATTCAACCATGAGAGAAAAAGAGAGAATTGATATCATGTATCAAAACCTTTAATCATGCATTCTTCCAGCTAGCAAAGAAGGAGATGATTACTTTTCTTCATTTTCATTTGCATAACCATATCATGGTGTGGGAACCAAGAAGACCAAGGATGTCCAATTTTATGTGGAGGTAATGGATGTGGTCCAAAATTTAGGAGGGAAGATCCTAATGTCTTCCAAGAGGCACAAACTCAGATGAATTAAGTTCACCTACATGTCTGCCAAAGTTTACTTCCAATTTTTATGACTATTTTTCTTGACTGTCAGAGTTTACTTACAAATTTGAAATGTTTTTCTGGTCATTTTGATGAGAATATATTCAACCAATGTGTAAGCACCTTTTGTTTGTATCACAAGCATATGTGCATTGCAAGAATTCTGATTATCTATGGTCTATAGCTATGTCGTCTCACATATTGGATCTTCTATTTCAAAGTTTTTTATGGCCTTCTCTATTTGAGGTAGCACCTGACAATCCTACCTCCTTTCCTTAGCTAAGAAGTGGATTTGAATTTGGAAATACTGCACTTTAAAACTAGCTATGGTTTAAGGACTTAGATGCATGGACTGAAATGCAAAATTTCAAAATTAGATTTGAATGTGCATAATTTGATTGATTATGGTTTTTACAGGTAGTTGTCTTTACATGAATATTTTGGATTGTTAATACGTGTAATAGTGACTGCATCCTTATCAAGTTTGGCTACCCTTATTTAGAATGCCTTGGTCTTTGGACTCAATACAAAGTTGTGCATTGTTATTCCATATTTGTAACATGTAGGACATTTAAGGGGTACAACATATAGAAATTTAGTACTATCATCCAAGGAAAACTTACATATGGTGTATCAAGAACAACACAAAATGCTTTTATTAGGGTTAATTCTTTCTTCCCCCATGCTGTTGATATTTTCCCCAAAACATGTTTTTTTTAATTATTTCAATGCATCTCAAAATTCAATGTATTGATTAACATTTGTTACACATTTTAGTTGTTTATGCAAATGATGCATATATGTTAACTCTATTAGTGGTGTTACTTTGGTAGTTTGATTTCTATGACAACCAACCATTACGCCATTGTGTGCAGGAGCACATTTGTGTTTTTAGTTAGCTTTTTTGGATAGCTCTATTGGGTGTTGAGGACATTCCGATTATCTTTTGAATGTTAAGAAGTCAGAGTTTCAAGGATTTTTCAAGCGAGTAAGAGAGCTATGGGAGAAACCTCATCTAAAATATTTTGAACTAGAGTTTGATATACCATTTAGAGAGCTTGGTTTTCATGGAGTTCCTTTCAAAGCCTTTGCTTTTATTGTTCCTATGGTAAACTATTTGGTGGAGTTGGTGGAATTACCTTTCTTAGTAATCGCTATTAGTGAGATTGAGAATTATTAACCTTGAGAGAGTAGGACTTGGGAAAAAGGCATTTGATATGGCTATTTTTTTCAAGGACTTCAAGCGGGATGTACTCTGCATGTACGCCATTCCTCAATCTTCACTTGATGGAATCAAGGAATGGCTGAACTCCATGGATATAAAGTATTATGAAAGAAGAAATAACTTGAACTGGTGGCCAATTTTGAAGACTATTACTGATGATCTAGATAAATTTATTGAAGATGGTGGTTGGGAATTTTTGAATATGGAAGCTAGTGATTTTGATTCTGATAATTTAGAAGAGTCAGATCAAGGATACGAACCCTCTAATGTAGAAGAGGAATCAAAATCAGATGAGGAAGGTTCAAAAGATGAATCTCTTGTGGAGTCAGAGGATGACAAAGAAGAAGAAGATTATGAAGAGGAGGAAGGTAAAACATGGGATGAATTCTGACAGTGAAGATCAGGAAAGGCGACAACGAAAGGTAAAAGCTACATGGAAGTCTTGGGCACTTGATATTAGAGATTCAAGAGGAATTCCTGCCAAGAGGCATAAAGTCAGATGAATTGAGTTCATATACATCCTTCTACTATTTATTCATGCACATAAATGATCATTTTGTAATCATAAGATTTGAGCTATATTTACTCATCCTATGCATCAATAAACAACTCAACACAAGAGATGAAAATTGACATATTAACACAACAATATCCAACTAAGTTATCTAAAATCAACTATTGATACCTCATTCTCCATCCAGATTACAAAATTGTTCCACTTTTTGTTTTGTAACATATTCTTTTCAAATATCTTTGGATGGCGGCCATATTTCTCCTCCTGTCAAAACATGGCACATGGACTAATTAAACTAATTAATATGCAATCATTTAATTTTTCCAAGGAAATAAAAAAATATCATTTAACATATTAAATATACTTAAAAATGTATAGATCAAGGCTTTTAAACCTTTCTGGCCACTGTGATGCATGGCACAAATTTTCTCAAGCCTAGCCTTGGAGGCCTTGTCCTGAAACATATACTAATTCAATTTAACTATGCACAAATAAAATCTAAATATTGTTTAATAAATTTGATATAATCTTATGAGAAAATTTAAATACTTGCGTACTCTCCTCACTAGAATTCCTCTGTGCATTGGACTTCTCATATGCTTTTACAAGCTCTTTCCATACTTTCATACTTACATCAATTGGCCTTCTTTTCTGCCTTAGCTCGAGAGGGATTTTTTTTATCTTCTTTGTTTGGTTGCACTGAAATCTCTTGTAGTTTTGGGACTTTTGTAGCTTTATCTTCTTTACAGACCAACCTATGCCAAATTCAGTCTCCATGTCATCGATAACTACTTTTTTTAGTTGCATGGGTATCTATGAGTATGGAAAATGTAGATGGTCTTTCAACCGTTGAAGGCATGATTCCTTCAACCTATTCACAAATGTTTTCCTAGCATTTGTCAGTCAAACTTCCCCTGAAACCACCTCGTATTCTATCTTCGTGTTGTAGCTACCAATTCAAGATTGATAACATGGCATGGTGGAAGAAGTCTGTGTCCTAGGAGTGGCTGGGACATTGGATGTCTCTCTTCCCTTTTCCACATTCTTAGAGTTTACTGTCACTGATTTCCTCCTGAATCTTTTGCTTGATCCAGGACTGGTTGGGGAATCAATTGATTCCCTTTCACACAATTGATTTATTTTTAATGTTTGAGGGGCATTACCAGATTGTTTTTCTATGTGGATTGGCAAGCGTTGTCCAATCCACATTAACCAATTTGTTCACTGTCTCTACCCCCAATATGGAAGCCAATTCCTCTTTATCTTTGTCAATCTCATGTCCCTATATATATATATATTTAAATTATATTTCTTCTTTTAAATTTAGAAATAAAAAACTAAAAACTACAATTCCTCTTTATCTTTGTCAGTCTCATGTCCCTATATATATATATTTAAATTATATTTCTTCTTTTAAATTTAAAAATAAAAAAGTAAAAAGTACAATTCAAAGAAACAATGGAAACATTTACAAATCTATAAAGTGACAATGAATTATCTCATTGTGGATAGAGTTTGCTAACAATGCTCACTTCCTTCTATTGCTTGAAATTTTGAGGCGACCTAGGGAAAATTATTTTCATCTAGTCTCTAGAGGAAAATGAAGTACACATTGTTAGGTATGAAAGTTTTCATCCAGTTTGTGGTATAAAAGTTTTGTTTTGTGGGTAAATATGTTCATTGGGTTTGCTTAGTGTTGATAACCTTATCATGAAAACTCTTTCATAATGCAATCTTGCAAGAATTTGTGATGGAATCGATGACTATGGTGTGATTGGGAAAAACCAAGCGGTTTTTGCATTTATTTTCAGCAGTTGCAGTGACCGACCCAATTTCCAAATTTTCCAAGCAGTTCACTATTTCCTTTATACCCAGGTTAGGGAAAGAATACAGAGGCATCCTGGCTTCGTGCTATAATATTTTGAGCCAAAGATCAAATGGTTAGGGTAGATTTTTTTGTTGGTTTCTGAAAGGTTTTACAATTTATAATGGTGGGAAAATTTAGAGGTTGCTTGGATAGATTAGGCCACTAACCAGTAAACAATCACGAATTCAAATGGAAAACAAAGAGCAGTAAACAATCACAAATTCAACCAAGAAAAAACAAATTATAACCTTACCTATGGTGTCGCAAACTAAATCTAATTTCTCATTAGTTGATGGTAGTGCCCTGCTCTCTTCCTTCGCGCAACATTTTTCCCTTTGTTGTCATCTGATTTCTTCCTTCACATGGGAAATTTTTAAATTTTTGATTTTGATTCAGTAGTTGGTGCTCTAATCGGCATTAGTTAACACCAACTTTAGTGTTGAATTGTGGTCGTTAAAGTAATCTATTTGGGGCACCTAAGGCGGTGCCAAGTGCGCCTAATTGAGTGCCTATCATTGTTGTATAGTGACTATTTTCATTGTTGTGTATCATAGGATCTAGAGTGTTGGAAATAATTCCAACTCCTGCCTTGTTTTTGTGACCACCGCTGTCTCATGGATCCTTCATTAGCTTGATGCGACAAAGCGGTTTTTACTGTTGAATCTCTCTTTTGCTAATTTGTCCTTGATGACAAAATGTGTTATAGTCTGGCATCTTGGTGATTGTTTACTCAGTTAAACTGCTTAGTTTCTGATTGGCATATTTCCTTCATTTATGGTATTATCTTTTGGTGGCACTGATCCCTTGACTCCATGTGCAAATCTCGGTTAAGGAATTTTGGTTAAAGGTTTATGTTCCATTGATCAAGTGACATGGTTTTGATTTGACAAATTATGCTATAGTGATTCACTTGATTACATGATTTTGGCATGTTCAGTTTTCTACAGGTTTATATGATTTGGCTTGATCAATTTCTAGCATCATGAAATTGATAATGCTTTTGATCCTCTTTAGATTCATATTGCTCTATCCTCACTCAGGTAATGCTCTTTGGTTCTTGATGCTTGGGGTTATAAGATGCAGTTGGCTTTCAGTGTTAAGAAAACCCTGTCGGGTTTCCTTAATCAACTGATAATGGTTTGGGCATATGGTTTTTGGTATTTGGCTTGGTGAATGGCATAATGAACATAACATGAAATCAACCTCTATTTCAGTTCAAAAAGCCTTGGATACATTGAGTTTAAGTGGCATTATAAGGTGGCAATCGACCTTGGGTAAAGGTATTCAAATTGATCTTTTATTTGTATTAGAATCGGGTCTAATGGTTGATAATGATTCTAGGGCTTAAGGCTAATAGTAGGTATATGGTTTGACCATTTTTTAATTGTCACATTAGAAGTGACTTGGTCTTGTTACTTGGGGACATTAAGTCTAAAGAAATCGACACTTTATGTGAAATAATGCAAGGCATTATTAAGTCGATATTACACATGCTTTATCACTTGGTCAATAGTTGATAATGAGAAAGATTTTTGGTCGGCATGATTGTCTTTGAACAGGTCGCAAAATTCAAAAGGAATAATGAGTTTTTGAATTATTATGTTAGTCCTTTCAGACTTCGAAGTTTATCAACACTTGAATAGTCATCGATTTTTTGTTTTGCTAAGGATTTTTAGGTCAGTCTTTTGCTTCACTTGTTCGAGGGTTTGGAACCCTATTTTGGCCATCGCCATGGAGATCTTCTCACAGTCATTTCACTGTGTATGTTGATGTCTACCTAACCTTGGATAGCATATGGGGAAAGTTGGAAGACCATTAAAATGGTCGATGGTTGTGTCAGCTTCTTGTCATTGGGTGAAGGTTCAAGATTGGAAGGAGTCTTGGCCATTTTTCTCACCGTAGATCTGGTAAACATTTTCATGACAACATCTCCATCATTATTCTCAGGTATTCATCTTTACAACTCGTTTGAAGAATTGTTACTTATACTAGCAAAGATAATAGAAGATATGTGTTTACTTCTAAATGGAAGAATGGAAAATAGGTTTATTCTCTTCGTGGTCAGAATTTTTGCATGTCGATTTCATATTCTCATAAATGAATATTGATTTATTTTATCAGAATTAAATCTGCTCCTGCATTAAGGAATGGTATTTTTAGGTTGTGGGTAATCATGATACCTGCAAAATATTCTCATCTTCTCACCTGGAGTCGTGGGTAACTGTTCTTAGGGTACATTTTTTATGAGGTTTCAGTTGCACAATATAAGGTTTTTAGCTACTTCACTTTGCAACAATTTTAGTGGCTATTATTCATGAATTATATACATGCTTTGATGTTGTCTGGCTAAGCTTTGCCTATGCAGGTTTCTTGAGAAGATAGGGTCCAGTCACACTTCTATTTTTGCATACTTCTTTTCTATTCTTGTCAGGAGAAAAGAACCTTCTCTCAGGAACTCTGCAATACTTGGCAAGGTTGTTCGACTAGAAGTTGGTAACCTAATGATCACCTCTGTTTTTTTTTAAAATACAAGATACTATTGTAACTAAAAAATGAAAAAATTATGAAATCTGTAAACTGAAGAAAACAAAGAGATTAGGGCTAAAATATTTCTGAAAAACAAAAAGAGAATAGTGCATTGAAGTACTATGAAAAATTGCATGAGAAATAGTGTTATTATTTTTTGCTGTAAAAATTGAAAGAGAGTGTTAACTATGTGAAAATAACCATGAAATATGTATGAGAAAAAGTGTGAAAAACCAGTGTGAGAACATATCACTGTGAATGTATTAAGGAGAAATTGAGCATTGAGATTGAAAATAAAATATATGAGATATTTCCTCAAGCTGTCTTAAGGCTTGACAGTGGGTGGAATTCTGAAGTGTCATTCTTGACATTTGAGAATTGTAAACATTGTCTGTCAAGAGGCACTTGATAGAAATCAAGGAAACAGAGAGATCCTCTGTAACATTGTATGATTTACTAAAAATAGAAAATGGGTTGGTGCTTCTTGAAATTGGTGTTTCTAAAAGAGGGGTTGGTGCTCAGAAAATAGCCTATGAGGCATTGTCAAAAATGATTATTGAAATGAAAGCCTGAAAAAGGTAGCAGGTTAAGGAGTCTTTTTTCTTCCCCAGGAGGGTTTTCCACTCGGCATATCTTGTGTTTATTTGAGTATCTATGGTTCATTTGATTTAGTGCATGAATGCTTTAAAATTCTATGTTTCACTATTATCATTTTAGTTTATGTGATTGCATTCAATACATGAATGAGTTTATCATTGATAAAAGAGAGCATACACTTGGTTTATTTCAGTTTTAGTAAAATTTGTTAAAATGGTTAATGACACTGATTCACCCCCCCCCCCCTCTCAGTGTCTTTTCACTCCAACATTTACCGTTGTCCCACAAGGTGCTTCATCCTTCTCGGTGGTACTGCGGTGAAAGATTCTATAGGGGAACGCGAGTCTTCCTTCTATTCTTGGCAGTGTTGCGGTGACTCCCACAAGTCTTCTACCAAAAGGCGTGCGGTAGTGTGGTGACCACCGATGTCCCATGGCTCCTTCATCAACTCAGTGTGGTAGAGCAATTTTTACTACGGTCCTGCAAGTTGCTTCTTCTTTCTCGATGATAGTGTGGTGAAAGCTTATGTGGCAACATTTTTATTCATAGAGGAGGCCATGGGGAGAGGACGTGGATGACATAGAAATACTAAATCGCTGAGAGGAAAGTGGGTGGAAATAGATGAGACAATGAAATTTGTAGATATAATAGAGGTAAGAAGAGAAAGCAACCTCAACCAAAGGAGGAAGGTGTTTATGAATTCACAAATGCTACAACATAGAGGAGATATCAATATGTCAAATATATGACACAATAGATGAAGCGGGACATTAGGTATTCAAATTTTGACTTAACTTAGGAAAAAATGATCTGATGGAATTTTGTGATACATCCATCTTTTTTCACAGTATTATTGAAATTTATAATAATCTTGACATAAATTAATGCATGTTGTTGATTATTTTAGATGGAGATTGGAGAAAATGCAGAGCCTGAGCATTCAACTAGCAAAAGAAGAAGATATGTACATGGATGTGGACCTAAAACTGTTAAATCACATAGATGACAGTGGGTGGAAGATGATATGAAAATGAATACTATAGACACAACAAATGATTGCACTGAAGAAGAGGTAGGTCAGGACTATAGTACATGGGATGAATAGTTTGAGAAAATTGTTGTTTTTGGATGTTTTGTATGTCGTGGAAAGAAACAATTCAAACGAGTGATTGTACAAATACATTACATTTATGATGAGCTTCCAGTCGATAGTATGCCTCATACTATCGATTAAAACCAAAGAATAATAAATGAGTGTGGACTGATGTTTTATAAAATATGTTGTCAAAATTGTGTTTTATTTAAATTATTGTATAAAAAAGGTAGTCTATAAAATAATTTTCCATTATTCAATTGATGCATATATGTTCATACAATTTTTATTTCTATTTTTTAAGCCATATTTGATTATATTTCTTTGAAATTGATATATTTATGATGTATCCAATTATTGCCAAACATTAAATAATGCTTGTGTTTGTTGATAGATAGAAGATTTTGATGAAACACATACTAATACCCAAGATCAAACTGGGTTATTAAGATTTGGACAAGATGATCCAAACCATCCTTTAAACCACACTAGGGCAAGAAGAGCAAGATTGAAGAGAACACTACCACCTGAGAAATTTGAAGAGCTAATGAGAGTCAGATAAACTGATGACATGCCACCTAGCCTTAATGATGATGATCATGATAGTGAAAATGTAGTTCATGAAGAAGGATTGAATGGAATGCTTACAGGTTTCTTTGGGGATGGAAACAATGATGACAATAATGATGATGTGGTTGACAGTAATGATGATAGCAGGGGCAATTACCACCAATGTAATGTTGATGATAACAACATCAAAGACTCCATCAAGCAAGCAACGAAGACACCCGTGTTCAAATCGGGTGCAAGTAGAATCTCAAAACTGGCATGCACATTAATATTATTAGAAATCAAGTCACTAATTGGTTGGTCAGATAAAGGATTCACTACCCTACTGAAGTGAGTTGAAATTTATTTCTTACTTTGCATTGTCAATTGGTGTACATAATTCGTAAACATTCATCTTCATTTATATTTCTTTAAGGGGATTTTAAAACCATATATTGTATATAGACAGTGCTAGTATAGATTGACATATCAAACATGTTCATCATAAGTCAAACATTCAATTGATTTAATCTCTGGCAATATTATAGAGCATGAAAAACTAAAATATTCCCTGAAGAGAATGTGTTGCCATCAACTTGCAGAGAGGCGTGTCTATTGTTGGTTGAGTTGGGGATTGAATATAAGAAAATTCATTCATGTAAAAATGATTGCATTTTATACACAGATGAATATCAAAACAAGGTAGAATTCCTTGTATGCAGAGATAAGAGATATCGTACAGATGTACAAGGTTCTACAGTTCCAAAGAAGGTTTTATGCCACATGCCAATTATACCTGGACTTCAATGAATTTTTCATTGCAATTCACTAGCACAATTGATGGGCTAGCATGCAAAGAACAAGAGTAAAGATGGATTCATGTGAATTTTGACCAACTCCAAGGAAATGAAACACATAGAGGAAAAATGGCCAAGAAAATTCAAATATGAACCCCGTAGTATCAGTTTTGGTCTTGCAATTGATGGAGAGTGCCCATTCTCTTTCCTGAGCTCAAATTATAGTGTTTGGCCAGTTGGATTGATAGTATACAATATTCCCCCATGGATGAGTGTTAGAAAGGAGCACCTTATGCTGACTCTCATTGTTCTAGGAAAAAATCAAGTTAAAAACATGGATGTTTATCTTGCGCCTTTTATTGATGAGATGCAACTGCTATGGAAATGCATAAGAATGTATGACATATCACGCCCTCCATCAAATAGGTCCTTCATGTTGTATGGTGTGCTATGTTGGAATATTCATGATTTCCTAGGACTTGGTGTTTTTTCTGGTAAGATAAAATATTTATGCATTTACACTCATAATTTGTTTTCATCCCAACTTTCATACTTAGTTTTATACTATTTTTTTTTATGTTATTAACATTACTTATTGAATTGCAAGGCTTCAAACAAAGGGGATATTTGCATGTCCAAGATGTGCAGAACAATTTCAAGGGCGGTATTCTAAAGATCTAAATAAATTTATTCACACAAACAACAAGGTTTTTCTACCACTAGATCATAGGTTTAGAAATCACCTGAAGAATCAATTTGATGGAAAAGTTTAAAATAAAGGCCCTCCATGATTATGGGTCCAGGTGATTGGTTTAAGAAGTATGAAGATGATGAATTGAAAGCTTGGGAGGATTTCTTTGATCGGGGTGATTCAATTGAAGAACCAAAACAAGTTGTAGTTAATATGCTAGAAGGAATGAAAAGGAAATCCATATTTTATGTGCTCCCTTACAAGAAGGATCTATTAATATCTCACCTATTAGATCCTATGTACATCTTCAAAAATGTCCCAGATTCTATATTTTGACATATATCAGGAAAAGAGGACACCTTGTCTTTGAGGAGAGATATTTCTCTTTCGCGTACCAAATTTGATAGAAAAAATTTGTGGCCAAATAGGGAAAATGAAACATATGTAGAAGCTCCATGGATTTTGAAAAAAAAAAAGAGGTAGACCAACTAAAAAATATCATCCGTTCAATAAGGACACCTACCTGGCTATGGGTCATCATTGGCTAAAGCTTTTACAGTTGATGGACATATCACAGGATTTAAAACACATGATTTTCATAATTTAATGAAGGTATTAAATGTCAGCATTTAACATTTGTTGGTAACATTGATTAAGCACTAAATTTATTTTGATATTTTTTTGTGTGAGAGAAAATTACTAATGACCTTTTCATAAATATGTTTGATAGCATATCATTTCATTGACAATTAGGGGGGGTTCCTATCTTACAGTTGACTTAAGGAATGCCATAAGTTGATTGTTAGCATTTACAAGGTATGTGGTTATATGAAATGTTCATGTGTGAGAGGCATAGAGATATTATATTGAATTTTAATTTATGACTAAAGGTTCATACTAATTTACTATTCTTATATTAGGTGGGTGACCTCCAAGGAGATCCATGAATCTGAAGTTCCAAAGTGGAAGAAGGAAATTGTAGAAATTATATGTGTACTTGAGAAGGAGCTCCCTACAAGTTTCATGGACCTACAAGTCCATTTACTTATACACATTGTCGATGACATTGAATTGGTGGGTGTTGTATCAATAAGGTGGATGTTTTTATTTGAGAGGTATATGAAAACTCTTAAAAGATATGTTCAACAAAAGACACATCCAGAGGGTTGCATGGTTGAAGGGTATGTATTGAATGAAGCATTTTTCTTCCTGTGTGAATTCATTGGTAAGGATTTTAAAGATGGCCCATGTGTCTGGGATGAAGAATGAGCATCAGATATTATTGATGGAGAAAAACCACAGTCTAATGGTGTTGAAATAGAAATTAGTAAGTAAATTCACGATCAGTTCCGTTGTTTTCTTGTAATCATTAATTTACTCTATAATTTATTTATCAAATTAACAACATGATATTTGGAGTTTGAAATAAACATGTTAACATGTTATAGGTGTAGATGAAATTTCTATACTCGACAAGTTCATTATGTACTACATGGACTTTATGAACAAATGGATTGATTTGTATGATAAAAAGAGAGAAGTGTTAGAAGCAAGGAGACAGTTTAAGAGATCGAACCCAAGGAATACTCCACTTGCCACTCATTTGCTTGGGAAATGGGGAAAATATTGCACACTGGAATGGGTTACTGAACAAATTCAAAATCAAATAGAAGATGTAGGTACAGATTCAAACATAACAGAAGAGGAAATCAACATGTCTAGAGGATGTAAAAGAAAGGTACAATTGGAATTTTACAAAATGTGGTTTCCTTACAGTTTTGACAATATTAACTATTTTAATATTCGTCATTATATGTGTTTTCACTAAAATAAATGGTCTTGCACAGGTGAGGAAATATCCAATAATGTGGGAATATGGTCAACATTATCGTGTAGAAATTGTAGACGTAAAGAGATGATCCTTCGATTGTGGCATCATGGTTGACTTTGAGCAATCCAGTTGATCAATTTCAAAATATAAGAATATAATTGAAGGGAATCTATAATATGTTGGGAAAATACAAGAAATTATTGAGTTGGATTACTGCTCTTTTAAATGTTGTATTTTTAAGTGTAGATGATATGAAGCATTTGAGAGGACACAAAGACATGATACCCATAGTGGATTGTTTTCTATAGATTCCTCATCGTTCCTACTAGAGGATAAGGAGCCTTATGTTCTACCAATTCATTGTGAGCAGGTATTTCTTTAACTCAAACAAGAAGCTGTAGTGATCACTAATCTATTAATTCATAGCTTATTGTGAATATATACATGTTTATTAATCAATAAAATTGTTATAACATATGTCTAATAGATGTATGTCGTTCATGTGCAGGTATTTTTCTATGAAGATATTTTGGACCCGAAATGGAACTTTGTCATAAATTATGATCCAAGATTAAGGCATGTATTTGACAATGCTTTAGTGGATACTGAGAAAAACAATGTTGGCCAACAAAATGAGAGAGAGAGGGATTAGAGAACATCGAAGAAATTGAAATCCATGATGATGTTGAAGATGGTTATGTTCAGGCACAAGAAGACAACAATCCAGAGTTATATGATGTTATGGAAGACAAAAATATGGATGGTATAGAAAATGATGATCCAAATACATCTGGTAACAATATAGATGGTCTACAGTCAAATTTAAATGATGATGAAGATGATGCAGGTCAAGATGAGGATGATGATAATATTAAATACTTGAAAGAACATATGAACATTGACAATGATACACTGGATGACATTGTAGCAGACAATAATGTTAATGACCAAGAATTCTAAATTTTTAGAATTATTTACAATCCATGTTTAAAAAAGGATGATTCTTATGGCCTAAACTTTGAAATACTTCAGTAATATTATGTTGTACTTGGACAATTGAAAACCTATTTTATTCTCCTAGCAAGCTTTTTTATTTTCCATTATGATTCTAGACCAAACAACATTTGCGGGGATGGCCTTTTACACCAATCTTAATTTGTATGAATTTCATGAACATGTTGTCAAGCAGTAAATTCCTTTTGTAGACAGGAAATGTAAAGGCTTCATTTAAGAAAAATATAAGTAGTCTCTTTCTAAGGGTAGTCCACATGCAAAAAGTAAAAAGCACATAATAAACAATTGTACAGTAGAAAATCAGATTCAATCAGTTATGTCTTATTTCACTTGCACACTTATCTGAAAGACATAGGGTATTCACCATACATTTCCCTTGACAAAGAAAACATGTGCTTTAATTTATTTTTACTGTATATCTCATAAGTAAAATTGTTGCTACATAATGATGTGCTGAGAAAATAATATATACAAAAAAATGCAAAGAAAATGTTTTAAATTTAACATGCAACCTAATGTGGTGTTGAAAGGAATCAAGATTAACTGGGACAAGAAATAATAACAAAATTTTGATGATTGTACTTAAAGTGAACATGATATGAAAAGTATGGACAATGATGGTGCTGAAATTGAAAACCCTGATTCTGATGACATTACTGTTTTATGTCATTAGAGATAAAGAGCACATACAATTTTATATACATAGAAAATGGAGATTTGAAACTACTAAATTGAAAATGTAAGCACTGTAATATTTTTCCTTAAACAATAATTCACATACTCACTTACAAAAAAGGGTGAAGCATTTTTTATTCAAACTTTATTTTCTTTAATAAACATAACAGTAAAATAATATTTACAAGTACAAGAATATATACACTGTTTTATAGAAAATAAGGAATGTTTCATAGAATATACAAGTACAAGAATATATACAAGAATATTTACAAGTACAAGAATATATACATTGTTTCATAGAATATATACACTATTTCATAGACTTCTAAATTTTTAGACTTATTTACAATTTGTTGGGTCTCAAAAATGTAGGTTTTGAGACCATAAGAGGGTGCCAATCTCTAAGAGCTCTTTAATCCTTAATATGAACCAATTAAAGTAAATTATTTGAAAGGAATTTAATTCACTCCTAACCAAAAACCAATCAAAGCATCCACACAGTAACAACAAATGTGCCCTGATAAATCTTGCAGATTTAAACAACTTGAAAAGACCACTTTGGAGACAACAAAGCAATAAATAAGCATGAAAATCAACACAACAATTGAACACTGAAAATGGATTACGAGTTATAATGTATCTGCTCCATTATATTGCTCAAAATATAAACATACATAACATGAGTTATTTTGATATGAATAAGTGGATGAGATGGTCTAGTATCTATTCTAATGGATTGAAATGATGATGATATGATGATCAAAATCGGACCTTGGTTTCCCTATTTGTATGGGAAGAAACAAGCTTTAGGTCCATTCACAAAAGTTACATCGTTTCTTAACTAAAGCATAATTAACATAACATAGAAACTTAAAAATATTTTATTGTTGGATGCACCATAGTCCGTTAATCATCAACAAGCACCCGTGACCACCTAAGATCTATTCAAGGCTCAAGCACCATGTTAATGTGTCCACACAACCAAAATATGACTACCTCCTCAGACAACTCGTGCAAGGAACAATTCAACCTTTGACATGTGATCAATGTATTTCTCCTGGGCATAAGTGTTTGCAATTTGTAGAGTGTTTGTCATTACATTCTCCAATCTAGCAATCCTCCCGAGCTGCTTATGTGTTTTCATGAGTACCTCATCCTCATTATTGATGTCATCAAGGATGCCTGGAAAATATTTTGATATATCATTTTTCCAAGTTTCTTGATCCTTCAAACCTATTTCTTCAAAGAAATCTGGCATGTCCATACATAGTGGCTGGCTAAAGTCACTCAATTCCTGTGTCAAGATATTCTAGAAGTTTTCATGTGTATTCATGAGGCTTTGAAATTCTTGGAGAAAAGCATTATTATATCCATCTTTTTCCTTGATATGGGATTCCATTTCCTTCATCCTATCAAGCAGTCTTCCATGCTCCACGAGGGCCTTGTATGTTCCACTGTGAGCATGCCAGACACCATTTGCATGTTGGCACATATCTTTGAATTTCATATAGATTATCCTTGATGCTACTTCAAAAGTAGTAGCCTTTAATTTTCTTTTTAGTTCTTCCTATTCCTTTTGAGCCTTTTCAAATTTATGCTTCCATTGAGTAGTCTCAGTCATGGCCTCTAACACTTTTCTTTCATGTTCAATTAAAGGAGAGTAAATCCTTGGAGAAGTGGGCAACCTATCATTTTCCTCTATCAACCACTAGTTATCTCTTACTAGCGTTTGGATCTAGGCTTTGGTGAATTTGGCTACATTCACATTCAAGTCAGCAGTCTCCAAGGGATCTATCTCCCCTACTCTTTGCACCAGGAGATGTCCAAAAATCTGATCATGGTCAAAGAGAGAAGGCTTCTTGCCTGGGGGGTAAAGAGCCCAAATTTGCAAAGTGGTATTATCAGGATTGTACCCTGACCCTATATAGACCCTCTCACCTACTTCATCCATTATTCACAAAGTTTTATTGTTTCTCTTCAAAAAGTTTTCAAACACAATGGCTGAACTAATATCCCACCTAGGAAGGAGCATAACTCCAGCTTCTTGCAATAATGCTCTTCCTCTCTCAGCAGTCATGTTTCTAATTTCCCTATCAACTTCATCTTGCAACTCTTTCAAGGAAAAATCCTCTTTCTCAGGGTCAATGTCCTTTAACCTTTCTCTTATTGGTCTTCCTTTATACTCATATATAAAGGACTTAAATTCAAGGGTCTACACAAAAGTATCATTTGCAACAAATTCCTGACTTGCACGATGCCTCACATTATTTGATAGCTCATCAAAGGCTTCAAAGGTGATCACACTTCTTTCCGATGGAATCTCATATTGGGGTATAATAGGAGCATTAAACTATGAGAATTCTTCTTTCTCCTTAGTGTTATCTTCTTTCATGGATGGGGAACCAACTGAAAAGCTCACTTCAGGAGTAGGCTGAGGTGATAAGTGATCCAGTGGTGTGATTTTTTCTACTTGCCTCCTAGGACCGATGCCCCTTCCTCTTTCAAATGCCACAAGTGAAACGTCTCTTATCAGTTCTTCTTCATGAAGTATTAACTGTTCAATTCTCTGTGGGATCCTGTACCTCAAGGAAAGCCCCTATGTAGACTGGGTTATTACTCACTTTCCAAGCCTCAACCATCATAACCCTACTGTAGGTGTGTTGTTAGAATATGTGGTCTAATTAGAAAGTAAATTAACACACCAATGAAAAATTAGATTGAAAGAAACTAATTTAGAAAAGACAAATGCAAACTCTAAATAACAACAACTCCTTCAAATTCATCCCATTGTTTCTTTATCTCCAAGGATTTGATTAAAGTTACTGGCTCTTAGTTGTGTAAGCAACAACTTGTTGAAATGACAACTTAGGAGAAAAAGATTGATGTAAAATGCATGTCCATTGCTAATGATTTTAAGCTATGAAATTGAAGAACTAAAATGCTATGATATGGCTAAAATGCTAATATGCTGATTCGAATGCAACTATAGTAACTACGCATGAAATGTAGGATGAAATCTACTTACGAGAAGGTTGTATTTATAGATTTTTGAAAGGAAAAAAGCTTTGTTGGCAAGCTTCAATTGTTGAGATTTAGCCTGGAAGAATGGATGGTGAGAGATGGAGAGGTTGGAGAGAATATAGCTACTGGAGAGAAAAAGATAACCCATAAAACCCCCCTCATTCAAAAATGGAGACAAATTTCCATTTGTCATGAAGTAGTTTTGTTTGTTGAAGATAATTGTTCAATTAAATAATAATTTTATTTAATTTCTTGTGACATGTGCAAGTGGAAGCTTCCAATTAAATATAAATATTTAATTATATGTTTGGATAATATAGAAGCTTTCTTAATTAAATATGAAATATTTAATTAAGTGTATGGTTATGGGTTTTGATATTTGAAGAAATGTATTTACTTTATATAATAAAGTAATGTGATAATTAATTAAAATAAATAATGGTATTTATTTAATTAATTAAGAAGACACGAGTAAATGATAATAGTGAATGATTTATAGAAAAGGTGAACATTTATAAATAAATTATTAAATAAAATATAGTTGAATCAAGAAGATTAATTAAATAATGTGTATTTAATTAATTTACCAGGCTAATATGATGTGACCATTTTTAGATGTGTACATTTTGCCCCTCTTTGAAGTGATGTGGTTTATGCATTGCTTTAAAGAATTTTTCAGATAACGAAAATTTTGCCCCTGATTTTGAAAAATTGACTGATGATGCTATATGCCCCCTCAGGTGATGAATCGGATAAAATTTTGAATTTTTCGGATTTTTTTACTGATTTTCTATCTAATTCATCAACTGATAAAGATGATTTGAAAGATTGATATGAAGATGAAGAACTCTGATTTTTCCCTGATTGATGATGCTTTTCGATTTATTCAACATGTGATAGTGAATTTGTGATGATTGATTGATGATGACTGATGAGATCGATAAATTTTCTTTTATGATTGATGAAAAATAAATAGTAAGATTGATAAATTTGCTTTCATGATTGATCAAAAACAAATAGTAAGATTGATAAATTTTATTTCATGATTGAAAAATAAATAGTAAGATTGATAAATTTGCTTTCATGATTGAAAAACAAATAGTAAGATTGATAAATTTGATTTCATGATTGAAAAACAAATAGTAAGAGCGATTTGATTGATTTGATAGAAGAGGATTGATACAAGAATTTGATGAAGGTGATTGATTGGTTGAATGATTAAATGATTGGATTGAGATGATGGATCGATTAGATGAAAGGCAAGATGAGGAAGATGATGCCAAATGATGGACAAGAGAGGATGATAAGCAATAGGATATTGGTAAGAGAAAATGAGAAGAAAGAAAGCAAAAATGGATTCAAAAATAAGTATAATTTTCCCCAGTCAAACTACAAGCCAATATGGATTGATGATGATGATGATAGTGTTGTTGATGAGGGAAGGATTCATCCCGAAACAAAACAAGGATAGGGCAGGATACATCCTGATGATGATGATGATCAAGGCTTTCAAGTAAGGCTAGGAACAAGACCAAAGGTATGATTAAATGATTTGTGCTAGATTGAATGGATTGATTAGATGAGATTGGAAGATAGGATTGGATAAATTGATTAAGATGAATTGATTGAGATGAGATTGGAAGAAATTATTGGATGGATTGATTGAGATAATGTAGATGAGATGTGATGGATATGATAATGCTCATGCATAAACTAAGATGGATGCAATCTATCTAATATGCAAACTAAAATACAAAGTTGTCATTTTGTGAGTTGTTATGCTTTATGTCTCATCATTGAGCTTATAATATGTTGGAAGTTAGTACAAGCATCAAAGGGGATATTCAAACCATTGATGACCTAAGTAATGCTTCCATGATGTTTGATGTAACAAGTTAATACAAGAATCAAGGTATAATTAAACCAAGATGACTTGAGTATTGCTTGTATAAACAGACAAGAGTTAACCTTTTTCTTATGCAAATTCTGAAATGTCATCAATGATACGTTGTAGAGCATGTCCCACAAAAAAATTGCATAGTAATAATGATCAACTCATAGACAATAGACAAAAAAAAATCACACTCCTTCCTTGCAACTCTAGTTTAGTACATCATTGAGCCACTCCAGAGATATGATGTCATCAAATTTAAAATAAAAATAATTCAACTTATGCTTTAAGTGTTCCATTCATTGTACTCAAATTAAGATCATCCAATTTGTTTCAATTTCAATGTGTGGCATGTCTCAAATTTGTTTTGACTAGGCTTGATTGGATATTCGATTGTTGATATGATATTATGATAATTGACACATGTTGCTTGTTTGTCTGCTGAAAAAGTTCAAAAGTTGATTGCCCCCAGTGAATTCAGGATTTTTCCCCCAGTCTAGGGCGAGACACGACCATTTTATTGATGAAAGCATACGATTTATTGATTTTGCTTCGGATTTTGGGAATATTTTGATTTTTTTGAATTTTGATGTTTTTGATTTTTTCTGATTTAGATGTTTTTATTTTGATTTTGATGTTTTTTTATTTTTTTGGATTTTTTCAAGGACATTTAAGATGGAATGGGATGACCAATTGAAGAAACAAGATGCCCCATAGTATAAGAGAAGATGCATGATGGAGGATATGGTATGGAAGATTTGGATGAAGGATAAGATGCATGATTTTCAAGAAGATCCTTAACCTTGTCAAGGTCAAAGGTGAAAATGAGGATAATGACCATGAATGATAAGAGGAAAATGGAAGATAGTATATGGATAGGGAAATGGATATGAAAGATAATATTTGAATGATAGGGGGATGGAGGAAGGATTTAAGCATCAAGTTTCATGACTAATATCCCTCGAATATGCACTCTAATAGACCATGGGAATGGGAATAAAACTTATAAATGTTGGCATGATAGTAGAAGCTAAGGCCTTATGCAAAGCTTTGAATTAAAGGATTAGAATGGGGGAATGGATGTTGGATAATGGATAGGAGGTTGGAAGGCTTGGTGATGGATAGATGGAAATGATGGCAAGATTAAAATTGACACACACCTTGAAGGGTGATGGAGTGATGGAGGAAAAGTGGATTTGGAAGGTGATATGTTTGTAGATGGGAGATGGGGAGAAGCTTTCAAATTAGCAAATTTGGATGCCAATTTGATTTTATTACTTCTATGAGACTTTTAGGAATCCACATGACTTTTTATTTTGATATTTTCTTTATGTGCCTTTGTGGCCTTTTGAGATTTTTCTCTTTGATTTATGGACCTTTGTGGTCTTTGAAATTTTTCTTTTGACTCAATGGGCCTTTGTGGCCTTTTGTATTTTTCTTTTTATTTGATGGGCCTTTGTGTCCTTTTGAATATTTCTTTTGATTTTATGGACCTTTGCAGTCTTTGAAATTTTACTTTTGACTTGATGGGCCTTTGTGGCCTTTTGAATATTTCTTTTGATTTTATGGACCTTTGCGGTCTTTGAAATTTTTCTTTTGACTCGATGGGCCTTTGTGGCCTTTTGTATTTTTATTTTACTTTGATGGGCCTTTGTGTCCTTTTGAATATTTCTTTTGATTTTATGGACCTTTGCGGTCTTTTGGAGTTTTCTTTTGATTTTTGGATCAAATTTTCTTTTATTTTTGCATGACTCTTCGAGGAGACATGTTGATCCTTTGATACATATGGATTTTTATATTGAAGCTTTTGACATTTGGCACTCAAAATTGCTTCCAAGAGAAATGGGAGGAGTGTATTGAGATGAATAATATGAAGGTATTATGGATGAGTTAATGTAGGAAGAATTTTGAAAGTGGATCAAGGATGTGTGCCTTTGTTATTATTGAAGAATAGGAGATGGAGAAATGTGGAACCCTAATATGGATGGAAGGGTTGATGAACTAGGGTTGGGATGATAAGGACCAAGGATAGATGGAAGGTTTGGTGAACTAGGATAAGGACATAAGATAGATGGAGTGTTTGATGAACTAGGATAAGGACCTGGGATAGATGGAGAGTTAGATGGACTATGATACCTAGGTTGAGCATGAGGTGTATAACTAAGGCTATGAGAATATGGTCGTGCTTGGAAAAAAAGGGGTTCTAGTATACCTTGTTCATGAATGCCTAAGCCTTTTCCTTTGTAATTCATAATTTCACACATTCGTTTACCCATGGGATATGAGTTGTTTGTGAAACAAGAGGCAAGTCCATTTTGAGAAGGATATGATATGGATGAAAGGATAGGTGTTGGAAGTAAACCGGAGTGGATAAAGGTGGAAGATCACAATTTATAGGTGAGGGGTTCATGGATAGCTTGAATAGGTGTGATAGGCTCTTGACATGAGGATGATGGAGGATTTTGATCATGGGGAGAATTAGGAAGAGTGATAGGATCTTGACATGAGGATGATAGGATACTTTGATCTTGACTAGGAAAAGAATCATTAGATGGAGTAGCTTGATCATCAGATGGAATAGAATCGTAAGATAGGATGAAAGAATTGTCATGATCCTGGGATGTGATTGAGTCATGAGAGTGTATGGATTCATAAGATGGGGTGGAGGGAGGACTTGGAAGAATATTTTGTTCTTGAGATGGAAGAGGATTATCATGGGTGAATAATGAAAGGAGGGGATCATCATATGATTCTTGAGAGATGTGATCTTGATCAAAGATTGGAAAGGTTTGTAGAATTTTGGTATCATGGGATGGAGTGGAAAGAATGTTTGATCGAGATGTGTAGATTGAAATGAATCATTGGATGTAGAGGATATGATAGAAGAAGGTGATTGAATGGGATCATTGACTTGGGTGGAAAAATCATGAGGTTCATTTTGGATTATGGGGGATGAAGATAAATGCATGACATGACAAGTTTGGTCAATTTTATTTGATGGCTTAGATTTGGGCTTCTCATTGATCCTTTGCAAAAATTCAAAAAACATTGAATTTGGATGATGTTGATTTTGGAGGAGAAGAGGTCACGTTCATATTTCTGTCAAAGGACTTTTTAGTTGTTCCCCCTTGTATTTCCTTGATTTGCCTTTGGATTGCTCTTATTTGTTGGGTAAGAGTACTAAGATTGTTTAAGGGAGTTTCATTCTTTTCAGGATCCTCTTTAATTTTCTCCATATTGTAGTCAGAGGGAAATTTGACACCTTGGTTTGCCAATAAAAGAAAGTATCCTTCTTTATTTTTCTCTAAAATCTTTTCCATAGCTAAGAGAAATTGTGGATCTTGTTCAGCTTCTTGAAGCATTTCATCAGTTATTTCATCATTTGAACTATTTCCATGAAGCCTATGAACAAGATTTTCTTCCCTATCACCCATGTTGTAAAGTGGATCTCTTCTTTCATCTTCTTCTCTTTGTTTTCAGGAGCTTTTGGAAATAGGCATATGCTTACACCAAATTTCAACTAACTTTGATCACAAAATGAGAGAGTGCAATTTGAGGGATATCTTAGTCAGAATAGAATGATAATTCTATTGATATGATTAAAGAAATTTCTAATTTTTAGCCCGTGATTCCCTGGTTGGAAGGATGGTGATCCTGTTGTGGGAGTTAAACTAGAAATCATAAATAAAGGTGATATTGCACTTTGTGATGTTTTGATCGTAGTTTGTGAAAATAAGGATTTTTGTGGGTACCTAATGTTTCCAAGTTTTTCTCTATTGTTGATTTCCAATCACTTAACATAAATTTCACAGTTTGATTTGCCAAATTATTGTGTTTTATGGATGATATTATTTGAATTAATATTTTGAAAACACAATATGCAATAGGAAGACAACTGTTTTTAAAGACATAGAATCTAAAACATTGAGTGTATGTTCAAGGATCGAGCATGACCATTTTTTGATTTTCAGTGGTATTTGAACAAGAAGACACTTCAAGCAAACTCACTCTTAATGGTCAAAGTTTCATCATAGGAATCAAAGCCCACAACTTAAAATCGCATCGACTCACACAACTGTGTCACCCCCTAGAGGGCGCTTGTGTTTTTGACTTTTCCAGGTGTGTACTCAAGGTTAGATTTCTCGATCCCTTGAGAAAACAATCTATGGTGATTATATGGTGAGTGTCTTGGGGGCAGATTCTTCCCTCCCCTTGCACTGTGATTGAAATGATGTTTGGATACTGACACGACTGAATTTCTACACTATGGTTCATAGTAAAGGTATCCGTTCGGTGTGGCAATAGATAAAATCCCTCAGGAGACCTTCCAATCTTTAGAACAAAGATTTTGGGGATGGTTATCTTGCTCACTTTCATTGAATATGGGTTTCCCCAAAATTCACTTTTGATTAGAGTGGGTTGGAAAACCTGGCTTTGGTTGTTCCCACTTAGGTCATTCCTGTAGGGTGATTACTTTTTCCCACTACGACAGGCCTTCTAAAGGATTTAATAAAACATGAAATGCATAAAAATGAAAAAGGTAAGTCTGGTGTTTTGGTCACCCAGTAAAGGGGAGAGCATAAACCTATTACCCAACAATCACAATAAACAAGTGGTTGAGTTTTAAATCCAAATGACAGTTTTCTATTCTAAGTGAAGATTTTTCTTCACAACAAGCATTGGATTCATTTTAACCAAGCAAAAATGATGTTTGGTGACTACCCTAGGATTGATAAATTCTAGATTTTAAATGTCTATCCTAGGATTGCTTCATTTTACTTTAAAACTAACAATAAAACCACTGGCCATGGTCGCGTCAGATCCAGACAACAAATTATACAAATGTCATATGTGTTAGAACAAAGGTCATATGCGCTACATAACTCCCAAAGTGTTTTTAAAAACACTTGTTACAATCATGTGATAATTCTTTTTCTTTCATTTTCATGCTCCATGGTCCTTTAAAACCTACAATACAAGCTCTAAATGTTAGATGGGATCAAGAAACAAGAAGATATGAGGGTTAGATAAATGATTAAGCATAAAAACCCTAAAATTTAGACCAAGTTTCATTGTGGTTTGACATTAAGTGAGAATTTGAAAATTTTAACTCTATCAAAGTTAATAAACACCTACACCATTAGATAGCTTATGAAATTCTACCCCATTTTAAAAAAAAAGCTTTAAAAAAGACCAAAATATGACCAAGATATGGCCATTTTAAGATTGACTATAAAAGCGCTAAAACAGGTCGTCTATGCGCTAAAATAGTCCATGGATGTGCTAAAACAGTCCATGGATGCACTGAAATGGTCCATTGATGCACTAAAACAATCCATGGATGCGCTAAACTGAGGCTCGTATGCGCTAAAACGCGACTCCAGTCCGTCACCTATTAGAAAAACCTACCATAAAAAGATTAAAAACAGGGCAAGGCCCCATGGTGGGCACCAAAAATGTGTTGTTAGAATAAGTTAACTAATTAGAAAGTAAACTAGCACACCACTGAAACATTATATTGAAAGAAACTAATTTAGAAAAGACAAATGCAAACTCTAAATAACATCAACTCCTTCAAATTTGTCTCATTGTTTCTTTATCTCCAAGGATTTGATTAAAGTTACTGACTCTCAATTGTGTAAGCAACAGCTTGTTGAAATGACAACTTAGGAGAACAAGATTGATGTAAAATGCATGTCCATTGCTAATGATTTTAAGCTATGAAATTGAAGAACTAAAATGCTATGATATGGCTAAAATGCTGATATGTTGATTCAAATGCAACTATAGTAACTACGCATGAAATCTAGGATGAAATCTACTTATGAGAAGGCTGTATTTGTAGATTTTTGAAAGGAAAAATCTTTGTTGGCAAGCTTCAATGGTTGATATTTAGCCTGGAAGAATGGATGGTGAGAGATGGAGAGGTTGGAGAGAATATAGCTGCTAGAGAGAAAAAGATGGATTGTGTTTTCAACCCACAAAACCCCCCTCATTCAAAAATGGAGACAAATTTCCATTTGTCATGAATTATTTTTGTTTGTTGAAGATAATTGTTCAATTAAATAATAATTTTATTTAATTTCTTGTGACATGTGCAAATGGAAGCTTCCAATTAAATATAAATATTTAATTATATGTTTGGAGAATATAGAAGCTTTCTTAATTAAATATGAAATATTTAATTAAGTGTATGGTTATGGGTTTTGATATTTGAAGAAATGTATTTACTTTATATAATAAAGTAATGTGATAATTAATTAAAATAAATAATGGTATTTATTTAATTAATTAAGAAGACACGAGTAAATGATAATAGTGAATGATTTATAGAAAAGGTGAACATTTATAAATAAATTAAAATTTATTTAAATGCAGTTGAATCAAGAAGATTAATTAAATAATGCGTATTTAATTAATTTACCAAGCTAATATGATGTGACTATTTTTAGATGTGTACAGTATGCATTCATTCTCATCATGTTTTTTTTTTCTTCACAATTTTTGATGACATCTTCTAAAAGGAAACAATGCTCATACCCTTCCAATTTCTGAATTTTTTTGGCATCACAAATTAGGATCAAACTTTTCCCTTTTGTTGCCAACCGACAAGCCATAATAATCCAGTTTACCACTAACCAAATCATACCTGAATCAAAGATAATAGTGAAATCACCAAAGCATAAAGTTGAAGGCATGAAAGCTGAAAATGAAAATTGCCTTATGATCTCTAAATAAGAAACTCTGTCTAGCACAGTATTAGGAAACAAATAAGGTGCAACTTCAAATCCATAAACCTTGATAATATTACAATCCCCAAACATGTACTAGTCACCCCAATTGTGATTTATCCTTGCTTCATGACCCATATCTTTTGGTCGGAGAAATCTTAAGATCTCTGGGGAGAGGTTGTAGTCACATTTGTGGCCTTGCATCTTGTATAGTTTTTTCACAAAATATTCCTCAAAATATAGGTAGTGGGACCTCCCACACCTTTTGTCCCATATATATGTCCACATTTGTATAGGCCTTGAATTTCCATCATTATCTAAGTCTTTTATTCTTAATTGATCACCCCATATCCCCATCACCTGCCATTCGTATAAAATCATGTGCATGAAAAGAGAATAGTGCTTGAAATTAATTGCTTCATTGCCATTCGGGCATTATGGCTCTGGATGTCTGTGGCTAAAACCATGGGAGAAATTGTCATGTTCTCAGGAACATCAATTCCTAGTACTTGACTAGCTAAGTAATAAGTGTATTGAAAGTATTCTTCAAACAAAGCCACAAAGAATGGGGGCTTATCTTCACTAGAGAACCTCATAGTTTGGTTACTTGCACCTTTAACCCTATGTAGAGGAAATTTCCACTTCTTGTAACTTGTGTCCATGGTGTGGTATTCCTCCAACAAGTCTCTGATTCATAATTTTGTTCTTAGGGAAGTGTCTAGCTAAAAAATCATGGAAATATAATCTGGCTTTATGACCATGAACTGTGACCCATCAGTCAAATGAATTGCTCTCGTCTTTGGATTGTAATTATTTTCCAACACCTTGATTAACTCTACGTTCACAAAGATGTTGGTTACTACAAGTTTACCCAAATTCAAATTCCACGGGTTTGACACTGGGCTATGCCAAAATTTCTTCCTATAATGATAAATAAAGAGGTCATAACCCCTACATGGTGTCCATACATCTCCCAGATTTTTTTGTTTATCTTCTAATGTCACACATGATGGGTTAAGCTATGTTATTCTTCTAGATTTTGGCCCAGACCTAGGACACTGATTGATTAAGTCTTGATTCAATTGCCTAACTTCAATTTTCTATCTTTTTGCTTTCTATTTGCCTAGGGTTTTTTCCATCTTAACCCTACTCATGCAATGCTTTCATCTATTTACTGAGAAAATACTTTGAGCTGAATCTAGACCACTTACTTGGATAAATGCTGCAAATTTCCAGCTTCCTACCACCATCCAAGTTGGTTCTCTAAATCCTTCAATTAAAATTCACAGTGATATCAACTTCTTTGAGGCCGTATTTATCAAATTTCAGGACACTTCATCGTGCCACCTTTATGATCAAGTTCTTCATTAATAGTAGTAGTCTCATTAATATTTTCAGTAGTCACATCAATCAAACTAATCGTCATTTCATAACTATCGAAGAGACTTTTAATTAAAATTCTCATTTTTTCTTTGATATGTCGGTATGGAGGTGTTTGTCCTTCCCTTCTGTTGTTTACCGCACTACCACCTTGCTCAAGGCTTCTTGCTATGAGCTTGTGGTGTATACCGGTCTACCGCATATGTTTCTCACCTTCTTGACAGTATAGTGGTGTATGCTTTTGATCATTACTTAAAGAGTGTCGATGAGACAATCTTATTTGTCTTACCGATATCTCAATGTCTCTTCAACATTAGATCTTATGTTCCTCTAATGTTGGTTGCCGGTTTTGATGAGACAAGTTAATTTCTCTTGTCGATATGTCAATGTCTCATTGACAATTACTTTGCTATATCCAAGAGTTGTGTTTCATCGAGCACTTGTAGATATACCTTTTTGATGTGACATAAGTGATTCTCTCCTTGATATTCCTGTATCTTGTTGACATTTCATTATTTTACATCGTCGATGAGACATATAAATAAGTCTCTTCGACATAGGGGTGTCTCATCTACATTTCTGATCTATGCTTTGTGCTAATGTCGAGGAGACTTTGGAGGGACTCTCGTTGACATGGTGTTGTCTTGGCTATATGCTATGAGCAATCATAGGAGTACTTCAAAGGAGGAATACACTTTGATGCTGTGATCAAGGGTTTTATTTGGAAGCTCCCATGAGGGATTTTATTAAATTTCAGTTATTATGATAGAAATTCTATGCATATGGTGGATGTAAGAGATGAGTGAAAATGGAAGTATGAAAAAATAATTAGGATGGAATATTGGCTACAACACAATCCATGTTTAAAAAATGATGATTCTTATGGACTAAACTTTGAAATGCTTCAGTAATATTATTTTTATCGATACAAATTACCTATTGCAACATCCTTAAATTATTCAATCTTTGGTATGAATTGTTGGTAGAAAAAATTAGGATTACTTGGATGCTTCTTCCATTCATTTTGTATCAACATATGTTCGTGAAGACACAAAATTTAATAGCTCAATCAGGTAGAGCTTTTGTGATTTTCAAATGAAGAGTAAGGTACATTTTTATTTTTGCTACAATACATTCATGTGCATAAACAAAATTAGAACATTACATTACTAGATTGCACTTATGAAAATGCATATAATATAGGAAAGATTGCACAATCCTTTCAAAAATGTAGTCTTTATTGATAATGTAAATGTATGTTGTTCCACACAAGCTGTGGAACTGACTATTTGAATGTATATAATCGAAAAATTATAAATTTATAGATACAAAAGAGAAAAATGCACATAAAGAGAATGATGAATCCTAGTTGCTTTGTTCTGCATCACCTTCATTCTTCCCGCTTGTCTAAGCCTCCAAGTTGATGTCTTCCTTGTTGCGCCTAGGTTCCCTGCATTTGAGTGAGAAGAGTGTTGTTAGAGCAATGAAGGATCACAAGTCAAAATATGTGCATACATCTATAAACATATAATTTGATCATCATGTGCATTCAAATAAATTGCATACCATAAATGTCCAAGAAAACAAGAAAGTTATCAAACATATCTATCATATGCTTGATTTTATCTAACATGTTTTCTCATTGTGCAGGTATAGATAAAATTAGGTTCTTGTTTTGTTTATTTGGTTACAACATGTGGGGTGAAATGTGGCTCCCATAAGGGTTGAGCCCAGCCTGCTGCCCTATTGTTTCATTTGAGAAGGATAATCACAAGTAAACCATCCATGAAGCATTAAAGATCAATCTTTGTAAGGATAGTGGAGTATGTTGGTAAGGGGTAATCTCGTTATTGATAAATATTTATCCTTATTAATAAGAACATTCCACTATCAACATAGCCATGATTTTGATAAAACTGATCATCAAGGATTCCAAGATAGTTTTCATTAACAATTTGGTTAAAAGTAAGCAGCCCCAAGCATCATAACAGTCACAATAATTGAACATGAGGGGCAGTCATGTAGATTAAAATCTTACACAATAGTCATCACTTGTAAAGACATAGACAACATGTTTCCACATAACAAATTAAATCGAATGCATGAAAGGTACAATGATGAAGTCCATAATAGTGAATGTTGCTTAAGAGGGATTGAAGGACAACATTTCATATCAAGGAGAACAAGGTAACCTCATACTCTGTTGTACCTGAGTATGACAGTACCTGAGCTTCTGGTGTTTCTAGATGGAACCTATAGCAAAAAAGTGTAGTCTCCATCTGAAGGAACCATCTTTGAAGCTCTTCCTTGAAATGAGGGCTGCAAACATCAGAATAAAATAAATACCATAATTCTAACATAACAATTTGTATCAAGACAAATGTCAAAAAGTATAAGTAAAAAGACAAATCCTTACAATTTCACCTCAAATTGGACCAAATAGATTTATGATTTTATCTTTAGAATGTAGGAGCTTTCTCTATTGGAGCTTCACGACCTGAAATTGGATCTCAAATTGGACCAATAAAATTTATGATTTTATCTTTAGAATGTATAAACTTTCTCTATCGGATATTAAAGATGTAAGGTTGGATCATAAACTAGATAAGAACATTTATGATTTTATCTTTAAAATGTAGGAGCTTCCTCTGTCAGATATTTGGAAATTCCTACACACAAGTTCTGCTTCAGAGCGAAAACACTCAGAAGTGTTTCACACCGGCTCAAGGTACAATCCAACCTGGTTATGAAACTAATACCAATCCAATTTTTCCTGAACCATCCATACCCGAACGTTGCATCACAATCTATTCTTCCTGCACATAAAAATGCCACATATTAACCCCTTCTAAATAAAACTCAAAATAACGTGAAACAATGAGTCCCCTGTATTAGTAAGTAGGTAGTCTATAGGGCATAGTTTGATTTTATACAAGGATGCGAGCATGAAAGGAATCTTCAAGTGACAGTGAGTGAGTTGTTTGAGATTGCAACTGATGGTGCAATATCTAGTCTTAAAGGCAGTTAGCAAAGCAATAAATATGCAAGAAAATAAAATTGTACACAAAAAACAATTCATAATGTTTTTGAAAAGTTAAACAGCATTTACAGGGTGTTGTACCCTACACAACGAGCCACAAGGGCCAAAAAAGGACAATTCTAAAACAACTTAAAAAATAAGGAAAAAACCAGAGACAACCCACAAGCAACACAACAACTGCAGAGTAACAGCAGACCGGCCAACAACAGAAGCAACTAATTGGCTTCATCCTAGTTCTTGATCAGGAGGTCCACCGCCTCGTCTCCCACCCACTCTTTATTTTCCTAGCTATTGTTCCCCTCCAGTTCCTCCTTTATGGCATTTGATAGAGTACTCATAACAAAGTGACCCAACTTCATGGTGAAGCGGGTTAGCCCCTAAAATATTTTGTCCAGAGTGTCCAAAAACTTAGCCACCTTATCTGAATCCATCCCATCATCCATAGCACCCTGAGTCTCACCAGGCTCATCCACCAACAACTGCGAAGGGCGCTAGCCAGAGCCATTAGAAGGGAGCTTGCTGTCCACCGTAGTAAGTTGGGGCCTCTCCACTAAATCTTCTTCCACCTCTTCTGACTCTTCTTCCTTGAAACGCTTGCTATCTAACTACTCCTCATCTGAATCCTTAATAATTAATCTCTTCTTTCTATTCTTAGCCAGCCTCCCAGATCTCCTCCTGACACTTTCCCCTCAAGTCATCTCTGTGTTCCCCACAACTGTGTCCCCTCTGGAATCTTTTCTAATCTCATTCTTACCCTTGCCTTCTTTGACAGTCGCAGCCTGCATGCATTTCTCCTTTCCTTTTTTCAACATAGGGCCAGTAACAGTTGTATCAGCCTGAGTTGGTTTTAGCTCACAGAGCCCTTCCGCCGCACTAGCATGGGCCCTTCCCAACCCACCCTTAAGATTTTTGGAGGTAAATTTGGTCTTGGCATTCCCTAGATCAATATTAGACTTCTGAGGAGGACTCTTGGACTTAGCAACCGGGGAGATATGCATCATGGAAATGGGTTCAATGTTCTCAACATGGACATCGGTGATGGCTTTGGGCGGGCAGAGGGCAAGATGAAAGTGATATAGGCAAAGAATTAGCCCCTGATGGAGCAGGAGCGGTGGAAGATCACAGGGATTTTGGCTGGCCACCACTTTACACTTGTCCACAGAACTTTCCAGATCCATTAGAAGGAAAAATGAAAAACTAAGAAGCATTTTGTGCCTAAGATGGTTTAACAGGGGGAAATGGTAAAAGAAGCAAGTTTTGAATCTACCTTACAGTGTAACATATTTCATCAGAGCCATGCAAACCTAGTCCCACGGCTTAGGAAGCTCTTGCCTTTCAAACCCCACCTGGTTCCTAACAGGGGTCTCCTCTCCTCTGAAAAATGCCCTTAAGCTCTCATGGTCCGGCTTTTTGGTGTGCTTAGGATATTTTTTCCCTTCACACAGTAACCCCGTAGCCTGCGCAGTAACCTCCTCACTGATTTCGAATGAAATCCCCCCAATGGAGACCCTCCTATCCTTCCACAAGCTGGAAAATTGACCCGATAAAATGGGATCATGGCCGACCAAGCTTTCCATGAGCAGAGCAATTCCTCCCTCCACACAAATGTGCCAGACAAGTGGGTTGTTTCGAAATTCATCACAACTATCTGGTTCCGTCCGAATGATATCACCTCCCATGCTGCTAGACTTCTCAGGAAGCTCACAGAAATGCAAGAAATGCCAAAAGTAGCAGTCGCGAACAAAAATCTTAACCAAATAGTTAAGGCAGGGATTACAGCAACACAAATCTAAACTCGCATACCAAACACACACGCGGAGAGGAAATATGCCATAGTGAGAAAGGACACCAAAATTAATGAAATTATGATTACAGAATAAAGGGTGAAAGTTGGCGAAGAAGTAGGAAAAGCACGAAGCCCCATGCAGATGGACTAATAAACTAATTTTAGTAATCCTCCAAATTAAGCCAAAAGATCCCCTAGCTAAACTAGCCAGCCTGAAGTCTCTAGAAAGCGGCCAAATCGTGACATAGAAAGTCACATCATTATTAATACATTCACTCCTCCCAAAGTAATGAGGATAAGTAACAAGCAATCCAATTCCCAAAATGATAGCCCGCACAATACGGTCCCTCTCCTGATAATAAGTCACGGCTTTCCAATTAATCCGCATCCCGCCGCCAAAACTAGACTTGAACTTCTCAATTAAATCCCCATCCCACCGACTCATCATAATCTTATAAACTAAACCCATCCACCAAGTCCATAGGACATACATGTGGCCACTCCTTCCCCTGCCCCACTCACACTCAGATCTACCAAGATAATTCCACCTGTACTCCATACCAATTTTGACATTCATCCACCAGCACATCCAAATTAACTAGTGGCCCCCCCCGTCAGCTCTCGTCATCCAAAAGTTAAACATCATTATAAACCATGGTAGCCTTTTCCCGCTCTATCAACACTTGAATATTTGGTGGTAGTCTTTCCTTATTTCTCCAACATCTAGCCAAGTCCCAACCTGAGCCAAGATTAGCCAAGGCATTCGCCACACTATTTCCTTCTCTAAAAATATGGGTCACCTTTTTACCCCATAATTTAGACATAAGGAACCTAGCATCCATTAAAATGTTCTTGGTATTCCAACCTATAAATTTATCTGTTACCACAACATCCGTCACTGTTTTGGAATCTCCTTCAATATGGAGATTAACAATCCCCAGATAAACAATGATTTTGAGGCCCATAAACAACGCATGAGCCTCAGCCACCAGAGTCGACTGAACCCCAATTCCACTAGCAAACCCCACCACCATATTCCCCATAGATTCTCTAATAATTCCACCTATACTTGCCCTTCCTGGATTGCCTTTAGCAGCCCCATCAAAGTTCATTTTAAACCATCCACCATCTGGAGGCTCCCATTTAGTATTTCTCCTAGCTAGTAATTTTGAATTGTCAAAGGCATTAGCCTTTAGATCCTGGTGCCAGTCTTTGGCCAATTTTATTTCATAGTCCCTTGGCCCAAACTCAGGAAGTTTCCCATCAAAGAGGGAGATTTTCTCCTCTATGAGCCAAACACCAATGCCAAACACCTGCTTGGGACTCCACTCAATGTTCTTGAAAACCCTGTTATTCCTTTCCTTCCATAAGCACCATCCTAGGATTGGGGGGGTCTGCCTCAAAATTTCATCAGTCAGAGGATGGAAAAAAGGCCCATTCCAGCCCAGAATAAATGACAAAAGGTTTTTGCTCATCACCCAGTGGACATCAAGTTTCTCAAAAGCCAACCCCCAAACTTTAGCAACATATGGGCAATGTAACAAAAGGTGGTTGATAGTTTCCTCCCCCCTCCTTTCAAAGGAAACATCTATTGGCAAAGCATAACCCCCAAGTTCTCAAATTGTCTTGAGTTAAGATCTTATTATGACAGACCGTCCACTAGAAAAAAAATTATTTTAGGAATCATGTGGCAATTCCAAACTCTCCTCTAGTGTTTCTCAATAGAAATTTCCTTAGTCAGCAGTCTGTAAGCAGAACGAACTGAAAGATCCCCCTGCTTATCTAAAGCCCAAAAGAACTCATCCTCCCTGTCATAGGAAGGGAACTTGACACTAGAGAGCAACACTTGAAGAGATCTAGCAAGGCGGCAAAGGTCAACAGAGTGGGGGCAGCAAAGGGAGAGATCTCTCCAAATCCTAGCTCCAAGAGGCCTAGCCACATAGTCTCTAATAAATAACCCAAAGAATCTCTGAGCTACATCCATCACCGCTCTAAAATTAGAGCCAGCCAAGGGGGAGTCCATAAGCCAGGCATCATCCCAGAATCTAATTTTAACCCCATTCCCCATTTTCCATTTGATCCCATTTTTTAGTAGGCCTTGTGTGCTACAGATGCTCCTCCAGATCACTGAACCCAGGGGATGGAGTTCTGAAAGATAATCAATCAAAGGCCTATTCTAGAGATACTTAGCATTCAAAATTTTGCACTAGTCCTTGGTGTTCCTTAACTGGTCCCACCCAACCTTGGCCATCAGTTCCTTATTAGAGATAACTATCTTTCTTATTCCAAGCCCACCACAATCTTTAGCCTGACAAACCCTTTCCCATTTAACTAAAGCAATCTTCTTTTTTTCCTCAGTACTTGACCAAAGGAAAATTCTCTGAATTCTTTCAAACTTCTCCGCAATATACCTAGGCATTTTAAAAATAGCTAGGAAGTAGGTGGGGATACCTTGTATAGCCACAGAAAGAAGTTAAAGTTTCCCTGCATGACTTAGCAAAGAGCCCTTCCAACTAGCCAACTTCCTTTGGATCCTCTCCAAAATAGAATACCAAAACTCCGGTTGAACCTCTTTAACCATTAGTGGGAGCCCAAGGTACACTGATGGGAGAGAATCCCCAACACAACCCAGGATCACAGTCACCCTATTTTGCAAATTTGGCAAGCAATTAAAAAAATAAATCTTGCTCTTATTGTAGTTGATGCACTGACCCGAGCAAGAGGCATAGCTGTTAAGGCAAGCTTTCCATTTCCTGGCTTCCACAAAAAAGGCCTTCCCAAATAGGAATGTGTCATCCACAAATTGGTGCACAACAATCGGACCAAGAGAGGTAGCCGCCCTAACACTAGATATGGAGCCCTCTGATAGCAGACTCGTAAAGTTCCTGCTAAGCACATCAACAATCATTATAAAGAGATAGGGGGAGAGAGGGTCCCCCTGTCTGAGCCCTCTTCTAGCAGAGAAGAAACCACAGGGAGAACCATTCACCAGAACCGAGAACTTTACAGTACAAACACACTCCATAATGAGTTTAATGACCAATCTGTTAAAGCCAAACTTAGCCAAGACCTTGGGCAGGAATTCCCATAGAACCTTATCATAGGCTTTCGAAATATCAAGCTTAAGCACCATCCCCACATTATTGCATCTATCCATAGAATGGAGTAGTTCATGAGTGGTCAAGGAAGCATCTAGAATGTGGTGCCCCGAGACAAACCCCTTTTGAGTGTGACTTATAATTTTATCAAGCAGAGGCTTAATCCGATTAACAAGGATCTTAGATATGATCTTATAGAAGGTGTTACAAAGACTAATAGGTCAAAAATCAGACATAGATAGAGGCTCACTAATCTTGGGAATAAGGGCAATGAAAGTGTGATTCATTTGTTTAAGAATCTTACCAGATTTAAAGAAGTCCCTACCCACAAGCACCAGGTCCCAGCCCACAATATCCCAAAAGATTTGGAAGAAAGCAGGGGGGAACCCATCAGGTCGAGGAGCTTTGAAGGCCCCCATGCTAAAAGTAGCCAACCGAACCTCATCCGAGGAGACACTCCTTAGAATTCCTAGGTTTTCCTCTAGAGAGATGGAAGTAGGGAGATGCTGGAGGATCTTACAATCCAGAGCCATGTTGGGCACCTCTGCAGGGGCCGAATAAGCCTCCAAGAAATAATTAATCGCACAGGACTTAATATGAGCTAGATTAGATATCTCCTCCCCAGAGGCACTTGTCAATTTTGCAATTTGATTCCTTTTTCGATGTTTGATGGCAGAAACATGAAAAAAGGACATGTTCCTGTCTCCTTCCTTCAGCCATTGCACCCTCGATTTTTGCTTCCAAAAGACCTCTTCATTTTTTAAAACCTTTTCCCATTCCATTCTGGCATCCTTTTCCTGATTGTTGGTCCACTGACTGACATCTCCCTCATCCATATTTTTCTACAAGGTCCTCAACCTTACCTCAAGCTATTTTTTTCTTTGATAAACATCCCCAAACACATTCCTGTTCCAACCCTTAACCATCATTTTAATGTGTTTGAGTTTATAGCAGAGCCTAAATATAGGGGAACCTTGGACCAGAATATTGCACCATTCAACAATTTTGTTTTTGAAATCAGGGTGAAAGTTCCACATTATTTCAAAATGGAAAGGATAGGGACCACAAGAAGGACGAATATTAGTGGTCAGAAGAAGAGGATTCTGGTCCGAAACCATCCTAGGCAGAGTAACCAGGTTAGCCTCCAAGGCATTAGTCCAATGGGGAGAACAGAGGAAGCAGTCAAGCCGAACCTAGATAAAAATATCCACCAGCTCGCCTATTAGACCAGGTGAAGTGCTAGCCTATAAGTTCGATATCTATTAACCCTGAAGAACTCATAAAGTTTGCTTGATCCATCATGCAGTCAGTGTAATCCACAAGGCCCCCACTTTTTTCAGAAGGTAATAAAGGGGAGTTGAAATCTCCAGCAACTAGCCACTGACCTCCCTTGTTCATATTAATCTTAGACACCATATTATTCCAAAGCATATTCCTCAAGTTCCTCTGATTAGGAGCATAAATATTTATTATAGACCACACTGCTCCGCTAATGGAGAATGAAACCCCTATGCTATTTTTACAATGGAATAACCCAGAACCCTGCAAATAGGAAGGATTCCAAAGCACAGCCAAACCACCTGAAGCTCCCTCAACATCACTGTGAATGTAGGAGGCATTAGGCCATAGAAAGTTAGCAACTTTGTCAAAATTAATCATCAACATCTTAGTTTCTTGCAGGAGACAAACATCAATCTTATGCTTCACTATGTAGTTCTTCAAAGCATGATGTTTGTGCGAACTATTTAGCCCCCGGACATTCCAAGACATAATCCTCATTTGTGACCTTTTTTTGAAGACATGTCCAATGTCCTCTGCTTCCCCAGGGCAATCTCATTTATTTCTTCACGCGTTCTGGTGGATCTCTGAGAGGGTCTCCCAGGCTTGAAATCCCTTCCAACATCTACCTTCTTCTTCCTTCCCTTCTTCTTATGCATAGTCCATATCCCTTCATCTTCTACTTTCTCCAGCTTTAAGCTTTCCAGGTTTTTAGTAGACTCTTCAATCATACCAGAACACTCTTCCTCCCAAATTTTTCCCTCTTCAACCAAATCCCCATAGGTCCTCTGAGAGGCCACCAAACACAACGGATCAATAGCTGATGAACCCGAACCAACGATCCCATTAGAAGCCCTCATAATCAAGTTTACATCAGTTGAGGATCCAGGATATTGAGATAAAGAGACGTCTCGAGGAAAGGTTCCCAACACTGGAGAGACCCCAGGGGTCAAAACAATGTGAGGAAAAATAGGGGGTGGAAGTCGCAGAGAAAGCTCAGGAGGCCGAGAAGGGTTTGGGGGAGCCAGCTCAGAGCCTCCCGAAGGCCTTGAAGTATCCGCAGCCGGGAACGAGGGATTCAACACATTCTTAGACTCCCGACTAACCGAAGATTTGTAGTCAGATATGAGATGCCCAGCTTTGGCACATCTTTGACAAAATACCACTGCATTTTCGTAACAAATAGGCTGGATCCAGTTTCCCAACTTAGAACATAGCTTTATAGAGTTTGGAAGGATTTTATCAACACAAATATTGACACAGAATCGAGCAAAGACTAACCTTGACTTCGATTTAGTGACAGCATCCATAGTAACAAACTGACCCAACGAATCACCAACAGCCTTGAAAATCGCTTCATCCCAAAACTCTAGAGGCAAACCTGATAGTTGCACCCAAATGGGAGCCGACATATTAAGGTCAACAGCAGGGTCGAAACCAGGTTTCCACCTACACAGAGCAAGGTTGTGCTTCCCATAGACCCATGGGCCCAACGATAAAGTGGTCACCAAATCATCAACAACAGCAAACCTAAAGAGGAAGAAACCCCTAGCCATCGCACGAATCTCCACACTACCCTTAAGCCACCACTTCACAGCAACCCACTTCCTAACCATATCCACCATAGGCCGATAGGAGAGAAACCTTCCCACCACCGCATTCTCCATGGAGGAAAGGATCCTGTCACTAATCGAATCCGGTATGTCAAAAATAGTACCAGCAGCCAAAACAAATTAAGGAGGAGCCAAAAACAAGGAGGAGGCTTGTTTCCCACTAGTCAAAACATTCTTCCAACCGACAGCTAGAGAAAACTCAACCGTCAAAATAGAAGAACCGCCCGAAGAAGCCAAATCCTTCAAAATGCCAGAAGGAGCAAGCACAAATCCCGTAGAGAGGGTACCCACTAGACACATCTCCAAAGGAGGGGGGCACGGGTCGGGAGGGGGCAGAGGGGGACCATTAGATACCCCCATGACAGAGTCCACCATGCACACAAAATTTCAAACTCCAAAGAGTGTGAAATGGCGCGGGAAGAGGGGGAGAAAAAAACAATTCACAATGTTATCTTGCATAATGCCTTAAATTTGAAGAAAAAAATCTAATTGTATCTTGATGAAAGTAGTGACCTTAATGGTCAGTCATTGGAAACCATGATTTTAAAACATGCTATTGTGCTTATGGAGGCATCATTTTAAGCAAGGCGGTGAGTGGTGGTTTGGAACAATGGAAAGTATGAAGGACTTGCTTTATATGCATACTATGAAGTCTAGCTTAAGACAACATTCTTAGAAGAGATTGAAGGTGGATTATGGAACTCAAGGGTTACCATGATAAATATTAAAGAAAAGACTGGGATCTATTTAAAAGCCACTATCATGAAGATATTAAAGATGTCAAATGCAAAACCCTAGAAGCTGGAGTAATGAACACAGTGTGAAAGAGGACAGTGTGCTAGGGCAGATTTGGGAGATCTCCACATTATCTAATCATAGGAAAATACATCATTTTTTTAAATTTTTAAATTAAAAGAAATTATTCTAAACCCTATATAGGACACATTGATACTTCAAAAGCATCTGATTTATTTTTTAAAATTAAAATAATTCATTCTAAACCCTATATAGGATACATTGATACTTCAAAATCATTTGAAGGAATTTGAGATTATGCAAACATATGTCAATTAAATACCTAGATTATAAAAAATAGTGCAAACATTGTAACCCTTGTTGATCAGAGCTGGAATATCAACAACAATGAATCCTATGCCTCCTATCATGCACATCTCCTTACCATTCTCTGTCATTCTTTATTGAAACACTTCTCCATTTTGGTGAGCTACGCTTGAAAATAAGGTTTCAACAAAGGTTTTATTGTATGTTTATTAAAATGAAAACTCCATTCTGGTGGGCTATGCTTGAAAATAAGATTTCGACGAATTTTTTAGAGTATGTTTATTAGAGTTTTAGAGTATTTTGGTGGGATATATTCCTGATTCATTAAATGATTTATTCAAATGGATTGTGATTGATGTGATTTTTTGTCACAATTACCGTACTACTATCATCTCTTATTATACCCTCTGCGGTATTGTGGAGTTTTTCCATTCTCTTCTGTTGTTTACCACACTACCACCTTGCTCAAGGCTTCTTACTACAGGGTTGCGATGTATACCACTCTACCACATATGTTGCTCACCTTCCCAATGGTATAGTAGTGTATGCTTTTGATCATTAACTGAAGAGTGTCGATGAGACAATCTTCTTTGTCTTATCGATATCTCAATGTCTCATCAACATTAGATATTATGTTCCTCTGATGTTGGTTGCCAGTGTCGATGAGACAAGTTAATATCTCTTGTCGATATGCCACTATCTCATCGATATTTTCCTTTGGTGGTATTTCTTTATATATCAGTGTAACTCTTCCATGTTAGGGAGACTCGTGATTATCTCTATGGTATGGCGGTATTTTTCCCTTCTCTTCAGTTGTTGACCGCACTACCGCCTTGCTCAAGGCTTCTTGCTGTGGGGTTGCAGTGCATACTGCTCCGTATATGTTTCTCACCCTCCCAGCAGCCTAGCGGTGTATGATTTTGATCATTACTTGAAGAGTGTCGATGAGATAATCTTATATGTCTTACTGATATCTCAATGTCTCATCGACATTACTTCATTATATCCAAGAGTTGTGTTTCACCGAGCACTTGTAGATATACCTTGTTGATGTGATGTAAGTGATTCTCTCTTTGATATGCATGTATCTTGTTGACATTTCTCTATTTTACATCATTGATGACACATATAAATAAGTCTCTTCAACATAGGGGTGTCTAACCTGAAGCTAAAGTCAAAGCTAAAGTCAGGAGATAAAAGTGGTGCTAAAATCAAAGCTAAACTCAGAGCCAAAGGCGGCACTAATGGCGGTGCCACACTCAAAGCCAATATCGGTGCTAAAGGCATTGATAATTTCAGTGTAAATTAGCGTCGACTAGTCCTGATCGACTCAAATAAATGCCAAAAATAGCACTGACGTTTTTAAAAAATTGGCCAAAAATACATTAAAACATTGGGTGGAAGAAAAAAATGGAGCAAATCATAGGGATTTGTTGTAGTGATTTGAAGTCCAAAGATGTATACTTTCAAAGAATTAATCATACCTTGAAGATCTCCACAACAAAAATAGATGAATCAAAATTAGCATCAAGAATAACCTTATGCAAAGTCTTCAAGAGCTGTCTGAATATTCATTCTTTCATTATCATGTTCAAGCTTACTTTCTTTTGCACCTTCTAGATTTACTACACTCTTCCTTTTCTTCCCTGTTCTGGTCACGCTATCAAAGGTACTTTCTTCATTGAGATGCTTAGGGCTTTCCAAGAGAATTTTAGCATATTTATCAATTTCAGCCTCTAACACCTCATAATCCAATTCAGATACCCTAACTAACCTTGATTCAATTGCTTCCAAGTGGCATAAATTTGTAGACACAATAAAATTTATGTTTCTAGAGTATCTTTCCATAAAACTTACTGGAATCCTAGACCTTTTGTTCATTCTCATTTGAAATGTTCCAAAGAATGCAAAAGGGCAGATTCTTGTGCATCCAAACTACCAAGATTTATCATGAAGTTTCTGATTTGATAAGAAATAGGCTCTAAATTTTACCATTCTAACCTTCCTATTACCAGTAAGTCTTTCAAAAAGTAAAAGAGTAGACAAACAACCAAATTGCCATACCGAAAAGTATTTTTTTTCTCTTCTTGATATCCTTTGAATTCTTCAAAAGATGTATGTCAAGTAGTTCACACAAGTCAAATTCTATACCTCTTATTACCATATAAATAGCAATATTCACCACAATAGTAGAAATTGTAGAGCCATTGTTAGGGATACAAAATTTATGACCAATGACCATAGTAGCATACCTTATTACTGAATCACTAGTCGATCTCAAACCAATTTCTTTTCCTTTAGAACTCACACCTATAACCCTAATTATTTATTTTTCATTCATAGTCTTCATTTTAGGAACTAGTCCAGAGGAACATAAACCAATTACATATCTATTTTATTCTCTGGTAACCAGATTTTCCCCATCAATCCACAAAGATTCATCATGAATTCTACTCAATACCATTTGAATATACTTCTTCTCAAATTCAAACAAAGGAACTTTCCTCCAAACATCCAACTTTTTCTCAACTAATACTCTGTAGGCATCATGATTCTCTTTCAATTCATTTTCCTAAAGCCCATTCAACTAAACTTATGACATTTCTTCAATCTTACTGTAAAAAAATGCATAGATATCTTCTGCAAGAGAATGCACCAACAAATTCTTTCGACACATTCCTCATATATCTCTTCATCCTATCTTTATCCACACAATTCACAATCTTTGAATTATACATCAAAAAAAGTGAAAGATTGTGCAAATAAGAATACCTCTGAAAATGTCAACCAAGAAATGTACGCACATTCTATTTTGGAGCTCACTTTGAATTTGTCTGTTATTTTCTTCAAATTATGAAACTTTGAATTCCCTTCTAAACTTCCTTTGCATGCTTCTCCGAAAATACATAGGCATTTAATTTTATCTAAACTTATACCTTTCATTTCGAATGATTTTGCATTAAATGTTTCAACTTGCAGGTAGATTGCCTCAAAAACTATGTACACCTCCATTCTTTCAAGTTTTGCAGACCTCATTCTTCACACATGTGACTAATAAAAATACCTTAATCTTGTTACCACATTAAATATACTTCTATCATGATATGGCACAAGTACCAATGAGGGGGTTTATTATATTTTTTGATGATTTCTCCCCCTTATCCACTTCTTTTATTTAGAGATTGACGGGAGTATCTATACTGGAGGTTAACACAGATAATACTGATGATTCTTTTTTTCAAATCCTTTCCATTTCTTTTCTTGCCTTTCCTGGATCAAAGGTTTGATCATTCTTCTTCGTTGGATAGATGTTCTTCTTTCTTCCGCTGTTACTACCAAGATGTTTCGATTTTTTGCACTTACAACAAGTAACATTCTTCTTTCCATTTTCACTTTTATTCAACAGACTATATTTATATCCATTCTTCTTGCCCTTAGAATCATTCACATTACTTTTGCAGTCCTTTGCCTTATGACCAAATTTCTTGTAGGAATGACAAACACCATTGAAGTATAAATACCTTTTTGCATCATTTCATTTGACAAGAATTTTTCTAGAATTGCTTCTTCACTCCTTTATTTGTCTATCTTTGTACCACATCTTCTTATCAGCAAATTGAGAGGTAATCAATTCATCAAGCATCACCAAGATTATCTTAAATTTATCTTCAAAACTCTTTGCTCTTTCCAGATTAGATCTCAAGATTTCTACTTCTAATTCAAGCTCTGTGCATTCATCCATATTCTTTTGAATTTTAATTTCCTAATATTCTTCAATTATTTCAGTCCCATCCAATTGTTTGAGTAGGGTAGTGATGATTTATTCTCCTTCAATAAACAGACCGTATGCAACTATACTTGTACTTTATAGCTTTTCAATATGCTCATTTTATTTTATCAACTTGTCCTTCAAGGCTTCCATTTCTTCTAAAAATTTGGTAGAGACTATTTGCGAAGGAAAAAAAATCTCATGTTTAAGTTTTGAGACCTTCCTCAAGTTGTTATACTTCATCCGAGGAACCAAGATCTGATGCCAATTGTTGAACATCCAGAATACTGAGAGGGGGGGTGAATTAGTATTCCATAAATCGATAATAAAATTCACTTAACCATTATCATAATTTTAACTGAATCAACAAGAGAGAACATAGAAACAAGTCAATGCAATCATACACATGAGCACCAGGATTTTTACATGGAAAAACTAGAATTGGGAAAACCATAGTGAGGGTTAACTCACGATATATTATATCTAGATACAAAATATTACAGGGCTCACTACCAAGACTCACTGTCCTTAAAAGGCTCACAACCTGAGTACAAAAGATGGCTCATTGCCAAAATACAATGATAGTGGCTCACTGCCAAAAGAATGAAATGATGGAATACACCTTCAATGTGCAAGGTTCAGTTCCACTGAAGCTCAAAATATAAAGTACTGCATCACTCAAAAAATCTGTACTACTGATAAAGCATTTAGGCTCTGATCTTCTCCTTTGTTCACATTCATTTCTCCTTCTCTCTTTCATACACCTTTTTTTCTTTCTTCTCTCTTCTCTCTTTCATCTTGTATATATACAAGTAAATATTATTCATCAATTAGGTCAGCCTAATTGGATGAACACAAAATAATCAAAACCTTTCTATATCAACACCATATAAGATTTGAATATTTTATCCATGTAGTGCATTATGCCAACTCGACTATTAGTCTTCATAATATATTGCATTCGCTAAGTCGGCCAAGACTAAACCACAATGCTCCAAACCAAAAAATAATCCTCAAAGCAAACACCTTCCAGATTTGAGAACACATTAATTTCCCATCATACTACCAACAAAGAGACTATTAGAAAAACCACAGTATAAGAATTTTCACTTTAGTAGAATGCAGAGACTCCCACACAGTATACCTCATACAGAACAATAGTAGGATACAAAGTTAAACTCTGTCAGAGATAAATTTTTGTTCATAGAAAAAGATGTCTCAAGATCCAGGATATAGCTGTTTGAATGATTCAATAAAACATGGTTAAGAGATTAGAGTCAAATCATATCTTGCGGTGAGTTCTACACTCAAATACCAACACATTGATCCACCACAAAGTAGCATTACTAGCATAGAACAACTTCCAGTAAAGAAATCAAACTTCCCATACAGTTATCACCATGTAGCTATTACCATGTTGAAATCAATGACAACATAGGAAAAACCAACACAATCATCCATACTTCATGCTCATGTTGCAAAGATTCCAACAATGTGCACCAATGATTTTGTACTTTCTTTACATATGAATTAATGACACATTGAATGTTATATACCAAGATATAGCAACATGTCACATAAATGGGTGTGAAGTTGTCTCAAAATGACTAATAGTCCAAGGGACACTAATCTTAGCATTTAAATTTAAAAAATTAAAATTGAGATTCATTTTCATACACCATGTGATTGATTCATACATCTCTTGGATAGATTACATAATGCATCATGATATTAATTTGATTCTCGAACTCCTCTTCCTAATAATCCTTTGTAATGTTATATTTTCCTTATGTAATTACATTTCTACCTTATGATGATACCTTTTTCCCATTTACATGATTTTAGCATATCTTTTTCTCATTTCCTATAATTCCTTGCATTATTTAAATGCAACCATTTGGAGGAGGGGGAAATATATGACACTAATATTTCTTTGCAAGTTGTGTTGTGTGGTGATAGCCTCGTAGTCATTCCAACCTAGAGGGGAACATTTACTAAACAATTTGAAAAGTCATATTTTCTTCCACATGGTCATGGTCCCTTCCACATAGTTAGAGCTTTTATCACTTTTCATAAAAAAGTGGGATTTCTCATATTTATCCTTTTACTTTTTTGAATTTCAAAGATAAAACTCTTTTCCCAAAGTTTCAATTATATTTATTTTTAAATTCTCGATGGTTGATACTCATTGCATGTTTTTTTTTGCAAGTTTCTATGGAGAACTCATTGCACACGAATAATTCAGGAATGATTTTCTACTTTACACAAATATATCCTTTTTGCATCTACTTTTTAACTTCTATGTTAATTTATCGGTTTACTTTGACACATGCATTTACCTAGTAGTTTGCATGAACATCATACTAGGGAAAAAATATAGTGGTGAAAGTTGTATGTTTTCATACCCATTTCCTTTATATTTTAGGATCACATTGAATAGAGTGTCCTAAATAGAATAAGAGGTATACAAATGACACATTCTTGTTGAGTTTATCTAACAAGATCACCATATCCCATTAGACACTTAATTTTTTTTACCTTCACTTGCATCACTAATCTCATCCAACCATCACCTAATCCATTAATTTCACCCATATCACCTGAGTTATCTCCTAGGACCTCTAATCATTCAATATTCCACTTGATTATCTATTTTATATAATCATCATTGAATCATCCATCCATCACGTTAACACCTTGGTCTTGATTTCAACTATTCATCATTTAATTTATTCATTCATCTCCTAGTAAACACATGGATCACAAATATTTTTTTAGGATAGTGTTGAAGTTTAATGTCAAATATGAGTTTATTGATTAGAAAAAGATAAATCCTAGCTCTTAATGTGGTGGTATAATATGATTTTCACTAAATAAATATGGCACATGATATATTAGAGTATACTAGTGCATGATAAATAGATCCTCTTCTATGCAATTATGATCTTTTGTGCTAGGTCTATGGTGCATATATAACCCTTGTAAATAATTTGTAATGCATCTTAAATCAAAATAACATAAATGGTTTTTGTAGATTTGTAACTTATGTACATGTGTATTTAATTTCGATTTCATGTAAATGATTTAAATTATAAATTATATTATTGAATAATTTCACATATGTATGAACCTTGAGTTTTTGTACGAATTATGATTGTTCATGTAAATAAATTTAAATTATGTAAGATTAAATAATTTTTGGTTTTAAAGTTCAATTTGTTCTTGTACTTGTACATTACTTGGGTCATCAATAATTTTCATGGGTTTTCTTGAGTAGATGTTCCTTCATCCATGTTTATGGTCTCTCTTTTTTTATCATACAACCTTGATCTAGTCCTTTTATTCCCCACCACACATTTCTAAAATTTGAATTCACCTACATACAAATGTACACATACATGTACTTTAACCTAAATTCTATTTTTGATATATATAGATATATCTATATTAAAAAAACCATGCTAAATATAAAACTAAGGAGAGAAAAGGAGAGGAAGAGAGAGACCCAGAGTCTAGCACTACATGTATGATAGAAGGAAATAGAGAGAGAGGGTAGCACTATGGTCATTCACCCAAGATAGAACCTAAGACTTTAATAAAATGAATGAGAGAGAGATTTGTATCTAAGGAGAGATAGAGAGAGAGTAGACCTTATCTAAGGAGAGAGAGGGTAGAAAGTTACATGTATGATAGAAGGAGAGAGGGAGAAAGAGGTATATAAGGAAAGAGAGAGAGGGTATCATGCTACATGATGATAGAAGGAGAGAGGGAGAGATGAAACCAACTCATATAGTAGATAATTTTTTGTAATATACAAGAGAGGACCTACACTACATGTATGATAGAAGGAGAGAGGGAGAGATGAAACCAAATCATGATTATAGTTTCTTAATATAGAAGATAAGAATAATTTAAAATGAAAAAGATAGAGAGAGAAGTATCTAAGGAGAGATAGAGAGGTTAGCTCACTATGCTAGAAGGAGAGAGGGAGAGATGAAACAAACTCATGTAGTTAGATAAATTCTTAATATACAAGATATAAGAATAATATAAAATTAAAGAGAGAGAGTATCTAAGGAGAGAGAAAGAGAGGGTAGTGCAATATATGTATGATAGAAGGAGAGAGCCTGAGAGATGAAACCAACTAATATAGTTAGATATTTTTTTGTAATGTAGAAGATAAGACTAATAAAATGAAAGAGAGAGAAAATTATCTAACCTAAGAGATATAGAGAGAACTTAGACCTATCTAAGGAGATCTAGAGAGAGGTTAGCTCACTATGGTAGAAGGAGAGAGGGAGACATAAAACCAACTCGTGTATAGTTATATAATTTCTTAATGTACGAGATGTAAGACTAATAAAATGGAAGAGAAAGAGTATCTAAGGAGAGAAAGAGATAAATCTTAGGTATGTAAGGAGAGAAAGAGAGGGTAGCGCACTACATGTAATGACTGAAGGAGAGAGGGAAAGATTCAAAACACACTCAAAAACTAAACTCTAAACATAAGAAACTCTGCCTGGATGTGATGGAATAAACTTTCATAAGATCTCTAGATTCTCACAGACCAACGCTATTATCTAACTCTTCTTTGTTGTTAACTTAAAGCATAATATAAGGAGTAATGGATATCTTCTCTATCGCTGCCCTCTTCACAATAATTTCAAAGTAAAACTCAATTAAAAATAGAGTACTAAGAAATCAAATATAATTTATGTCACTGCCTTTTTCCCTTAACTTATAATGGAAATGGATGCCAAAATGATAAAAATACAATCATTCCTCACAAAAAAAATTGAATCCAAATTCAAACTCAACCCAAAGTATTTTCGTCGCTCCTCTCTATCACCCAGCCATGAGAATACAATCATCTATAATGTGATAAATGAAAGCTCTTTTTCCTTGCTAAAGGATCCATCTTCCTACTAACTCATTGGATTATTTTTACCACTGATTACTTTACAAAATGGATAGAAGCCATCCTGGCTAGGAAAACCACAAGCAAGGTTGTAATAATTTTTTATGAACAATATTCTAACAAGATTTGGAGTACTAGAGAATCTAGTCTCAGATAATACAATGTGCTTCAGATTAAAAGAGTTTACAACTTTCTACTCTAATTATGGGATAGGACTTTCATACTCATCCCTATATCATCCTCAAGGAAATGGTCAGGCAAAATCTAGTAATAAATTTTAATGAAAATCATAAAGAGGATCATTGAGAAAAAAAAGGATTGGGATTCTAATATTAAAATTGCTCTATGGGAAGACATGGTGAAAATAAATAAAGTAACTAGAAAATCACCTTTTGAATTGGTGTATGGCTTGGAAGCGAGAATTCCCATCAATATTTTTTTGCAAGTTTACAAGTTCATCTAGGAGTATGATGAAGATATATCTAATGTAATGAATAATAGGATTAATCAACTCACATAGCTAGATGAAACAAGGAGAATAAAACAACAAAAAATGTTAAGATACAACAATAGGTAAACCATCTATATGAAAAAAAAGGATTTTGAAAGAAAGTTTCAGGTGGGAGATATGGTTTTGTTATGGAATGAAAGAGAACAAGAAAAATGGAAACATGGAAAGTTTGATGCTCTTTGGCTTGGACCCTATCTCATTAGTAAAACTCATGGTGAAGATTCTTACTTTCTAAATAATTTGATCGGTGAATTTCTTGAATTTCCAGTGCATGGATAGTTCTTGAAACTATAATTTTCTTGAGTTATGTTCCTTTCCATGCACAATATATTTTTTGTATAGTTGCATGGTTTTGTTTTTTTATTCGGTTTTATTTTGTCTTGCTTTTCTTTGATATGTGGTCTTCTTCTCCAAATATTTTGGGATCTTTCTTTTCTCTTGTTGAAAAACACCCCCACCAAGAGCCATCCGTAGTACCTTTGCTGAAAATTCTTTGGCCTTGCTTCAAGCTTCAAAAAGGTTATATTCATGCTAGGGTTTGATATAAATATTTCTTTAGTCTTTTCATTTGCGCTAAAACCCTAAGCCCTAGATCCAATAAAGTGTTGATGTTACTTTTGTTCTAATCTTAAGCTGACCTCTTATTGCCCATTGCTAGTATATTAAGTCATAATTTTATGGCTTATGCTCCATCCATTTACTAACTCTTCATTCCTATATCATCGCTTGAATCCACGAGCTTAAATAATTTTTCAAATTCCTAAGTCTTATGTTCGTGTCTTTATTAGGTTGGCCCCCTCATTTCCTAGTGACTTTAAGTTCTTAAAAAATGTACAAAATAATGCCTTTATGTTGCCCATGCCCATTCCTCGATAGAATATTTTATTTAGTAAAATACCCATGGAACTAATCAAGCATTGATAGATGGCACTATTTTACTAGATTCCATAGTTCCACAAAGAGTTTTTAACTAAGGAAAAAGTTAGCTATGGAATCGCATAAATGTTGACGCATGGCATGCTAAGTGTTGATCAACACTATGGGACCCTATTAAAGACCCCACCACTTCCACATGGCAGGTTTATAAGCATTGTTCCATTCCATGGAGTCCCCTAAGGTGGACCCTAGGAGCCTTGTAAAAGCACAAAAGAGAGACACATGGCATATTATTGAAGTCATTTTATTAGATCCACTCAAAAAGAGCCACATGGCATTGTTTCATTGAATTTTTTCCATTCCATGAAGCATTTTTATGAAGGCTTGTATGAGGTCGTGAAAGCATAGAAAGAAGACATGTGTCAAATTTTGAGTTACCAAAGGGACACGTGTTGAATGAATGAATGAAATATTTTAATGACGTCCAAGAGACTAAATAGTCTATGGGACTAAGACAAACAACTTAATTTGTTTTCATGCTCTTTTCCATGTTAGATCTCTTGCTATTAATTTTGACTAGAAGGCTGGTTGTCTGGTTGATCTTATCCTCCTCAAATAATTGTTGCATATTTTCCACACCCAAACTATTTTCATATTGATTATGGATATCTTCATAAGCTGTGCATTCCATGACGAAGTGCCATTTCGTCTCCACCACCCCCTTATTACAGAATATGCAAGTTCTTTCTTCCCAAGCTTCCTTAGGTAACTTCCATTTGTTAGTCTTACACCTAAGATGATGTGATCCAATCCTCAGTTGTGCAACTAACAACCTCTCTTTCCCTTTAATAGCAACCCCTAAATAGGTTTTTTCACCATGATCCTTTGTTGGGTTAAATTCTTTGATGTAGCATGCTTTTTTTTGCCCAATCTTCTTTAACCACATGGCAAACCTAAATTTTTCCCTCACATAATTTTTTATTTCTCTATTGGTGCTAGGACACTCATGTAATTTGATGTCCCACTTGTTCAACCACTTTTTGTTTTGCTTCATCCATGTTTTCTTTCTACGGTATAGCTTCTCCTCCAAAACTACTTTGGGCCATCGATGGTTATCCATGTTTTTAACCTTATTTAAATAACTTATCAATCAGGTTATCGCCGATGCTTCCAAGGGAAAATCCCCCACTTCAACTAAAATAATTTCATATGTGACCATGGCTTTAACTTTAAGATTGCTTGTTATTAGGTGTTTCTAGATTCTTTCTATTTTTCTTCAACTACACTTTGACATATTGATTCCCCACACTTCACACCCATAAAGTACAACCGGTGTGACAAGTAAGCCAAAGAGAGTTTTCTTGGTTTTCCAATCCCAAATTTCAACTTTTCTACATCTATTTCGAAGTAGGTAAGAGTCTTTCCAACCTCCCTATATCCTTTTCAATCTACAAGTCTCCCAACTAAGCTTATAGTGAAAGTCAATCCCAAGATATTTGTATTATGTCACTATATCAAGCAGGCTACCTTCAAAAAGAAAGGTATACTTCTTATCTTTTCTATTCAATGATAAAATCATGATTTTGGTCTTGGTGGTGTTCACTTGCATCCCAACTTCCTGAAAAAAGTGTTCTAGAGCTTTCAAGTGTTCTCTTAACCCATGCGCTATTTTTGAAATTAAAATAAGATCGTCCGCATATAGAAGTAATTTCACTACGTAACCTACCAATTGAATACCATCCCCACCTGCCTTTCTTAACTAGGCTTCCAACTTGTCAATGTATAGCTCAAAAAGAGTGGGAGATAAAGGGCATCCTTACTTAACACCAATGTCGCTGCCAAAACATTCTAACATACCCTCACTTGTTCTTATTTTAGCACTAACCTTCTCATACAACCTGTGAACAACAACTCTATACACATTTGGAATACCTAATTCTTCCATCCTACTCCAAATTTTGTCCCTAGGCACTGTGTCAAAAGCTTTCTTAAAATATGCAAAACAACAATAAGCTTCCTCACCCTGGCTGTCCCAAATTTTCTCAATCAAGTGTCTAAGAGTGACATAGTGATCAATGGTAGAATGCTTGGACCTAAAACCTACATGCCCCTTTGCCCTTTTTCCCTCATTTTCTGCCTATTTGATGATCCTCCATTCAATCATGCTCCCAAATAGCTTTCCAAAGATAGGATTGACCATAATTGTGCGGTAATTAGATGGGTTGTTGATATAACCACTTTGAAATAGAGGGATGACCACACTGGTAGTCCACTCCATAGGAAAGCCTTCTTGATTGACATTGTTGAAAATTCTTTTTATGTGAGGGGCAAGAGTCTCAATCCCCCATTTTAAAAATTCAGCCTGTATCCCATATATGTCCTATGCTTTACCACTTTCTAAGTTCTTTATTCCTTGTTTAATATCATCCACAGTGAAAAGTTCCATTTATGTGTTAACAACTGGAGGGTAGTCTTTCTTGTGGACCCTCTTGTAAATGATTCTAGCATACTCTAACCATTTGGTGTCCATAATATTATTTTCCAACTTCTTTTTCTTTTGCTGCAGTTCCCTCCAAAAGCCTTTAGGATTCTATTTTCCAAGAGATATTAGCTCCTTCCTTCTTCCATTTACATACTCTGTTTTTTTGGATTGCACTAATTTTTCATATTTTTTCTTGTGTCCTTTTTCCATTCCACTCTTCTTTAACGATCTCTTGGCTACCTTACATTTGATCCTATGTGGAAAAATATGAAAGCTTTTTGTGATTCTACAAGCTATTTTTAGCAGTGTGATTCTAAGACCATGAAAGCATGTGGAGCTTCCACATGGCCAAAAGTGATTGTTGCTCCCAATGACTTGTCTTGTGCTGAATCGCAAAGGCAGTCTCACATGGAATAATTTTTTTGGTCGAAGATCTTTTCAATGCACATAAAATAAATTCATATTGTTCAAATCAATTACAATTGTCTAATTTTGTCCTTTTTCTTGAAGATCAACAATTCGCATTCAAACTCAACAAATGGGTAGTTGTGTGTTCTAGATCACGTGAGCTGAGAGTAATGGGAAAAAAAAGGCTTTTAGATGAATCATTAATGCTTTTCCTCCCATAAAGTTGTAATTTGATCAATTGAATTATTCATTTAGTATCCTGAGCATCTAAAGAAGATAATTTACAACATTTAGCATGCTTTCCACATTATTTAGGGTTTTTGAAGACAAAAACAAATAACTTTATCTGTAACTTGGAACTCACTCAATTCATTGTCATAGGGTTTTAAATCATATTGAATTTTGTTCTATAAATTAAAATTAAGCTAGGGTACTTATTTATGTCTTGAATTGTTTTAAATTCACCCTAGTCATTGCTCAAAATTTTTGAAAGAACCCTAGAACCCGTCGATAATACCCTAGTTTCTAAATTGAACCAAAACCATGATTCCACCAAGAAGCCAACCCTTATCCTCAACCCATAAGAGAACCCTAGATGAAGACCTAATTGCATAATTTCCAAGATCAACCTCTTAGAAACTTAAAGTCCATGGTCTTGGTGTTGAGGGTAGTTTGTTAGATGAAGACCTCTTAGAAACATTCCCATGGGTGTATGGCCATTATTCTATCACTTGTATGGAAAGAGGAACTCTAAGATCCTAATTTCTAATATGTGGACATGAATTAGGAAAACTAATAGTTCCCAACATCATGTGGATTTTCTTAAGGCAATGCAAACCAATTATATGGAAATTGATGGAATCTCATAAGTTTCACTTGGGAAGTTAGAAGAAGGGCTCTTTCTTCCCATATTTGATAGTTTTTTCTAATTTTAGAATGAATAGATAAGGGTTTGTTAAATTATACCCTAAATTGAACAAGTGTAAAATGGCTCAAGAGGAGGCAATAATTTTTGATGTTGAAGGATTTATCAATCAACCTAGGGTAAGCATTAAAAGGTCATACTATGCACACAAAACATATCTTAGTGAAGACATGATTAGAAACTACAAGGATGGTGATGAAGTACATGAAAGAATGGTGAAATGGATAGGCTTTAGGAAGTCTGAGTAGGAGAAGAGAAAGAAAATTGAAAATTATCAAGGAGCCTATGTTGAGATCACTAACCCAATTATGAGGAATCAATTTTTTTTGTAGAATATTGACAGAATAGTTGGGAAAGCTCCTGCAATAGAGGAGAGGCCTTCATATCAACCTCTTACCAATAATCCATTCATTTATTCTTTTAAAATAAGTCCCAATGGGATTGTAATAAGAGAGAAAATTCAACACTCTCCCCATCGTAAAACAATACCTACATGACCACAATACGCCCCCCTTCTCCTAATGTAATCATTCTTGATTCCCCTCCAAGGGAACATTCTCCAATAGAAGGAGAATTGACCAATCATCATTAGTGGATTGCCCCATTGGTCTTGATGAGGAAGAATATTTGGAGGTCACCAATGAAGAGGTAAGCAAAGAAATGCCTTCCCCCCAAAGGGATCAACAAGTGAGATTGCCTCAAAATAGGCTAGGTGCAAATATATTGGGGGGAGATAATAAAAATGACATCTGGGATGTGGCTTGCCAAAGATTTATGGATGATAATGAGTTTTTTAAAACTTGATAATTTTCTGAATTTATTTTATGAACTAGAAGAGATGAGTACATTGCAAGACTTGAAGAAGAGAAAGCTAAGGTACCAAATGATCAATATGATGAGGTCTCACAAAAAATACTTACATAAATGAGGGTAAATATCAAGAAAATTACCTCAAAATAGAGAGAATAATGGTTAGGGATAGTGGAATATTGCTTCTCCCTGAATGGGATATAGCTTCTACAATTGCTTTGAATAAAATTAGGAAGCAAGATCAATAAGTCTTATCCTTCAAAGATCAAGCAATTTTAGTTTTTTCAAGATCAAGGTTCAACCCCAGGTGGGAGACCCTTTCCATATGGTCCCTTTCCACAAATATCAAAGGCAACTCGATAATAAAAAAAGTATCTGATACTTCTACTATGAAGGCTGCAACATTGTTAGTTGAAAGTGCAAGAATCTTAAGTGATATTGTGTAGAATCAACCTCATAGGTCTTGTAGAGCCTAAAGTGCAGAGGAAAAGTTAATTCTATCTTTTATTGTTTGTTGGCTAGCCCCTTAAGATAATTGATCATAAGAATCAACTATTCTTTAGAGTTTCTTGAGAACCTATTGGGAATTTAAAAATAACCAACAAGATCAATAGAGGGCATATTTGCTAGACTAAACACAGGTTGATAAGAAATTGATCTTGTTGAACAAGACAACTGAGAGGGGGGGTGATTCAGTTGTCACATATTTAATCTTTAATTCATTCACCAGAACTAATTCTTAATACTGCTTAAATGATTAACCATTAAATAATAATGCAAAAAATCATATTCATCACACAAACACAATAACGCCAAATTTATGTGGAAAACCAAATAAGGGAAAAACCACAGTGAGGATTAAATCACACTATAGAGAATATCAAAACCAATTACAAGAGGCTCACTACCTAAGAAATAAGGCTCACTTCTAGAACAAGGACTCATCGTCTAGATCAGGACTCAGTGTCCAACAGGGCTAACGACCCAGAGGGCTCACTGCCACAAAGATACAAAGAATATAGAAGAGATAAATTACACAAAGAAGAAAATCTCAATGAAACAAAGAGATCCACCAAAATTATTTCAACCACTTGCAGACATGCATGAATGATAGAGTTCACCTTCAGCTCACTACATCTAAAAACTCAACATTTAGGCTTCACACTGATTTTCCAAACTCGCATCACACACACTCACTGATTCACATCAATCTCGCATCTATTTGCTCTAATTATTTACACATATTTCTCTTGCACTTGCACCATTTCACCACTTACTCATCCTATATTTATACCATCTTCAACTTTCAAACATATCTAAAGTCAGCTATCCAAATTCAAATTCAAATTAGGTTGGCACCAAAACTTCCTAGGGTGGAATTAGAATGAGGGTGACCCAAACACATGCTTCATAGGGAGCCAAATAGATCCAACACACTTCATCAACTTCAAAGGTAGTGTTCAACATAAGGTTGTCCAAACTAGTGTAAAACACATAGAACCATTAAGCATGAATCTTCCAGATACCAAAAATATCTTCAACAAAATTCAAATAGCTCAACTCTAGAACCGCAATTCATAAGAATTTACCAAAGAGAAATTTAGACTAACAACATTTCTCCCAAACCTCAACCAAAAACACAAAAAACCACAGTTCACAACCAGTGAACATAACTTACATTGTACAATGAATCAACAACTAAAAATCCAGATATAGCACCTTATAACAACCATGATCAACATATCTGAACCGCACAAACATAGGATCAAATTCTGGAGCAACCACTGAACACCTGCAGTCTTTCTTTAATGCAATCTTCTCAATATCCTCGACATATACAACCAATAGAAATTAGTTGATAACCAATTGACCAATTGACATCAATGACAACACCTTCATTCTTTCCATTCTTGCAATTATCTCCCCCTTTGTCATTGATGGCAACACATGATGTGAAAAAACATCAAAGACACCATACTAGCTCTGAATACACTTCTCAAGATTTTTCTTTCTATTTCTCCCCCTTAGTAGATAATATTTTATATTCTTCCTCTTTTCTCTTTTCCTCTCTTGCTTCCCCCTTTTTTTCTTTTCACATGCCTCATCTCCCCCTTTGACATCAATGGAAAAGACAAAAGATATTTTACATTGATTTCCCCTTTGACATGAAAAACATAATACTCACAATGACAACACCTGACACTACCTGCGTCCCCTAAGAGGTAGCCACCAAAAAATCAATCTAGAAGAAGGATAGATCCATAGATCCATCGAACTGATGCATCTCCATATGAATCTAGTTCAAGAAAGGAGGGGTAATAACCCCTAACTTCTCCTGAAGATACTCAAAAGTATCTTTAGGAAGAGCCTTCATGAATATATCAAAAATCTGATCCTTCGTCAAAACATATTCAAGTTTTACTTCATTCTCCATGACCTTCTCTCTCAAGAAATGATACGTGATAGATATATACTTCATCCTCGAGTGCATCAATGGATTCTTTGGAATGTTAATTGCACTTGTGTTATCACAAAAGCTAGAAATAGGATCATCATACACCACTGTTATATCTTTTAATGTTTGTTTCATCCATAGAACTTGTATAAAACAACAATATACTTAGCTTCAATAGTAGACAAGGAGATCAGATCTTTCTTTTTACTCAACCATGCCACCAATCTACATCTATATAGGCACTTAGTGTAAAGTTAGTATCTCTAGGATACCATAACCCATAATCCAAAGTGCCATTCAAATATTTTAAAATTATTTTAACAATAGAAACATGTGCCTCCTTAGGATCTTCTTGAAATCTAGCCGCAAGACAAAAAACATGCATAATATCCAGTCTAGTAGTAGTCAAATACAATAGTCCACCAATCATAGATCTATACTTGCTCTGATCAGCCTTAGGTGAATCATTATCTTTACCCAATTTGCAACTAGTCACCATAGGAGTACGTATCGGTTTGGAGCCATCCATCCCAAACTTCTTCAACATCTCTTTCACATACTTAGACTGTGAAATAAAAATTCCTTTCTTTGTTTGATTAATTTTTAGCCTAAGAAATAAATTTATCTCTCCAAACATAGACATTTCAAATTATTTTTGCATCTCTTCCACAAACATCTTGCACATATTTTCATTTCCTCCAAAGATAATGTCATCAACATACACAACTATAATCAAGATTTTGTCATTTTCAATATTAAAATAAAGATTACTATCTACTGTACCTTTGTTGAAACCTTTCTGAATTCAATACTTGTCTAACCTCGCATACCAAACTCTAGGAGCTTGCTTCAATCTATATAAGGCTTTCTTCAATTTGCACACCATATTTGGTTGATCTGACAACTAAAATCCTTCTGGTTGTTCCATGTAGACCTCTTCTTCTAGGTCACTATTCAAAAATGCTAACTTGACATCCATCTAATAGACCTTGAAGTCTTTATGAGAAACAAATGCTAAGAACATCCTTATAGCTTCCATTCTTTCTACCAGATATTTTTTTCCTGAAAATCTATGCCTTCTACTTGTGAGTAACCTTTACAAACAAGCCTTGCTTTGTTTCTCACTACTTCTCCATTCTCATTTAGCTTATTTATGAATACCCACTTTGATCCAATGATGTTTTTATCTATCGGTCATAGGACCAATTCCCAAGTTTGATTCTTCTCAATCTACATAAGTTATTCTTTCATGGCATCCATCCAATGCTCATCTTTACATGCTTCACTTATAGTTTTTGGTTCAATCTCAAAAAATAAACACAAATTCACTTCAACAACTTTGCTTCTAGTTAATACTCCTTTAGTCTTGCCACCAATAATCTGACTTTCTGAATGATTCTTATGTACATATCTAGGTGTCTTAGGTGATATCACCGAAGCTTCTTCTTCTCTTTCATTTTGTTCATCTTGCTTCTCTTTCTCATCCTTTTCCTATTCTTCAATCTCTTATATTCTTACACAGTCGGGTTCATCAGATACATATCCATCAATGTCAATTGAATTCTTCATTGTTTCATCAACCTTGAAATTTGCACTCTCTATAATATTTCTCAGTATTTTATTGAAAAATTTGTATGCTTTGCTTTTAGTAGAATATCTAAGAAAAATGCCTTCATCACTTCTTGCATCAAACTTTCCCAAAGTTTCTTCATCTCTTCTGATATAACATTTGCTTCTGAATACCTTGAAGTACTAAATAGTAGGAATTCTTTAATGCCATAGCTCATAGGGGGTCTTTGTACTATTTTATCTTGCTTGAACTCGATTGAATACATAAACAACAGTATGAATTTCTTCTTTCTAGTAAACTTCCGATAAACTAGCCTCAATAATCATTGATCTAGTAGCCTCTTGAACTGTTCTATTTTTTATTTCAACTTCATTCTGCTAAGGAGTTCTTGAAGCAAATAATTGTCTCTTTATTCCATATACTTCACAAAAAAAAATTAAAATCATGGGAGGTGAATTATCCACCTCTATCAAACCTTAAGAATTTTATCCTTAAATTCACTTTATTTTCAACCATAGCTTTGAATGTCTTGAATCTATCTAATGCATCTGATTTCTCTCTAAGAAATGTAACCCATGTATATCTAGAATAATCATCAATTAAAAGCATAAAGTACCTTTCATCTAGTAGACTTCTCACTCTTGTAGGACCATAGAGATCTGTATGAATTAAATCCAGTAGTCTGGTAGTAGACTGTTCCTTTGATTAGTAATGATTTCTTGCTTGCTTTCCAAACTGACAATTCCTACAAATAACATTAACAGGATTTGTAATCCTTGGTAAATATCTCACAGCCTAAACTACACTAATCCTTTCCAAGTTATCAATATTCATGTGACACATTCTCTGATGCCATAACCAATTATCATTAATATGAGTCATAAAGCATCATCCATCAACACCCTTAAGTTGATAGATATTTCCTCAATATTTCTTTCTTGCAACAATCAATGTTCTAGATCCTTTCCAGATTTCACACCTTTCATCCTTGAACACAAGATCATATCCCTTACTACACATTTGTCCAAAACTCATAAGATTATGCCTTAAACCCTTAACATAGTAGACATCACCAGTATGATTCTTTCCATCAAAGCTTATTGCACCAATATCATCTCCAAACATAACCAAGCCTCCATCATATTTTTCAAGTTTAACAAACTTACTTTTATCACCAGTCATGTGATGTGAACAACCACTGTCAACTACCTAATAATTCTTCTCTTGTTTAGCATGTAGGGCAGAGATTATAGTACTTTCATTTTTCTCCTTCTCTAGAGGGCTTTCCTTTACCTATTTTTCAGAATTAGTAGAAGTAGGTTCATCCTTTATAGCCAAGAACAAGAATTCATTTTCATCAGGATATTCATATTCTAAATCCTCATCAGATACACTAGCATTCTCATTCACATAATATGCTCTGTTGATCTTCTTTCCTTTCTTTTCTTTCTCATATCTTTATTTATTCCTTTTAGCTATTTTCAGACACTTTGTAGCATAATGACCTATTTCTCCACAACTAAAGCATTTAAAGGGTAACTTACCTTTATACTTGTCGAAGCCTTTCCTCATCCTTCTTACAAACTTATCTTCTATTTCATCAAAATTTTCTTCATTTGGATCTTTAACTTTTGTAGACTTAAATGCGGTTTTTGATTTGCATTCATTCCTTATATTTGGCTTCCTCATCTCATAAGATGTCTAAAATCCCAATAGTGGATCTTTAGTACAAGTCTTATAATCTATACTATGTTCAATAACACACACCTTCTCACTGTAAGCATCAAGGAGATTTCTAAGAATATTCTTTACAATCCTAGTTTCATTTATAGTAGCACCAAGTCCTCGCATTATGGCCACTATCTCATCCAATCTCTGTAAATAAGATTTTAACTATCTTCAGACATATGTAGAAGCTCAAACAGTGTCTCCAGATTTTTCAATTTTGCTTCTTTGATTCTTTCACCACCTTCGTGTGCCCTTTCCAAAGCATCCCAGATTTCCTTAGCAATCTTCAAATTTTGAACCTTAATTAACTTGGAATGTACCAGACTATTCTTCAAGATGTACTTCACCTTATTGTTCACTCCATGTGTTGTGATCTCATTAGGCATACTCAGACCATTAGTAGGAGGAGTGTAAGGATTCTTGTAAGCTTTCTCCACATCATATCCTCTATACTACAAATATTCTTCCATCAATATTTTCCAAATAGCATAATTAGTTCCATCGAACCTCAAATAATCATAAACCATTTTTATATCCATCCTAGACCTTCCTCAAGTAGTTAAGCTCTTCACCAAGGAACCAAGCTCTAATACCAATTGTTGAACATGACAACTGAGAGGGGGGTGAATCAATTGTCACAGATTTAATCTTTAATTCATTCACTGGAACTAGTTCTTAATACTGCTTAAATGATTAACCATTAAATACTAATGTAAAAACTCAAATTCATCACACAAACACAATAACACTAGATTTACGTGGAAAACCCAATAAGGGAAAAACCACGGTAAGGATTAACTCACACTATAGAGAATATAAAAATTGATTACAAGAGGCTCACTTCCAGAACAAGGACTCACTATCCAACATGGCTAACAGCTTGGAGGGCTCACTGCCATAGAGATACAAAGAAGATAGAAGAGATACATTACATAGAGAAGACAATCTCAATGAAACCAAGAAATCCACCACAATATTCTCAACCGCTTGCAGACATGCATGAATGATAGAGTTCACCTTCAACTCACTACATCTAGAACTTAACATTTAGGCTTCACACTTATTTGTCAAACTCGCATCATACACACTCACTGATTCGCATCAATCTCACATCTATCTTCTCTATTTCTTTGCTCATATCTCTCTTGCACTTGCACCATTTCACCACTAACTCATCTTGTATTTATACCATCTTCAACTTTCAAACATATCCAAACTCGGCTATCCAAATTCAAATTCAAATTCAAATTAGGTTGGCACCAAAACATCCTAGGGTGGAATTAGAATGAGGGAAACCCAAACAGACACTTCATAGAGACCCAAATAGATCCAACACGCTTCATCAACTTAGAAGGTAGTGTTCAACACAAGGTCGTCCAAACTAGTGCAAAACACATAGAAACATTAAGCATGAATCTTCTAGATATCAAAATTATCTTCAAAATTTTTTTAAAAAACTCAACTCTAGAATCACAAGTCATAAGACTTTACCAAAGAGAAATCCGGACCAACAAAATTTCTCTCGGACCTCAACTAGAAACATAGAAAACCATAGTTCACAATTGGTAAACATAACGTGCACTATAAAATGAATCAATAGCTAAAAATATGGGTATAGCATCTTCTAGCAACCATGATCAACACATCTGAACCACACAAACATAGGAGAAAATCTTGGAGCAAAACCTGGAGCAAACACTAAACACCTACAGTTTTTCTTTAATACAATTTCTCAATATCCTCGACACATACAACCAATAGCAATCAGTTGATAACTAATTGACCAGTTGACATCAATGATAACACATTCATTCTTTCCATTCTTGCAACAACAACAAAAAAAAAATTCCTAGAAGGACTTGTGATTCCTTTTAGGCATGATCCATTATGTCTATATAAATAGGTGAATACTATGAAATCTCCAAGATATATATTTATGTTGGAGTCTTGTTGAGATGCTTTGGGAATTCATATTGGGTGACTTTTTGGGAAGATTAAGAATCCCCTTGGATAGTAACTTGACCATGCTTAGTGGTGATGACACAATTGAGATTATAATAAAAATGGTGTTAACATGTGGATAATCTTTCTCAATGTGAGCTCCTACTGAGTTATATGAGAGAGACGACTTATTGGTCTTGAAATTATTTACATGATTATTTTGAGATAATCCTTTGTTTGACATAGAGGGTTGGCTTTTATCATGCTTAGAAAATGAATCCTAAAAGATGCCTAAATTCTCATTAGGAGATGAGGATACATGACCTTCCACTTTGATTCCATTACAATTGATGAGATATTGGATATAGCTTTTGAGTTTCATGTATTTTATCATGAAAAGGCCTTTTACACAATGTTGCTCACAATATTTTTTTCTTTGTACCATGCACATTTGGGTGTATCATCATCACAATATTTTTTGTGTGGAAATTTAATCAAGTTAGCTTGAAATATTTTTTGAACTACAAATTAAATAGGTTGTCCCAAGGAAGTGTACAATTTTGGATAATTTGGGGATTTTTATTATCCTTGTGGTATGATAACATTTATTTGTGGTTGGGAATTTTGGAAATTAGGATTTATTCATTCATCCACTTGTTATTTATTTTGTGTTAGTTTGGAGTCAATTATCCCATCATTAACAACATTTTTATTATTAGCCCAAAAGCATGGTTTTTCATTGTTTTAAATATTATTTATATCTGTCTTTGATATAGATCTTGACCAAATCTTTGGTAATAAAAAATTTCTCAATGGTTACCCACTTGTCAATAATTTTGTCAAAAGTAGATACACATGAACTTGAAAATGAAAATTCATTTCAAGATTAAGATTTGTGACAAAAATATGAAAAAAAAATCATTATGGGAAATGGGAAGAAACTAATGAAACTTCTCTATCATTGAAGGAAGAAAAACTTTCCCCATTTCATTGTTTGGCATTAGATAGACCAAGCATAGTTAACTCATGCTAAAAAATATAAGATAAATGGGTTACAAATTTTTCCACTAGGTTGGGAATGTTTGAATTTTTAATGTCCCTAACATAGAATTTTAACAAAGATTAATTTGTAGATTGTATTCAATACACATCAATATAGGACACAAAGATAGTACTCCAAAATATTAATAAAATCTAGAATTTTATTCACACATATGATATATCAATTACAACTCACAACAGTGATCCAGAATGATACATAAGATTACCATAGATCAACAATAACATTATTAACTTCCTTACAAAATACTTGAAGCTCAAATGCAATCCATGAATGATAATTACCTTAGGAACCAAAGGGGTTTCATCATCCGGTCTTAGTGAATACTAGGTTTTAATCCAATGAACACAAACTCTGATGGGTTTTCATCCACATAAGGAATTAGAACACAAGTGTTCAAAAATACAAGATAATGACATAATAATTTGATACCCTTACATGAATTTAATCCCTACATTTATATGCTAAAAATTTACCTTAAGGAATAGGTCGACTTTGAGCCAAAATGGTGCCAAAGCCTAGAATTTGAATTTCCAACACACTATATTAGGCTAGCCTTAAGGCCAAGGTAGATTCCTTTGGAATTATCACACCACGCTGTGGAGCCAACCATACACTTTCTTGTTCCCTTCTTACTTCCTAAAACTTTTTTGTTTCTACCGCATGATCCAAAGGTGTCTTATCCTTTAAGCCTATTGAAGTGGGTGCCAATTGACTAACACAATCATCTTCTAATAGCAGTATCTTTCTGGTACCTAATACATTTCTCTTAATATTTGGATATAATGTGTTGGTGTCATCACAGTTTCTATATTCCAAACCAAAAGATGAAATGTGCTCTTGTGGAGGAATGTGGAGGGATTCTTGGAATCAATCCTGCTCCGGTACAGTGAGCCTAAGTTGGTGATCTTATAATGGAAACATCTTTCTGGCATATGATATGTTTTCCTCTCATTATAAATATGATGTGAGGCCAATTACATATGTTATGTTCCAAATCATAAGACGAAATATGCTCTTGTGGAGGAATGTAGTAGGATTCCTTGATTTCACTCTCCAATTGTCTTTATGGAAAAAGGGACATGAAAAATCCTCCCTTCCCAGAATTTCTTGTCCTTAAGCAATGCAATTTTGGATGCTCAAGGATTTTAGGCTCTTCCTTGGTGGAATCTTCAATCGGAAAATCCTTCCAATGGAAAAGATACTTAGTTATATTTCGGTTCCTTAGATTTTTAACCCTAGTATCAACCTTAACTTCTAGAGTAAGGATGAGTTTCCCCTCATCGTTAAGTGGCAATAAGTCAACAATAGGATATATATTCAATTGTAAAACCTTCTTCAAACATGAAACCTAGAAGACGCTATGGATGCTTTTGTCTGCCAGAAGCTCCCCCTCTTACGCAACTTCTCCAAATTTCCGGATTATTTTATATGGCCCATAAATATTATACATGATCTTATCTGCTCCAGCTTTCTTGATGGACCACATATCCCACCTCAAATTCCATTTTTGTGCATTTCCTATCTACATATATATTTTTCTTACTCTAGGAAACTTGTAGATGATCCTTGAGAGTACTCAAAATATCTTGACTTTGATTCACTAAATCACTTGTTGTCAAAACTCTAATGTCTGTGAGAACTAGATTTTCAAATGTTAATGCATCATATCGATAGAGTGCTCTGAATGGAGACATGCTAATGGGCATGTGATGAGTTATGTTGTAGACATATTCTCCTAAATACAACCATTTGATCCAAGCTACCTATTGATTGGTGACATAATTCCTCAGGTATCCTTTCAACCACTTCTTCACAATTTTGGTTTGCCCATTAGTTTGGGGGGTGATAGCTCATGCTAGGGGTGAGCTTGGTTCCTAGAAGATGGAATAAATATTTCCAAAAATTGTAGAGGAACCAACTATCTCTATCAATGACAATGTCCTTAGATAGCCCATGCAACCAAAAAAATTCTTTGAAGAATAGTTCTACCACTTGTGGATATTTATAGTCACTAGAGATGGCAAAGAAGTGAACATACTTAGTTAATATGTCCACTATAACATCGATATAGTCTTTTCCTTGCACTTTGGGTAACCCAATGACGAAATCCATGGGGGTACTCTCTAGAATGGAAAGAGGTTGTAGTAGCTCAGCCAGAAACTCTTTTTCCCTTGTGTACTACTGACATGTGATGCATTCCCTATGTAGTGTTGAGAATTGTCACCCTTGATAATTTCACAGTATTTTTTTCTCCCCCTGAATCATTGAACTTAATTGACCCCCTAATTTCCTAAATTATGCATTGGGAGGCCTACTTTTACCATTTTCTAACAAATTACAAGAATAGAACAAATGCATTGTTTAATATTTTCCCCTTGACACCTAAATCCCCCAAAATAGGACTAGGACTAGGATTCCCTTAGGCGGATTTACATTATTATTTAATTCAATCATTTAGATCATATCCACATTCAAACTTGCATTCACAATTATCATTTGTTATTTAAACATTGTTACGCATTTGAATTTGAGTCACATTGTCTTAAATTGAGAAAATTATCAAGAAATATTGAATTTCAGACTTGTTTGTGCATAGACACAGAACCCCTAAGCAGTCTAATAAACATTCAAACTTTAGTTTCCAGAAGCTCTATCAAGGACATAGGTTCCCTTGGGAACCTATATCTTGCTACACTTTGATAAAAAAAAATTTGCACAATCCTTTGTCTTTGTGTCTTTAGTCTATTTCTACTTGCAGATCTCTCATTTGGAATTCTTAATTGCATGCATTTAGGAATTTTTCATATACCTCAAAAAGTAAAAAAAATTGTTGTTTTCAAAATTGCACCAAAATCATAATTTTCAGACTTCCACATTTTAGATCTAAAAATTGCATTTAAATTTATCATTTATTGTTAAAAAAATCTTCAACATAGTGGCACACTTTCATTTTGAATCACATTAGCATAAACTAAGTAAATTTTGGAAAAATAATTCACTGTCAGACCTTTTTGTAAGTAGAACGGAGATCCTTAAATAGTATAGTACATAATCAAAATTTGAAACTAGAAAAAATATATGCAAGACATAGGCGCCATATGGAAACTTAGTCAAATTATTGCAACTTAGTCCTACCATTCTGAGCTTAAATTCACTGTGCAAAATCTCGTCACTAGTCTTTTCTTAGCATTGGCATCAGTTTTTGAATATCAGTCTTGTAATTATCTATTTTCCTAAGAACATTGCTAGCTTGATCCGTAGGACATAACATCATGTTATCATTGCGATAATATTTTTTTATCATAATGAATATTCTATCGTCAGATATTATTAAGAACTTCAAGGAATTTTTGACACAAACATGTGAAAATGAGTTTATTTCTCCTCTTTTGTTATTTTTCATTGATCCCTCTCCCACTATCTCTCCTAATTATAAGAGTATCTTGGCGCAAGAGAATGAAATCATTGACACATTTCTTAATATCACTTTTCCTAATCTTAATTCATCTCCCAAAATCCCTCCTACTTGTGAGAATGTGTTTGTACAAGGGGATGCAATAATTGACAATCATGACAATCATAGTTGTTCTTCTCTTGATACCTCACTTGTGAAGAAGGTATATTGGTGTTAGAGGATCCAATCATTGAGCGTCATGAGGTTCTTGTTTGTTTCTCTCCCAATACCTCTTCTACTTGGGAATATATTGTGGCATAGGAGGATGAAATCATTGATAATTTCCTTTCAAAAGATAGTAAGATAGATGATATAGATGAAGATACTAAGGTGACATTAGATCCCCCTTGAATAGAAGATCATCAACAAGTAGTGGGTTTCTCCATTGAGGTTATGAACACATAATTTTCTATTATATATCCTTTAATTATTGGACCTCCTAAAAATCCTTTAATAATTGGACCTCCTAAAGGTCCTCTAATTATTGGACCTCCTAAATCATCTCTTATTTTAGTACCTTCTAAACCTCATGGACATATCCTAAAGTTTGCAAAACAACTCACTAATAATCATGGGTTGAAGCAACCAAGTTTTAAAAAAATTTCTCACACATATTGTTGGCCCCACAACTGCCATTGCACCAAAAGATCAACCTGTCAATGGCTAATACAACTATCAGAGTTAACGGATCCATAGGAGGCATTTATTCCATGCCACGAATCCTGAGGGGAGCACTGACCATCTGTCAACAAACTCCCCCTCAGCGTTACCTGATGGGATTCAAACTCAACACCTTTGGCTTTGATACCAACTATTGGCCCCACAACTTCCATTGCACCAAAAGATTGACCTGTTAATGCCTGATACAACTATCAGAGTTAACATATCCATGGGAAGCAGTTAGTCCATGTTGTGAATCCTGAGGGGAGCGCTAACCATCTGTCAACACATATAACACTAAAAACAATAAGCAACCAAAATAAATGCCAACATCCATCCCATTACCTCAACCATATCTTCCACCTACACCTAACATTTTATGGTATAGTGGTAAAGAATTTGATCTAGTTGAGAAACTTTGTACCACTCTTGCTAAGATATCCTTGTGGGATTTAAATCAACATCACCTGTTTATCATGGCATGCTTCAAAATGCTTTAATTTTTTTTGTTATCTCTTTTAATGCACAACCAAATGATGCAGTATCCTTACTTGAGTGTATGAATTCGGGTAATGTGTACACGTTATTTCATCAAAGTGAGTTACCCCCTTTGGAAATGCAAAAAAATAAAATAATGCCTTGATGATAATGGCTAGTATTAACAAGATTGGGATTAGGCATACCCTTATTGAAAATGGTTCAGAGCTTAATGTTTGTAGTGTTAACCTTTTGGACAAAATCGGAGGGGACAAGACTAAAATTCAACCAGTTGATTTGTCTATTTGTGGTTTTGATAATGTGGGAAAACAACCACTTGGTATAACAAAATTACCTGTCAAAGTTGGTAAGGTTGTGTTGTAAACTCCCATCCACATCATGCCCCATGATCTTTCATATAATATTCTTTTGGGTAGACCATGGATTTACGAGATGAAAGGAGTTCCTTCAATGCTTCATTGTTTAATGAAGTACACATACAAAAATAGGTTTTGCACAATAAAAGCTGACCCAAAATCTAAAAATTGTTTACAAACTGAAACAAGAGTAAAGAGTCCTTTTAGAACATTGATACCAACTTCAAAAGTGGAACCTTTATAAATTGAAGACAAAGATGGGTGTCTTTCATCCATGAAATTTTGTTTAGATGATGATTGGGGATCGTTAGATTTTACACATACATTCATGGGGAATACAAGATTACACCATTGAAATCAAGAAAAGAGAAAGAGGCTGCAATGGTATCAACACAATCTATCAATGAGTCATCAAAAACATCCACAACTTATATCAAAGAGGAAAACAAAAATTACACATCTACATATGATGAAAGTGATTATGAAAAACCACCTTCTTCGAAAGAAATGGAAGCCACTTATGGAAGAGGTTATCAATTATTGAAATGATTTGGCTATAATGGAAAAGGATGTGGTGTAAAATAACAAGGAATCTATGTCCCTATAGAGCTCAACACGTAAGAAACAACAAGATTTATTGGTTATTATCCTTAAAAAATAATGAAAAAACGCTTAATTATCATACAAGAGATAAATGGCATTAGTTGTTGCTCCTTGCCATGTGGTAGTTGTAGTATCACAACATACTCACTATCATGCATGGGGGTATAAACTAGGCTTTATGCAATCATATTTCATCTCTTAAGGAGAAGTGCATCATCATCCATATGGTCTCATCATTGTCCCTATACTTGGGGGGCAAGGGGTTAGGTAGCCTTGTGTAGGTGCATTCCTTCTAGCAAGGGATCCCTTTGTTTCTCCTTAAAACATTAGTGTAGAAAGTACACTAATATTTTAAGGGGGGGCATATAGTCCCCTATTCATTATTTGTATGAAATGGTCCATTTTTAGTGATGATAGCATACAACTCCTAGGAAGTGTGATCTTCTTATGTAAGAGCAATCTTGGTCCAAAAAAATTATTGATTCTTTTCAATAAGGGCTAAATTTGGAAGGGTTACCATTTTTAGTAAGTTTGAATTTATGCACAATGGATACAAAATCTTACAAAGACCTCTAGAATGGTGAATTGAAGCCAATGGTGAAGAAATCACTTTAATATCATTTATCATTTATGAGATATTAAAAATTCATTTTTCAAAAATCCTCTTAAAATATTCGAAGTCAAATTTGAGGCCCTTAGAGTCTCCAAATGGGCCTTAAAATTGGCGGAAATCCAAAGTAGTCTATCTTTAGGTACTAATTTATGGACATGCACCTTCTCAAGAGCTTTTTGAAAAGGTGTTATAATTCAAAATCCAATGGTCAAATAAAAATTATGACCTTGCAAAGTTGTACTACCGAATTGGGATAAAATTATGAAATAACTTCTTGTGGGGGTTACACTTTCTAGAATATTCTAGGGAGGTTATGCATTCCAAATAAAGGATGTGAATGAGGGTTACAAAAGGGGGGGGAAGAGCAACATAGATGGTGGCTTTGATTTTTAGATTTTTAGATTTATGTAATAAAAAATCCCATGTGATGGAAATTGTAATGTTGTAATGTGGGTCTACGAGAAAAAGATGCCTCCACGAAGAAGCTGTGGTGGGAGAAATGTTGGGGTAATATAAGAGGGTTTTAGAGCCCTCCAGAGACAAGTTCAAGCACTGCAAGAGGAGCTGATGTCAAAAGAAGAGACGAAAGTGATGTTGAGGTTGAAAATGAAGATGTTTGAACAAGCACAAGATGTAATAGATCCTAGAGAATTCAAACTGCTTATGGCCATTTCCAAGATTGGAAAAAGGAAGAAGATAGAAGTTTCAAATTTTTCTGGAAACCTTAATCAAGAGTTGATCAATTGGGTCAATGAAATGGAAAAGTATTTTGATTATGAGGAAATAAAAGATCTAGAGAGGGTCAAATTTGCAAAGGCCAAGCTAAAAGGCCATGGTAGCATATGGTGGAAAGAGGTCTAGTTGGAGAGAAGTTGAAGAGGTAAAGAGAATGTAACTAGATGGGAGTGGATGGTGGAGAAACTAAAGAGACAATTAATTCCTATAGATTATTAATTAGATTTTCTGAAGAAGATGCAAGGATTGAAGCAATTAGGGAGATTTGTCAAAGAGTACACAAAATAATTCTACAACATCTTGATTAGAACAAGCCATTCTAGGGCCAACAAGGAGCAGGTTGCTCGTTACATTAATGGGTTGAAACCAAGTATCCAAGAGGAGTTGAGTTTGGTGAGGATAACCACAATTTGAATATGCATATCAGTTTGCCCTAAATGTTGAAGAGAAGCTGAACATATGGTTCAAAAGCAAGCAAAGGGGTGGAGGTTGTGGTGGAAAGACTAGTGGAAAATCATATGGAGGCTGAAGCAAAGATCAAAAGAAGACTGAAGGATCCAATAGCAATTAAAACTAGAAGGGAGATAATACCTACTATCTTCGAGATCAAAATAATGGAGACCAAAGAGGAAGAGGAAGATCTGGATGAGGATCGGGAAGAGGAGGCTTATGTGGAACTTGTTTTCAATGTGAAGGACATAGAGCCTACGAGTGTCCTCAACATCAAGGGAGGAAAAGTAGAAGGATTGAAGGTAATGCCTGAGTTGCCCATGTAGATGAAGATGCCCAGTCTTCACATTTTGAAGAAGCTGAAAGAGGAGAGGCCCTTGTTGTTAGAAGAGCCTTGCTAAAAGAGGAGAAGGAGCTAGATCAAAGAAAGAACCTAGTTTGCACTCGATGCAAGTGTGAAGGTAAAGTTTGCAATGTTATCATTAAAGGAGGTAGCAATAACAATCTTGTTTTAGAGGAAATGGTTACTAAATTATAGTTGGAGAGGAGAAGGCATCTGCATCCATACTAGATCACATGGTTGCAAAAAGACCATAGAGATTTTGTCAAAGAGAAATATTTGGTAAATTTTAAGATTAGTAACTATCAAGATGAGGTTTTGTGTGATATTATACCTATGGATGTTTGTCACATTTTAGGCAGAATGTGGTAGATTGATTGGCAAGTGGTGCATGATGGACATGCCAACACCTATTCCTTGACAAAGGATGGTGTTCGTCATAAGTTGAAACCCCTGAAGGAGGAAAAAAAAAAAGTATGCAATAACTCAAGGATTTGTTTGGTTGATGGAAGAAAGTTCCTAGAAGGTATGAGACATGAGCATATGTCTTTCACATTGATCCCTAGAGTTGATAAAGAAGATACTAATGAGGTACATGCAAAGGTTTTAGATTTATTGAATGAGTTCCAGGATATTGTTTCTGATAATGTACTTGAAGGTTTTCCTTTAGTAAGGAAGATTAGCAACTAGATGTACTTGATTCTTGGAGAAATTTTTTAGAATAAGGTAGCTCATCATATGAATCTAGCAGAGAGTGAACAAACAAGTGCAAGATTTGCTATGAAAGGGATTGATCAGAGAGAGTTTGAGTCCATGTGCAATACTTGCAGTACTAGCACCAAAGAAGGATGTGGAATGGCGGATGTTCATAAATTCTAGAGACATCAATAAGATCACCATCAAGTATAGATTTCCCTTGCCAAGGATGGATGACATCATTGATTATTTGAGTGGAGCTGAGTACTTCACGAAGATAGATATGAAGAGTGGTTATCACCAGATCTGAATTAGAGAAGGATATGAATCGAAGACAACCTTCAATACCAAATAGGGCTTGTACGAGTGGTTAGTCATGCCTTTTGGACTAACCAATGCACTGAGCACTTTCATTCGGCTCATGAACAAGGTATTGAAAGAGTTTTTGGGTAAATTTGGCATTGCTTATTTGGATGACATTTTAAATTTTATCAAGACATTGGAAGAGCATTTGATGCATATCAAAAAAGTTTTTGAGAATCTAAGAGAGGAGAATTTGATCAATTTGAAGAAGTGCAGTTTTGTGAAGAGAGAGTTGGTGTACTTGGGATTTTTTTTAATCTCAGTAGAGGGTCTTAAGATGGATCCAAAGAAGGTAAAAGCTATTGTTGACTATCCTACACCAAGAAGTGCTACGGAGGTGAGATATTTTCTTGGTTTGGAAAGCTTTTATAGAAATTTTATCAAAAGTTTCAGTAGTATTTGTGCACCTCTAACTAAAACTATGAGAGGAGATAGAAAAGAGTTTAAGTGGACTATAGGAGCATCAACAAGTTTTGATATGTTGAAGAAGAAAGTTATAGAGCAACTTGTTTTGGAACTTCCATATTTCAACAAGGTATTTCAGGTAGATTGTGATGCTAGTGGCAATGCCATTGGAGCCATTTTGAGTCAAGAAGGTAAACCCATTGCTTATTTTAGTGAAGATTTGAATGATGCAAAGAAGAATTTTTATGTTTATGATCAAGAGTTTTATGTTATAGTTCAGTATTTTAAGAAATGGAGACACTATTTTTTGCCAAAAGAGTTTGTTTTATTTAATGATAATCAAGCTTTACAATATTTAAATAGTCAAGGGTAGTTGAATAAAAGAAATTTGAAATAGTTTGAATTTTTGCAAAGTTATATATTTTTTTTGAAGCATAGGAGTGGAAGATATAACAGAGTTGCAGATTCCTTAAGTAGGAGGCAAAATTTGTTAACAAAAATGTAGATTGAAGTTGTTGGGTTCAATGAACTCAAGAGATTGTATCTCGAGGATCTTGATTTTGTAGAGGCTTGGAGAGCTTGCATGAAGCCTATCACTTTGGATAGAATGAGATGGTTTGATTTTAAAATCCAAGATGGTATGTTGTTTTGAAGGAATCAGTTGTGCATTCCAAGGAGTTATATGAGAGAGAACTTGATCAAGGAGAAACACAATAGAGGATTAGCTGCACACTTTGGTCGAGATAAGACCATTGCTATTATTGGTGAGAATTACCATTGGCCATAGTTGCAACAAGATGTGAAGTAGTTTTTGGAAAATTTTAAAGTATGTCAAATGGTGAAAGGGGTAAGTCAGAATATTAGATTGTATCAACCATTACTTGTACTTGAGAGGACATGGGAGAACATTAGTATGGATTTTTTTCTTGGATTTCTGAGGATGCGAAGAGGGAATGATTCCATATTTGTGGTGGTAGATAGATTTTTGAAGATGAAACATTTAATTCTATGTCAGAAGACCAATGATGTTGTTCATGTTGCAAAGTGTTATTTTTAGAGAGGTGGTGATACTACATGGTCTACCTAAGAGCATAGTTTCAGATCAAGATACCAAGTTTGTAAGGTATTTTTGGAGGACATTGTGGAAGAAGTTGAAGATTGATTTGAAGTTTAGTTCTGCACACCATCCAAAGGTTGATGGAAAAATGGAGGTGGTGAATAGGAGTTTGGGTAACCTATTAAGATACTTAGTAGGAGGAAAACCCAAGGGATGGGATTTGATTTTACCATAGGAAAAAAATTCTTATAACAATTCTATCAACAAGAGCACTAGTAAATCGCCATTCGAGATTGTGTATGGGAGCATTCTAAGAAATTATTTTGAACTAAGAAATATGGATAAGGGAGAGAAGAGTAGTGCTAAGGCTAGAGATTTTTCCGAGCATCTAAAGAATTTGCATGAAGAGGTGAAGAAACATATCAATAAGATGAACTCATAGTACAAGGCTAACACATATCAGAAAATTAGGTATAAGAAGTTCCAAGTAGGAGATGAAGTCATGGTTCATTTGTTAAAGGAGAGGTTTCTAGTTGGCACATACAACAAGTTAAAGATGAAGTTTGGACCATGCAAGATCCTGAAGAGGCATGACTTAGGAAATTCTTATGAGGTAGAGTTGTCGAGTGAGATTCATGTTTCCCTTGTGTTTAACATTACTGATTTGACATAATATCATGAAGGAGATAAGGAGAATGAATTGATAGAGACACAGTGGAACATTCAAGCACCTAATTTAGAGAAGGAAGAGATGGAAGAAATTTTGGATAGTGATGTGGGTAGAAGCACAAGAAACGGGTAATATGTAGAGTACTTGTTGAAATGGAGAGGAATGTTTATTAAAGATTTATCATGGTTATTTGAGGTTGAGGTTAACCGTATTGGTTTACCTCTAACTCCTAAGAATTGACAACGTCACTTTTCAAATTACAATGAGTGATGCAGGAGAATCTAGGGTGTAAGAGCAATCTTGCATCACCCAGAAAAAAATGTTGTTTCTTTTCAATAAGGGATAAATTTGGCAAGGTTACTATTTTTAGTAAGTTTGCATTTATGTACAGCTGGATACAAAAATCTTACAAAAACCTCTAGAATGGTGAATTGAAGCCAATGGTGAATAAATCACTTCAATATTATTTATCATTTGTGAGATTAAAATTTTAATTTTTAAAAATCCTCTTAAAATATTCGAAGTCAAATTTGAGGCCCTTAGAGGCTCCAGATGCGCCTAAAAATTAGAAGAAATCCAAAGTAGTCTACCTTTAAGGATTACTTCATGGATATGTACCTTCTCAAGAGCTTTCTGAAAAAGGTATTATAATTGAAAATCCAATGGTTGGATCAGAAGTTATAATCCCACGAAGTTGTACTACCAAATTGGGATAAAATTTTAAAATATCTTCATATGGGGGTTACACTTTCTAGAAGATTCTAGGGCGGTTATGCATTCCAAATAAAGGATGTGAATGGGAGTTACAGAATGGGGGTAGAGTAGAGTAGGTGGCTCTAATTTTCAGATTTGCATATTTATATAATCAGAAAGCCCATGTGATGGCAGTTGTAATGTTGTAATTTCATTTTTCATTCCAATGATAATAGAAAATATTTGCTTCCTTGCATTTTTTTGTGCAATTCTCTGTTGTTGTGATGAGTTTCAAATTGTAAAGGGAGTACCCTTCATTAATTTCTCAATGAAAGTGTGGCCTTATCGATCTATGTTGTGTCTCCTTTGTGGTGATATTTAGCTTGATGTCCTCTAAGAATGTGACATTTCTTGGCATATGATGTTCCCCTTGGAGGTAATGCTATGGTTAGTATTCCCTAAGGTGTGATTATTCTATTCCATGACTAGTCCTCTCTTAGTGGTGATGTCATGTGTGATATTCCCTAAGGTGTGACCTTTCATGTATTGAGAAAATCCCCTGTGTTATTTTTGTAAATCACCCTTTTGTAGTGGTGTTCTTACAACACCCCTTGAGGTTTTGAATTTATCTTATTGTCATTTATGTGCCTCCTTAGGTGATTTTGTGCACCTTCTTAGGCGATTTTGGAATTTTCTCTTCACTTTTTCACAGGGGTTGGACTTAGTGGTGCATTGATATTGACATTTTTGCTTCACCTTGTTCACATGCATTGAACTCAGTGTTACATTGGCATAGCATATTGATCATTTTTGTAGCACCTTATCAAAGTTATCAAGGAGTATAAATCTTTGTATGGTTGTTAATGGGTATAGACCTAGTGAATAGTAGACTTCACTAGACCTTGTTTGTTTCTCATTTTTATATTGTCTTGGGGGATCACCTAGTGAATATCAAACTTCACTAGCACATGTTGCCTTCAGTTTGTGATTCACTTATCAAATACTAGACTTTTCTATTGTGTGAGTCATGAACACCTAATATGGCCATTGAGCATAACATAACTTTCTTGAGAATATCGCTATGTTTTTCATGAGTTTCTAGCATAACACAACTTGTTAGCCTTGTGGAGCCCATCATATTACATGGAAACCTACCATACAAAACTTGCTAGCTAGTAGATCCATGTGGCTCATGAGTAATTTGGTATAGCACAAATTTCTAGTCCTCATGAGAGCATTCCTTTAACTTACATTTATGCGATGGTTTACATTTGGTATTTGATATAATTTCATATTGAAGTCTCTTTACCTTACCAACTCGAATCCTTTTAGTAATAACATTATGTTTTGTTGTATTTTTTGTGTGTCTTCTTCATGTTTGCATTGTGTTTACATTTTATTTGTGTTTATTATGTTGCCACTTACATGTTATGTTATGTTATGTTATGTGTTTTCATCATGTATGCTTAGTGTTCTTTGACATGTATGTTTATGTATGTTGTCTTGTTGCATTTCATACATGTGTGTGAAACCCTTTTTAATTATGTTGTCTTTCCATCGGATCTTGGATCCTAGGGGTTTGTGTACTCCCCCTAGATCCTTAGTCATCCTATATCTTCAACATTTGTACAATTTTATTTCTCTTGACATAGATTTTCTACTTTAGTAAGTCTGAGCGTAAGTTCATACTTTCACTAAAGTGGGGGTTAAATGTAGCATCAAAAATTGTCACCCTTGACAATTTCACACTATGTTTTTCTCCCCCTAATTATTGAGCCTAATTGACCCTCTAATTTCCTAAATTATGCATTCTGAGGCATATTTTTACCATTTTCTAACAAATTTCAAGCATATAACAAATGCATTTATTTAATGTTTTTCCCTCGATACCTAAATCCCTGATAAATAGTGCTAGAACTAGGATTCCCTTGGGCGTCTCTATCCCCCTATTTTTTCGGGCTTAGAAGCTGAATATGTTAGTGTACACATTTTAACATTTAAAATTTAGGTTTCTAATGTCTGCTATTAGGATCTAATTTTTGATAAATTAGCATAATCACAAATAAATACCTAGTTATTGCATAATTTAAAATTTATTTAGGAAATCATTGGAGAAATTACTATCAAGAGAACTATCAGGAAATTCAAGAGAAGAATTTTAGTGATTTATTACAGAAATTCAAGATCCAAGAATCATTTCAAATCTTATGTGATTTTATGTATGTTTATGTTATCATTATTTGTGAAGGTTAACCCTTTTGTAGGTCTCCAAGAAATTCAAGCAATCAAGCAAACAAGATCCAAGACCTTGAAGTGATGTGCATGACTTCAGTCCTTCAAGAAAGCCATTGAGGGTTGGTAAGTTGCAACACTTTTTTTATTCATCATTCCTTCCTATCATTTATCATTTCATCATGGACATTGCCATTGTGGAAAATGAACACATGGTTTGACTAAGGAAAGCCCCTAAATGGAACAACATTTCTTCTCTTTTTGAATGTGTATATTTTAGGTTTGGAGAAGGTTGAAGTAATTTTAAATATTATTTATTATTTATTGCATTCAAAGACCTGCAACTTGTCAACTCATAGAAACTCACATAATTATTTGACAGTGATCTGACATGTTTGCAAATGAAAATGAGAGTCTTAGATTTGACATTAGAAGACTACAAAAATAGAATAGAAGTAATCCTACAAGTACATAGATGCCTTTGGGTGCCTCTATTCTCATATTTTTATTGACACCAAACTTTCACGATAGGTAAACAACACTCCAACCTTCCCAGATCTGCCTAAAAATCCATGTTACATTATATCAATTGTCAGAATCTTACAATTTTCATCTTAGGGAATATAGTCTAATTAGGTTAATCAAGGAAAATAAATTCCAATACATTAAAAAATATGTAGATCTAGGTATGATTGGCTCAACTTCATGGTTAAAATTCAATCTAATCACCTTGTTGATCCCCAATTAACCCTAGAAAAAGGCCACACACAAATTAACCCTATGTTTTATACAAAACTTACGGTTCCCCTTTTTCTTTGTTTCACCCTAATGTGTGAGAGAACATCCTCCTTAATGCCTTTCCAAGAGAACCTTTCCTTGATCTTACAATTTTTATAGAATATAGGGTGCCCTATTGTTGGTGCATTATGGTAAGCCTCCAATATCTTCTCTTTTAGCTTAGATATTCGAACTAGGAATGCCATGTTATTAAATAGCATCAAGCCTTCTACCATAGAAAATTAGTAATTCCTCTTTGAACCTTCCAAGACTCTGGTAGAAAACGGATCCTTAGCATACTCTTCCATGATGGAATCCTTTAAATCAATTGATGTGATAGACACATGGCATAATGTATGTCTCCTAGAGAGTGCATCCACCACAATATTCTTCTTTCCCTTGAAATATTCAATATAAAAGTAATATGCTTGTAGTTTACTCACCCATTTTTTTGTCTATCATTCAAATTTTTTTGTCTCAAGAAAAATTTCAAACTGTTATGGTCTGTCTTGACCATAAATCTTCTGCATACAAAGTATTGTTGTAATTTCTTCAAGGCATGCATTATATATAGCATCTCCTTATCATATATGGGATATCTATTTTCATTGTCCCTCAATTTCCAACTTTTAAATTCTATGGGGTTTCCCCTCTACGAGATAAAAACTCCAATTCCTTCATCGGAAGCATCACATTCGACAACAAATGGAAGTGAAAAAATAGGAATTACAAAAACTAGGCAAGATCTCATTATCTCTTTTAACTTATTGAACATCCCTTGTGCTTCCACTATCCATTCAAAGGCTCTTACCTTATTTATATTGGTGAGAGGTACCAAAAATTGAGAGAATCCTCTAACAAATCTCTGGTAATAGCTAGACATTCCAAATAAACCTCTTAGCTAAGATTGGTTTGTGGGAGGTGGCCATTATAGAATGGCTTGGATCTTCTATTTATCAACTTGAAATCCTTTATTATTTATGAAATGTCCTAAAATACAATATATTTGTGGATCCAAACTCACATTTGGACATCTTTTCAAAGACAAAATGTTGTTTTAGGATTCCCAAGACTATATCCAAATGCTTCAAATGTTCTTTCCATGTTTTGCTATAGATCAAAATGTTATCAAAGAAAACCAATATAAACTTCCTCAAGTGCTTACCAAAAATATGATTCATGAATGATTGTAAAGTTTCCCAAGCATTAGTGAGACCAAAGGGCATAACCAAGAGCTCAAAATTCCCATAGTGACACTAGAAAGTAGTCTTCTATACATCTTCCCTCATATAGATCTAGTGGTATCCAAACCTCAATTATCTTTGAGAAGTATATTGCACCATTTAACTCATCAATTAACTCATATATTCATGGTATGGGATATCGGTTCTTAATGGCCTTCTTGTTCAATTAACAATAGTTTATGCACATCCACAGAGTGCCATCTTTATTATTTACCAACACCATAAAAGATGTCAAAGGGATAGAACTTGGTATGATGTATCCCATATCCAACAAACCCTTTATCTCTTTCTCTATCTCCTCCTTATAAATTTTAGGATGGCAATAAGGAGTGGTGATAACCGACTTTGATCTTGGTTCAAGTTCTATGATATGATGGAAACCTCTATCTAATGGTAGTCTAGGAGGCATGTCACAGAAAACCGAACTATGCTTATCCAAAATATTTTGTATATCAATATGAAATTGACCATTCTTAAATTTAGAAGGGTCCTTTCAAATCACCAAAAAAATAGCAATCCAAGCAACTTGGTTCTTTTGGAAGATCCTTTCTATTCTCCTGGATGATATTACTTGTATACCTTCATTATCCATTCCCATTAGAACCAGATCCTTCCCATTGGATTTGAACTTGTTCCATCATTTGGTAGTTTTAGTGTACTCACCTAGTGAATGTAACCATTGCACACCCAAAATTATATCAATTTCACCTAGCCCAATAACATAGAACTCATCACAAACCTTATCGTCTCCAAACGTTATGTCCAACTTCTAGAATTTCTACTTGTAGGGTAAGTTATACCCATTTTCTATAGTGACAATGAAGCCTTCAAAATCCTCTACATGCAACCTTCTCCTCACAAGTCCCTCATCAATCAGGATAGTCACTCTTTGTCTGGCAAGGGCTCCTCAAACCTTGAAAGAATGGTATCTATGTGCATTGGATAGAGATGGTAGAATATTTCCATTGTCCTTCTCCTTATCTTCCTCCCTTGGAAGGATGTCTTATGGATCATGAAACTCTTTGGAACCATCTAATTTTTATTCTTGATCAGAAAGGACTTCTATATAGCGAAATTGCCCCTTACCAAGACATCTATGTCCTAAAACCCATGGCTCTTTACAAGAGAAAAAAAGTTTCTACCTCTAGAGCTCATTCTTAGTCTCTTCATATACCTTCTTCACCACATTAGGATTTTCATACTTGAGTGCCAGTACCAAAGCATATAGTGGTTTTTTTTTTGAAATTACCCTCAAGCTTCCATGTATTGGGTTTAGATGGTTGAAAGAAAAAATTATTCGAAATGGATGGCTCAAGGGTTAGAGCCCTTTTTATAGCCTCTTGTAAAGAGATTGGTGTAGAAAATCTCATGAACCCCCTAAGAGGTTCAGTGAGCCCAATGATGAAGAGATGCACAATCCTCTTTTCTAATATTTCAAGCACCATCACCACCACTTTTTGAAATTCCATTATGTAATCATATAATAAGTGGTTTTGCTTGATCATGGACAACTTGCTAAAATATTCTTCATCCTTCAACTCAAATCTATCAAGAATTCTCCTTTTGAATTCATCAAATCTGTGTATTTGATCATGGTCTTGGTAGTATGACCATGAAACCACCATTCATAGGCTTCCCCTTTGAGATGCACAGATGTAGATTATATCACATCCCTCTCTATCATAGGATTGAGAAAGAAATAAGTTTCCATCTTCTGTAACCATGCTCTACTTGATACATTATTACTCCCATCAAAACATGTTGCAACAAGTTTTCCCAGCTTATACTTTAGATCCTTGCTTTTGTATAACTCTTTCTTTTGTGGCTCACTCTTCCTTGCAAGTTCTTTGTAGTTTGCATAGTACATATTTGATTTAATTTCTTCTAATAAGGATTGGTACTCACCATACCATATACAAATAGTTTTCGGATTGAAGGTTTTGGTGTTCATAGGTTCACTTCTCCCTTGTTCAATTTTTGGTAAGAATATGTTCCTTGGGGTCCTTGGAAAAATATTATTCCCAGCATCATTGCTTCCATGATTGTTTGATGATGTATCCCCTTCTAACCATTGTGATTTGAATTTCCACATGACGTCTTGTCCAAGGAAAAATTTAGTGGTGAATCTTCGCCAATTGGCGAATTCTAGGAATCAGGCAAATCAAAATTGGCGAATTTACTGTATCCAACAGGGTGTTCAAATCACTCGGATTTCAAAAACTATAAGTCCAATGCATGTCCATTCGCCAATGGTTTTTTTTTTATGAGGCATGTTTAGGCAATAAATTTTCCATAACAAACTATGCATTTCTAATGGACCGATTAATATTTTCACCTGGAATCCTGAGGAGCATGTCATAAAACACCAACATATTCACCAATACTATTAAAACAACATTATATGAGGACCCATTTCACCAATTAAAATTTACAAATAGTTGCTTGTGAAGACCCATTTCACCAATTAAAATTTATAAATAGTTGCTTATGAGGGCCTATTTCGCCAATAATATTTAAAAACAATTACATTTGAGGACACATTTTGCCTTGAAAATTACAAGGTATCGTTGTATAAGCATGCGAGATTCACCAAATTATTTAAAAATCCCGTGGAATTTTCCAAATATGGATTGATATAAATACAATTGAAATTGTTATTTATTCTTACACATTTTTTTCGGTTCTGAGGTTTTGCTTCTCGATTCAGAAGTTAGCAAAACCTGAAAACGTAGACTCAAAGGTGAGTGATCATTTCTTCATACTGTTATTATTTATTAGTTATAATAGTAAGATTTCTTTATCTGTTTTCCATTCTTGCTTCAGTCTTAAACATGATTTTGAGTAGGGAATGGGATCTATATTCTTTGTCGGTCTGTCCTTCTTAAACAAGAAGACATCTTTTTCTAGCTTTTATTCAAAGTGAGATATCAATATGTCGAGCAACAAGGGTAAGACTCCTGAGGGTAATGAAGAGACTGGGAGGCCATCAAAATTCCCAAAACGTGGATGTACCATACAATCTTACTTTGGAATTGGAAAAGCTTCTAATCCATCAGATCAAGGTGGGCTACATCATCAACTCTTCCTCCAAATATTATTGAAGATGGCATTGATAATACCTCACCACCACAGGAAGGTCAAGGTGAGATTGTCATTGAGTTAAATCAAAATGTATCAAATGAGGATGGAAATACCACATAAGATATTCCAAGGGATATCTTGGTTAGCCAGAATGAGATAATTGACTTGGATGAGGATGATGTCTGTAGCAAGAAAAGAAAAGGCAAATCAAAATTGGGGCACGAGTGGGAAATGACAAGGAATTTTCAACTTGGTTGGTTGTTGAAGTACCCATTCCTTGAACCAGTGGGGGTATCAAATGAAAATGATATTGAAAGGGAAATAGAGGTCAAATGTAATATTTTTAGTTGGAAATTTGGAAGAGACAAGATGATGCAACTAAAGATTGACACTATAGAAAAGCATATCGGTAAATTTTACAAAAAAAAAATCATAGACAGAAAGTAACAATCAGTCGTACAATGGAAATCAAAGGAATAATGTCTTCATGTTAAGTATGTTGCAGATTACGGAGAGCATAACCATAGAATATCGAAGATTCAAAAATGTGAAGGTACACTTGAGCCTCATTTTGGAAAAGCCATGGCAACAACAAATCTATCAAAAACTGTTCAGATGAGTGTTATTTTTCATATTTTGTCTAGGGTGCATCCTATGACAGACTACCTAGAATATTTTGATTTATTATCTTATTTGAGTGTTCCCCACTTTCCCTTCTCACATTGGTTAGTAAACGCTGGATGGGATTGGGCGAACTGTCTTGCTGCAGTGGAAAAGGAAGATTTAAAGGAGAAAGTAAAAGAGTCAAATTTCATTACATTATCTTTAGATGAAGTTACTATGGTAGACAATACTTCTTGGGTTTGTATGCATTTGTATATTGTAGAACAAAATGTTTTCCAAGCTCATTTTCTTTGTGTTCATAAAATGAAGGACAGTTCAACATCACAAAATATATTTGAACTAGTCAAGAAATCTTTGAATAAAATTGCAGGTATGGATGAGTTGGCAACTGCCAAAAATTTGGTGTGTATTGGAGCTGATGGAGTTGCAGTGATGCAAGGTCAAAGGAGCAGTGTTTGCAAAAATTTACAAACATACTTGTGCACCATACATGCTTGGCATTCATTGCATGGCCCACAAAATGAATTTAGCATTCAAAATTGTAAGCAAGTTTCCTACAATATCAAAAGTTGAAAATCTAGTTCACGAGATCCACACATACTTCTGCCAAAGTCCCAAACATTTCCTTGAATTTCAACATTTTACTGAGGGAATAACACCTGGAAACAAGCCTCTTAAGGATGTCGATACCAAATGGATCTCCCTGCATGGATGAGTGCAACAAGTTCTTTTAGAATATCAATCCTTGATTAGAGTGATGTACGAGCATCCCAACACAGTAGACAAAACTCATGACCTCTTACATAGGTTAAGCGATATAGACACTCTTGACTTTAGCTAGTCTTCTCCCCATGTTAGATGAGATGAACAATCTTGTGAAGAAATCCCAAGACAAAACTATGTTTATTTATGAATATGCCAATCTGCATAAACTTACATGCTTGGCCCTCAATCATCTATATCTAGATCTAACACAAGAAGGCACAAATTATTTGATGTGGTGGAAAATTACTGATTTCAATAATCCTAATAATTATTTATAGTTTAATTCAAGCGGGCACTTATGTATATGTGTATGTGGATATGAGATACCAATGTACCATTGTAAGATAGCCAGGCACTCTAGTAGAGAAGTACCTATTAATGAGGAAGATTTTAATGACATTGTTAAATCTGTTAGTGATAATTTGAAGGAAATTACAAAATCTATTTCCTCAGAGATTCATGAAATATTCCCTCGTAATGAAATAATTGAAGCCATGGGTATTGTGTATCCTCAATTTTGGGTAAATTGAGATACCCAAAACATTTTCATGATCAAGTAAAAATCTTGATCGAATAGTTTTTAAAAGAGGTAACATACAATGTACAAACAATATAAGGAATTATAAATGAAAATAAGCTTAGACAACAATGCAGGAGTTTTGCAATAGCTATGATAGACTAGTATAAATCCATGGGCAAGGAGAAGGCCTTTGAATCGGGATCAATAAAAAAGATTTGGACAAGCTTAGGTCAGAGTGACATATTGCGTGGTTCAATGTCAAAATATTTCAAACTTGCTGATTTATGTCAAACAATGATATTGGGGTCAGTGGAGGATGAGAGAGTTTTCAGTATATTGGGGTTTTTGAAATCAAAGCTAAGAAACAAACTAGACAAGAATTTGGAAAAGTGCTTGAGGATGAAAGGAACTGTGTATAATGTCAAAAAAATTCCTTTTAAAAGGGAACTCACAATTTGGAGGCCCACATGTGAAAGAAGAAGGATCGGGTTATGTAACATAGGATCTCCAATTCCAAGCACCAGTACTTGTGGCAATGGCAGTGGCAGTGGGCCTAGGACAGATGACAATGATATTGAAATTGACACAAATCACACAATGAATGTTGAATTTGTGCCACAAGCCAAAGAAAGTGAAGAGAAGACTCAGAATCAAGATGACTCTTTTACTTTATCTAAAGATGAGCATCGGTTTGAGGACCCTAACTCTATTTGGGAAATGGAAGAGAATTAGCAAGTTTTAGGTATTTTTACTGCACTTCATGAATCAGTTTCCATTGTTCCAAAGTCCAAACTATAGTTGATGATATTTTATATTGTATTCAATGAACATTGAAATTGTGAATCATTACACTTCATGATATCTTATTTTATATTGCACTCAAGCACTGCATGAATCACATTCCAAACTGTAGTTGATGATTTTTTATGTTGTATTCAAATAAATTATGAATCATTGCACTTCAAGATATTTTATTTTATATTGCACTTCATGATATTTTATATTATATTACACTTCATGAATCATATGCCAAAGTCAAACTATAGTTGATGATATTTTATATTGTATTCCATCATCCATGAAATTGTGATATTAAAATTTAAATTTGATCTCTTAAAAGGAAATTTAATTTTTCTTTACAAAGAAACTAGCCTCCACCGAGTCCACCCCACTTATCTTCCACATATCAATAATCACAAAAATATACGACACTTTAATTTTATGATTCATAAATTATGAACAATGCAAATTTTAGAAATTTGTGTGACAAGATCCATATTATAGCCTACATTGTATCCATAAACAAATTTGAAATTTTGTAGTGACGTAGTCCTTCCCCCATTCCTAACAAAATTCAATACCATCGGCCTTACAATGCTTCATCGGCGAAACCCCCATCAGAGTCTCGTCGATGGCCCAATGAAAATAGCTCACAACCTAGTATCGGTGTAACAATACTCTATTGAGATAACTCCTAAGGTGCTCTCCCGATATACCGATAGAGTCAAGTTGTCAACAAAAGTAACCATGAATTATAACCATGGGCATGAATTATCGAATGCATAAATTATATCAGGGGAAATATGGTGCATCGAGGAAACATTATCTAGCGTCCCACCGACAGAACGAAGGCTAGTTGTCCATCGGTGGAGAGGGTGGCTATCAGTGAAAGACTAATGTGACATCCTGGGGCATTGTCGACTTCGAGATATTTGAAATAAATGTTCTTCTTCAATGACAAGACTAAAAGACGATCGATGGATGGTGCATTTATGAACCAAAATTGAAGTGAAATATATCACAAGTTGATCGCATAGTTATTACAAAATCCTAGAAGATTTCGTTTAGGGCAGAAGGAGAAAGGAAAAAACTTGGAGTTCTGATGCAGAAAAGACTGGTGGACTATGGAGGTGACTCGGTGAGACTCACATAAGTACTTCAGACCCATCTGAGAAGCTATTTTCATCAAAAGCTTAAGATTTAAATAATGGAAGAGAGTATAGACAAACCCAAAGCTAAAAAATAGAAAACCAAAAAGTCTAAGACTTTGGATCAACTGGACATTAAAAATCCTAAGAGACTCCTAAATGAAGACCTAATAGATCAATGCCCTGGATCAGGGCCGAGACCCAAGAGGAGTGCTCAAATGAATCCTTCCATGGATCGAATATGGGAAAAACATATGGGCTTAGGGGATATTTGGACACTGCAACGAGGGTACGACCTCTTCATGTACCATTATAGAAAACAATTTAGGTTTCAACCAGTCTGCAATCCGTGGAGGTTGAACCTAGGAGACTTGTGGTGCTTAATGTGTTTGTGAATGTAGAGCTAGTTAAAGCTCTTGCTATCAGATATGACCCCAAGAAAATAACTATTCAGTCACATGGTGGGGGTTACATGCTTGTTATTTCTAGGGATCTCATTTCTAATGTATTTCAGTTAGATTGTTCAATGAATTTATCATTCACGGTCAAAGATCTCTTGATAGAGTATCACCACATGGATACCAGCTATAAGAGATGGAAATTACCTTTAAATAGGCCCAAGGATGAAGGAGGCCAACTCAGGAGTTTCTCGAGTAGTGAAAACCCTCCTTTCCATGAATATTTGTTCGAAGAGTATTTCCGATACATCTATTATTCAGCTGGCCAGGTTTTGGGAGTAGAGGTTCTGCCTCTCATGTCGATTGCCCCTGGTCTTAGCTATAGACATACAGAGAAAGGATGCTAGGCCATTTGATTATGCTAGCTACTTGGCCAATGCCCTATATCGAGGGCTTGAAAAGATTAAAAATAATAGTGATAATATTAATTTTAAACACTATCATTTGCTTATGCATTTTCTTTTCTATGAGGGAAAAGTCGGAGGGGTCTAGAGTGAAGAATTAAGGATAAAAGATACAGATGAAAATGGAGATTTTAAACTTGTACAAATGTGGAATTCATTATGGGATAGTCGATTTGGTAGGTCTCATTACCTTTATTTTGAAGAATTTTTTGTAAAACCATTGATGAAGTTGTCGGGATATCTGTGCAATTATAACCTATCCCTAGAAGTACAAAGATTTCTAAGACCAAAGGAAAATAATTGGAGAAATAAAGTGAATAATAACTAGGGAGATTGGTATGCTTTCCCTGATTGTACAGTGATAAGGGTTTGTGGGTTGGAAGGGGCTCCACACTTGATGCCACGATTAGTTCTTGACTGAATTGCTTATTTAGAAATTGTGAGGCAATTGGAAAAATCTAATTCCAAACACCTCAAAGTACATAGCAAACAATCAATGATGCCAAGAACCTTATGTTTTGGAGACTTTACAGTGGTTTCCAATGAAGGATATGGAGAAATTGATGGTAAATTAGCACAATACAACCTACCTCTAGGTGATGTAAGGAAACAATTTGATGCAGAAGGGTTTATTCACAAGGAAAGATTATCACAGGGGCTATTAGGGTATGGACATTTGTTCTCAATCAAAGATTTCATAAGAAACCATGATGAGGCTTCCACCAAGAAAAGAATGGCCACTTATAACAAGATTATGCTTGCAGAGGAATGGAAGAGAAAAAATTTCCCATCTTATTCAAAGGCATTTGGTGAGATACATGATCCTTTAACAAGAATTAAGCAACTCATCACTCATGTCAATGAATTGGTAAAGGATGTCCCCCCAGTTGTTTTTGATGCACCTCATGCAACCTATTCAGGAGTACAAGCTGAAGACATAGAGCCCTTGGATTACATACCTTTATAGCCTACTCTTGAGGTAAGTTTTTTTGTAGATACTGATATAAGTGAAGAAGAGCAGGGTGATGAAGAGGGTGAGTAGGTCAAACAAATAGGTGCTCTTGTGATTGCACAGTACGAGCCCCCTCAAGTATTGTAAGATTTGAGGCATCAAATGAACTATCTGATGATGTGAGGGTCAGGGTTGGACAACAGTTTATTTCTGATTGTGATTTTGTTAAATATTCTGAATTTAAATCATTTGTTTATGAATATAAAGGCAAAAAAGATGAGACAAAAGATACAGGATATCACTCCTAAACAAGAGGCAACCGCTCTAGAGGAATTGAAAAGGGAGGTAGATAAGGAAATAAAGAGTCCATCACTTCTGAAAGAGGAAGTGAATTGCTTCAACAAGCTGGAGTGTTGCTCCTTCTAGGGTGGGATATTAGCTATTCAATTGTATTTGATATCTTCAGAAAAAGAGGGGATAAGACAATGAACTTAACAAAAGAAGCAAGTGACAAAATGTATTCAGGATCTGGGTGCAACCCAGACGAAGCCACCTTACTTATTTGGTCATTGTATCCCCATGATAAAAGACCTGCTATAATTAGAAATCCAAACCAAGTGTTTGGACATCTCTTGGTTCAACGAGTAGGGGATAGTGACCCTATGGAGACAACAAATTGAACATAAATGTGGCAAAATTTACCAAAGCACAGATCAAAAAACTGATTAAGGAAAATGACAAACTGAAGAAGGAGATAGCAAATTAGAGAGAAAGAAAATATTCCTCCTTCACATCATAGTTGTACTCCCCATGGCTTGAAAAATATAAGAGAGTGCTTGATGCATTGGCTGATGCAACCTATTGGAAGAATTACCATCTGAAATCCCAGGGGAAATGCAAAGAATTGGAGAAAGAAGTGAAAACCATCAAATATAACACTATATCTGAAATGATAAAAGAAATATTTAACAAAATGATGAAGTGTGCTGATGAATATTGGAAAGTATTCAAATAGACACGCATTGCATTGGTGGAGAATGAATGATTGCAACCTAGAATGATGGAGAAAAAAAAGGAGCTCATAGATAAGAATGTCATGAAAGGACAAATATTGCTAACATATAAGAAGCTGGTAGAATCACATATTGGATATCATAACATGCTTAGGGAAGATTTTGAATGCTTTGATTCAGTCCTGACACTTCATAATGGCATTGGAAATCTGTGAGAATATGATGATTGGAAGGAAGAGCTTGATGGGCTTCTAACTGTTGCATTGCAAGAAATAAATGACGAGGATATGGTTTTACAAAACACTCATAAGAAACTCAAAAAATAATTTCTATGGAATATGATATGAAAGAGTTAATCTCTAATGTGGACACCTATGCTGAACAGGAGTACATCCATCACCTCTCTACAATCAATCTGTTTATTAGCCAAATTGTAGATGTGTCAGAATAAGATTCAATGAGACAATCATCAGATTCAGAGTAAGAACAGAAATTGACAGCATGATGAGCAACCTATCATGGAGTAGAAGCTTTGAATAGATCTTAGGTGGTCACAAGCTTCTTCTTGGAGATTAATGGATAGGTGCATTCACCTGTGACACTATTTTATTTATAATTTGAGTTATGTTTAGTTGTCAAACATCATGACTTTTTGTAAGGGGTTTGTAGCTTGTTGCCTCACATATATAAGAGAGATCAAGACCCGAATAGGAGATCATCACATCATTTTTAATTAGACTTTAGAGTATAAAATAGTAAGAAGATAGATAATAGATTGCACCAATTCGCCCATCCATCTCATATCATAAACTATTTTTATAATGCATATCATTTGAACTTTGAATATCAATACAATGGAGAAGGTTACACATAATTACTGATTTTCTTTCGAGTGTTCAACTGTTGTGGATTCATATGCTTATATGTTATTAACTTATTTGGTTGTCTCCAAAGTGGTTGTTTATGTTATTCAAATTGAGTGTGTGGAAATACATTTAATTTTTTAGTACATTGAATTTGAATTCTTTAGGAATAGGGGATGTGACCATGGGGTTTTAGATTTATTTATGGACATGATCAAGTAGTAATGTGGGCCACAAAATGGATCTTGTCACACAAATCTCTGCAATTTGTGCTAATCATAAAACCAAATGTAGTGTATTTTTGCAGTATGTGGGATGTGGGTGAGGTGTAAGTTGGTGGATACTGATCAGGAATTTTAGTCCCAACATAACAAAAGCTAACAGTTCAACATCCATAACTTAGAAGCTCTACCAAGAAGTAAACATAATGATCTAACAGTTCAACATCCATAACTTGGAAGCTCTATCAAGAAGTAAATATAATGAGCTAACCGTTCGACATCCATAACTTAGAAGCTCTACCAAGAAGTAAATATAATGAGCTAAAAGTTCAACATCCATAACTTGGAAGCTTTACCAAGAAGTAAATATAATGAGCTAATAGTTCATCACCTTATAGTTCAAATGATAAAATAAATAATACAGATAATTGAACATCATCACATTACTGAAGTTTGAATTTGAGATTTTTAATTGATTTTCACATGAAGGAGTACATATTGGCATTGGAAATGCAAAATATTGCCAATGCCCAAAGACAAGTCTGCACAAAGTTGAGTTGGAACTTGGAAAATCATATTATCAAAGATTGAAAATTAAAAATCAAGTCACCGTATCACCTTTTCCAGCAACTTCCACTCTTTAGGTGGTGGAATTGCCATTTGCTCTAACTGATGTTGTTTCACTTGAATTTTTGTTAACATTTCATGATTATAATTGGAAGTGGAACCTGTCTTGAATTCTTTAGTCAATTTTGTATTCAAGGTTATCAATGTTATGATGGAATCCAAATATTTCACATTTGGGTTCTGAGGAAACTGGTCCAAATCAATCTTCCTTGCACCTTCCATCTTCTTTCTGAAACCATCATTTGCAATGAATCAGTCATTTGTGTCAAAAGCCTCTGGAAAGCCAAGCTCTGTGAAGTTCCTTACCTTTTCATCCACCATCGTCATCTTGTCTGCAACCAAATGAAAATATTCCTTTGTTCCACGCATTCTTGAACACTTTTCAATGATAGATGACAACTTCATCAAGGTTTCAATCCAATTAGTAATCCCTTTTGATTTCAAATCATTGCCATTGGCTTTGTAGACTGTTTGTAGAACTTGATTTGCAAATTTCTCTAATTCCAGCATATTTTTGTTATCCACTAAACATTTGTTGAGCTTCTTATAATGTTGTCTGATAGCATCAATCAATTGAAACATGTCACACAAATGATCAAACCTCTGCACAATTTCATCCTAGATATTTTGTTTCATATGCCTCATTGTATCTCTACAAAATGCAAATAACTTATTTTGACCAAACTTAATTTCTTCTTTTGCTTCCATCAGCTCTCTCCAATCTATCATTTATTTTTCTCCGTTTCTCCAATTTTTGTTCTCACTGTGCATTTCCATTCGCAATGCTTAGTCTTAATTTTTCTGAAGTGGATTTTTCCTCATCATATTTCTTGTTGCTCTCATCTAGCCTTCACTTTAGGTCATTTACTTCTCTCTCATTTGGTTTATCCCCATTGCTTGTTGATGTAGAGGTAGATTTTTTTGTTCTTTTTTTTAATTCATTTCTCTTGTTATCTACTGCTTTCCTCTTTGCTTTCTCATTTGCTAGGTCTGCCTATAAATTTTCTGTTTGGGTCTGTAACCTTTTATTCTCTCTATCTTTCTTTATCAATGATGTGTACACCAATTCATTGTTCTTTGATACATTAATTTTGTCAGTATTTTTTAGGCCAGAAAAATCCAATTGAAAATTGGTTACTTGGTATTTAGATCGATCCATCTGATTTATTCGTTTGTTTTGAATTGTGGGAACAATAATTGTGTACTCCATGATTTCTTTATTTGTGTCAAATGTGGGTAATACCATGGTTGTTGCAGGCTCTGAAGTTACAACATATGCACTCTCCATTAGTTGCTTCTTTTCTTTTTTATTCAAGTCTGATTTCTTTTTAAACTCTTCAATGAAATCATAACCTGGGGAGGCAGGAACAATAGAATGCTTGAATGGCGAAGGAATAGGAGTACTTGCAGTTGCTAATGATGTCGCAACAACACTAACTAGAATTGGGGGAGTTCTTGGAAATAACTCCTTTGAGGTGGATCCACTGATAGTGTGACTTGGACCTATCAAAATCCTTTGCCTCTTTTGATTGCCTTGATCACCTAGTGTTTCCGTGGTATCTTGTATTGTTTTCCTATTGTGTGTAATTTGTTGTAGCACATGTTGACCACTACTAGTACTGATACCCATACCATCACCACCAATGGCACTCCTAGTTACAATAAGTTCTCCACCATGGGCATGTCCTAGTTGTGAGTATATCTAACCATGAGGATGAGGATTAGAAGCTCTAACAAATTGATTTTGACTTGTATGCCCTTGGTCTACTTTTTCACCTCCAAGCCCAAGGCCATATTTATCAACTAGTTTTCTATGGTCAACATTTGTTACCGTCCAAGGGCCTTGTCTTTGGGACCCCAAAGGACCACCTTCATAACCAATTTTTTCAAGTATGGCTTCTCCTGAAGTATATGCTGAAGCATATGCTTATTTTGTGGCCTCACTTAAACCAGGTTTGTAATTGGCATGGCTTTGTTCTAATTCTTCCCTATCATCATTAGATTCATCATCAATTTTTTTGTTTCCATGTTCATTAGGATGCTCTATATTCCACAATTTTTTAAACTCTTTATCTTCTTCATTAGCTCCATACTCTGCAAGAGCTCTTCGATCACCTAGGTCCTTCCTCATAGACCAAAAGGCAATAATTTTTTATCGTGACCAGTTTTTATTTGTTACTTCCTTCTCTACAGAACCTGGAATTTTTACTCTACTAGATGTTTTATCACTTTTTTCATTAAAATTGTTGCATGTCCTGATTTTCTTTTGGTGCAATGCCATAATTTCTGCTAACAATTGTTCAAAAATTCTCAGCAACACTTTTCTCCATTGCTATTTTGACCTCATCCCAAGAATCCTTGTTTCTCAAGTTTTCAAGCAAGGGTTTACTTTGATGTTGAATTCTACTTACAACATTCCTATTGGCCACAATCATTGATTTAATGATGTCACATGGATCATACTACCAGTGATAGATAGCATCAAATTAAAAAAAATCAAAAGATTATGTGCCACACTAAATTCTTTTCTCTTGAATGTGAACTCTCCACATGAAAAAGGTAAAGAAGGAAATAAGGTCTTCTTTTGTTGACTGAAAAAGTGTAGTTCATCAACACTCTGCACTTGCATTACATATTCCAATGCAAAAAACCTTTTTGTCACATGTATTGGAATTTTGTATGGTTGTACTCCCTATCCATAAAATATTAGCATAGTATATTCTTCCATTAAGTAGCAATCAACCAATTGTATTTCTTTTCCTAGTTGCATGCAGTTTCTACATGACATAGGCAATCTAGGCATTGGAGTATTTGTAATTGCTTGATGCAATGGATCTAAAAAGTAGTCTACAAAATTATTGTATTTCCTTCGAGAATCATGCATCCTTATCTCAGTGGTCCATTCATATAATGGAGCCATTTTCTTTTCCTTTGCATTACTATAGGGATGAATCTGAAGCTTGTTGGTTTGAAACTTTCCTCTAAATTTGAATAGAAAAAGATAGCACAAGTAGGTTGTGAACCTAAATGTCTTGGTGGAACCTGCTTTAATCATTAAAAATTGTTTATGCATGAATTCTATAATGTGTTGAATATAATTATATTTGACATGTTCAACACCATAATGGATATTAAATACCATTTCAAGGAGGCTTGCACCCACTTCCAAATTGCTATCCAGACCGAGGAAAAATTCTAACATGGAAATAGTATCATGAACCCATGGTTTAAAAATATCCAAATTATAAGGAGGCTTATGATCACCTTTCAATTTTTTTCTATCCTAAACTATTTTATTTAAGAAAGCAATTTTCTCCTTTTCTTCCACTGCTTTATAATCACTAGCAAGCTTTTCTAGGTCAATGTGGTCATTTCCAAATTATTGGGTTGTAAACCCCAACACTTTTCCAAGTTCTTTTGCATTAATGGATAACAATTCTTCTTGGCTATCTTTATTAACAATTGCTCTTTCCTTATCATCATAATTTTTGGCACAGACCATGATAAATTCTAGGCAAGGGAAAACCTCATTTAGCATCATGCGCCCTAATCCAATTACCCATGGTGCACTGATACTATTAACTTGTGTTTGCTTTGCATCCTTATTATGAGGTGAAAATATAAGTTCTGAGGTACGCCTACCATAGATTTTAGGATCATAAATATCATGGTACCCATCAGTGAAACCTGGGGTTTTAAGCAATTCTGCATATGTATTTTTTTATCGGACATTGCTCTAGTGGTACTGGTGGTAGACATGCTTATACAGTGTGAAGTTGTGAAATTTGAATTCCCTAATACCTATTAGTCCTCCTTAATTTTAATGAATTCTTAAGTCTCTAAACCCAAAATTCAAACTTTGACAAAATAAGATTTTAAGAAATTTCAAACGATGAAACGTAGCCGCAAGAATTCTTTCACTTACCTAGATTTTGAGTCCCAACTCTTGAAAACTGGAATGGCTTTGTTGGAAGTGGAACTGTGGAATCCAAAATAGGGTGGTACATTGCAATGAGAAATCTAAAGAATGAAGACTGAAATCTCCTTGTGTGCTGACCCTCTCACTTTAAAAAAATCACTGTACAATTTCAAAGTGCAAAGTGCTTTAAATATTTTTTTTCTCATAATTGGAAAATTAAATTGAATGAAATGTCTTAAGTCTACAAGAATACAAGTTTCAAATTCTTAACCGTTGATCCTTCTAAATCTAGTGGTTATAGGGTGATTCTAGAGGTTTAAGTTGGGAAGCCCATCGCTCTATGCATTTCATTACGGAATGCAACTACAACCATACATCAAATGTTCATCCAATAGTTGCAACTTGAGTAATTTATGATATTAACTTAAAAAAAAAAACATGACACATGTGTTTGAAAGTTGCTTTAAACTTTTGTGCGCTAGGATTGGCATCAAGGCTAAGGGGCCTGTAAATTAACATTGCAAAGGACTTGAAAAAATCTCACCGTGTGCTGACCCTCTCACTTAAAAAAATCAGTAATCACTTGATAGTTGACACTTAGTAGTAAAAAGTGATTTAAATGCTTTGTTTCTCGAAATTGGAACATTAAAGTGAATGAAACATCTTAGGTCTACAAGTTGCAAATTCTTAATCTTAATCGTTGATCTTTCTAAATCTAACGGTTATAGGGTGATTCTGGAGGTTTAAGTTGGCAAGCCCATCGCTCTATGCATCTCATTATGGAATACAACTACAACCATACATCAAATGTTCATCCAACGATTGAAACTTGAGTAATTTATGATATTAACTTAAAAAAATAAACATGACACATGTGTTTTAAAGTTGCTTTAAACTTTTGTGCACTAGGATTGGCATCAAGGCCAAGGGGCCAGTAAATTAACATTGCAAAGGACTTGAAAAATCTCACCGTGTGCTGACCCTCTCAATTAAAAAAAACATTAATCACTTGATAGTTGACACTTAGCAGTACAAAGTGCTTTAAATGCTTTGTTTCTCAAAATTGGAACATTAAAGTGAATGAAATGTCTTAGGTCTACAAGTTGCAAATTATTAATCTTAACCATTGATCTTTCTAAATCTGACGGTTATAGGGTGATTCCAGAGGTTTAAGTTGGCAATTCCATCGCTCTGTGCATTTCATTACGGAATGCACCTACAACCGTACATCAAATTTTCATCCAACGATTGAAACTTGAGTAATTTATGATATTAACTTAAAAAAATAAACATCACCCGTGTTTTAAAGTTTCTTTAAACTTTTGTGCGCTAGGATTGGCATCAAGGCCAAGCAACCGATAACTTAACATTACAAAGGACTTAAAAAAATCTCCCTGTGTGCTGACCATCTCAGTGTCTCACTTTAAAAAAAATCACTTGACACTTAGCAGTACAAAGTGCTTTAAATGCTTTTTTTCTCAAAAATTCAAAATTGGAACCATTGGTCTACAAGTTGCATATTCTTAACCATTGATCTTTCTAAATCTAACGGTTATAGGGTGATTCCGTAGGTTTAAGTTCGAAAGCCTATCACTCTGTGCATTTTTATTTCATTACGGAATGCTTTTTGTGTGAAGAGTCAGAGTGTAGTTTATTTTTCTGTCGAGAGTTTTCAATGCAAAGCTGAATGGCCAGTTCTTCCAATCTTTGATTTTATGATGAATGCAAATTATAGAAATTGGTGTTACAAGATCCATATTATAGCCTACATAATGCAAATTGTAGAAATTTGTGTGACAAGATCCATATTATAGCCTACATAATTACATTGCATCCATAAACAGATTTGAAATACCGTAGTCCTTTCCCCATTCCTAACAAAAATCAATACCATAGGCATCGGCCTAACAATGCTCTATCGATGGAACTCCCGTCACATCCCCACTGATGGCCCAAAGACTCATAAGGTGCATAAAAAAATTGATTTGAATATATTAATAGACACTAAAGTTTCGAACTCAGAAAACAACTCTTTACTGTAAATGAATAACGAAGAATAACACAACACAACCATTTATTTTATTGCAACTGAATTTCAATGTCACATTATTACATATCTTTTTAAAGACAAGTAGTTGTAGATCAGGCAAGCTCTTATTTTGTATAAATAGCATATGTCAATGTGTCACTTTAGTAATTTACATAGACACAATTTAATAAATTATTCCAAGTTGTTTCTCGTTACAATGGATTACAAATTGATTCTAATTTCCAAGCTTCAGCTGCTGAAAACTTACTACAAATGTAACTCTAAAAATAAATGCATGATGCCAAGCTTCTGTTGGTGACAACGTAATACACATGTGGCTCTGAAAATAAATGCATGATTCCAAGCTTCTGCTGATGGATTTTCCAACCATGCTGGGGAAAGGGGTTCTAATCAATCTGGAAAATGGGAGCCGTGAAGATACAAAATGTACTTATCCCCTTTGAGAACCAGAGTCATGCAAAAGATGTAATACAAATGTCTCTTTGAAAATAAATGCATGGGGATTTCCTGGCCAGCCATATTGGGGAAATGGGAGCTGTTAAAATACAAGAGGAGAATAAAATTTGCTCCCATCTTTTGCACGTAGCTTCCATGCACTAGTATAGCACTTACCTCCATCAGAGCTCTTCATCCTAGTTCAAAATCTATCTGAGAAGTTAGGTTAACCAAATTAACTTCTTTACAATTCCACCCATTCTGAACTTGAAGGAAATTCGTCTTTTACCGATTACTCTATAACTACATAACTGTAGGCAAGAGAATTTACAATATCCCCAATACCACACCATCTTCTTCGTGAATCCTTATTAACCCTAGAAAATAAAAACCCTTATGACACTATCCACTATTCACTGAATCACTATCCCTATTTATGGGCCACCAGTGCTGCTACCAGCCTATACAATTAAAATGTTTAATTTAATTCATGTATAATTAAAATGGTAATTTGATTGACGTCTGGCTACATGCCAATTGTACCTCAAGCTGACAAGCTGTCAAAATCTCCAGTGCCACTCAAAGTTCAAACGATATGAAATCATTACAAATCTTGTTTTATTAAAGCTATGAGTTGTCCAAGAAATTGCTTCAGATGTTCATATCACATATGGCATTAATCACCGCCACTGCCAGCACTAGCAGTACGCCAACCACACTTTCTTCAAAAAGATTGAGAATTTCAATTAAATGAAATGTACAATGTTGAGGCATTGAAAAGATAGAATAATTGATGGGTGATGGGCCTTTATCTTGCCACATGTATGCATTTAACGGTTCTAGTGTTATTTTGGAGGTTTCAAATCACAAGTCTAGTGCTTTAGAGATTTACTTCCGGAATGCAACTATAGTCGTCCATCAAACATTCATCGAATGGTCCCTATGATTTTCCGTTGGAATATCTATTTATTTCGCCAATGGATTTTATTATTATTTTCATATTCTTTTTAATTGGCCAATGAAAATATAATTTTTTCTTTGAAATTTTTTTTTCTGTTTTGAAAACAAGATAATTTGCCAATGGAAAAAAAATTCTGGTTTGAAAAACGATTTTAATCACCAATGAAAAATATTTTATTCGATTAAAACAATTTGTACATCACCAAGATTTTCCACAGACTTCCAGGGATTATAAAAAATTCACCAATTGGGATTATTATTTTTCCCGAAAAACGAAAAAAATTCGCCAATAAAATTAATATTTTTTATCGAGAAGTATACGAGATTCGCCAAGATTTTACACCTTCGCCGAGGGGGGGTTTCTTAAAGTTTTCCCTGATCTTGTCTACCAAGGTTTTCAATACATCTCTTGTCTCCGCTATGGTTGCAAGTATATCTCTTAACCCTCTTGTAATCTCATGAATTTTTTCAATTGTTTCCTTAAATATTTCCTCATCTTCCTTTTCTCTAGGTTTGAATTTACTTCTTGATCCAATTTCTTCATTTCTCTCCTCTAGTACCTAATGTCTCTTTTGATCAACATCAAATATTAGGAAGACCCTACAGGTTGGAAAAATCATGCTCTGATACCACTATAATTTCTCTAACATAGAATTTTAATAAAGACTAATTTGTAGATTGTATTCAACACACATCAATATAGGACATGAAGATAATACTCTAAAATATTAATAAACTTCAGAATTTTGTTCACATATATGATATATCAATTACAACTCACAACAATGATCTAGAATGATACACAAGATTACCACAAATCAACAACAACATTACTAACTTCCTTACAGAGTCATTGAAGCTCATATGCAATCCCTGAATGAGAATTCCCTCCAGAACCAAATGGGCTTCCCCCTTTAATCCTAGCGAACATTGGGTTTCATTCAATGAACATAAACTCCTATGGGTTTTGTCCAAAGAAGGAATTAGAACAGAAGTGTTCAAAAATACAAGAGAATGACATAATAATTTTGAAACCCTTAAATGAATCAACTCCCTACATTTATATGCTAATAATTTTCCTTAAGGAATAGGTTGAACTTGAGCTAAAATGGCACCAATGCCCATAATTTGAATTTCCAGCATGCTACATTAGGTTGGCCTTAAGGTCAACCTAGTAGATTCCTTTGGAATTAGCATGCCACCTTACAAACCCATCCATATGCTTTCATGGTCCCTTCCTACTTCCTAAAAATTTGTCATTGCTACCACATGATTTGGAGGTGTCTTATCATTTAAGCTTGTTGAAGTGGGTGCCAGTTGACTAGCACAGTCATCTTCTTGATGCAGGAGCATCCAGTGGTGTAAGGGCAATCCTACATCACCCAAAAATATATTTACTTTCATTTAGATTTTTTTTGTAGATGTTTTTGCATTTCTGGATACCCTTTTCGTCGAAGAAGAATTCCCAACTTTCAGAACTGCTTTTCTGCTTTTTTTGCTCAACTGTTATTTTTAGCAGGTATGAATTTGAAGGCGTGAGGAGACAAAAATTTAAGGGAAGCTTCAGGACATAATAATAAACACTTTGGTGAAAGAATCAGATCAAGAGCATTTCCGGTTCAAAATTTATTCAAGTTTCAATTTCTGCTTTTTGCCGTATGAAATCTTCAGAGCTAATTTTGAGGTACTTAGAGGCTCCGGATGGGCCTGAAAAATTGGCGGAATACGAAAGTGGTTAGCCTTTAGGCCCCACTTTTTGGTAAGAGATCTTCGCGAGAGCTTTCCGAAAAGGTATTATCATTGAAGATCTGACGGTTAGATCTTGAGTTAGGGCTTCCGAAAGTTGGTGCATAATTTGAATCCCGTTTTTGGCTCCAAACAAAGAAACGAGCTATTTATGGGCGAGTTACTGTTTCTTTTAGGCAGTTTTTTTTTTGGGGAAAGAAGATCGCATGCTGCGAATAGGGGAATTTCTGTAGTTTCTTTCTGTAATTTGCATGTATTGCAAAACTGGAGGATTTGAGATCCTCTGCATGTAGGAATTTCATACTTCAAAAATAATAAGATTTGTTAGTTTTTCTGTGTGATTTTCTGTGTCTCGGGTTGCACCCTCATCACTTCTGGTAGCAGTATCTTTTCGGTACCTAATATATTTCTCTTAAGATTTGGATATGATGTGTAGGTTTCATCATATGTGCTATGTTCCAAACCACAAGACAAAATGTGCTCCTATGAAGGAATGCAGAGGGACTCCTGGAATCAATCCTACTTCAGTATAGTGAGCTTGAACTAGTGATCTTTTGATTGTGATATATATTTTTAGTAAATGATCCATTTTACTTGAGTTATGGATATGATGTGAGGTCATTATTATAGATTTTATGTTCCAAACCGCAATCCAAAATGTGCTCCCATGGGGGAATGTGATAGGATTCCTAGATTCCACTTTACAATTATCCTTCCAGAAAAAGGGACATAACATAATTCATCTTGGAGGTAGGTGTAAAACCACTTAAATTTTTTTCTTACTAAAACATGAGGAAATAGTCTCATAAGGTATAAATTGCTATAAGTAACTTCTTGGCATGCCATGAAAAATTCTTTGATGTGATTGTGGGAGTCTCCCTTTCCATTGTATCTATCAAAAAAATTTATCTCGAAATTCCTAGGGAAAGGTATCATAGATATTAATCTATCAAATGGGGGAATTATCTAAAAAATGGTTTGATCTATATCATAGACCTCTAAACTAGCTTTCCAACATTTGTAAAAGCTAAAAAAATTAAATAGTGGCATAAAATTTATGATTGTTTCCATAAAATAGGTCTATTGTAAAGTTCAAAAGACAAGGGGGCTCTTTTAGCTCTTTAGGCCTTGGCTCCTGGTCACCCATGTGACTAAGGGTTGGACAAAGGGAATTGGGTGTTGTAATTAAGCCACATGTCTCTAGGGGCTAGGGATCATGTAACCAAGGTCGTAATTAGAATAAATCTCCTAGCTACCCATGTGACCAAGGTCCCCACACACAATAAAATAAAATAATATAAATTTAGAAAAACATGATTAAAAACTAATTAAATAATACAATATAAAGATAATAGTTTTATTCATTATTGGGTAGTCTAAAATACCATGGGTTGGGAATATCATGGTATATACATCATGAGTTTTAACCCATTATATATACATAGAGATCTTAAATAAAAACCTACCGAAGGTATATATTATGGGTTTAACTGATAGTATATACACATATTTATAAAAAAATCCCTAAACTATATGCATGGAGTATATGCACCATATACACAAAAAATATTTAGGGTTTTAATAGGAAATATATGTATAATAATTCAAAACCCTAGGTAATATACATAAGAATGCATCAAATATGACTTGAGTATATGCATCCAATAAACACAACAATAGAAATATTAAAGATAATGATATACACCACATATGCACATGATCATTCTATATATACCTACATATGTGTTTGAGGTTTTATGTATACATAGCTATAATGAATTCATATACCTCACTATGATATTGTGTATACCTCATCTATATTTCCTACAAAAATGTAACCAAAACATGAATATACTAAAAAACCTAAGCAAGATGGTATGGCCATATGGATACCATATGGTTATACATAATTCTAGATCACATAACCTAGGGCTTATAAAAAAAAAATAATGTAACAAAAAAAAAGTAAATTATATGTCAAAATTAATCTCTCAAACTCCCTAAATGTAATCATGATGCTCGTTTCACAATACAAAGCTCCTAGAAATTTTTGACCCCTAGGACCATCTAAGAAAAGCATTCACCTCCAAGATCAAACTCTCTAAAACTCACAAATACAAGAATTAGAGGTATTTGTTCACATTAGGTTAACCAAAATGTATGCATGCAAATAGAATAAACTAGTAAAAATCAAAATTAAACCAATTAAACACTCAAATTCTACATATTCAAACTTCAAATTAAGCACAATATGAATCTTCTTTTTTTGGAATATGGGTGCTCAATTTGGTAGCATAATTATTCCTTGGATAACAAATCAATAGAACATTGATGTGAAAATGAATTCTTGTGAAATAATGAGAAATGGATTTTATTTATAGACTTTCAAGAAAATCAGATGAATGACTATGATTAAATCTAGAATCTCAAGTGTAATCCATGGTTAGGGGAACTTATGAGAAGATGTAGTAACCATGGGAGAGTTACATATTATTCTAATTTTTAATTAAAATTATTATTATTTATTAACTCAATTTGATTAGGAAGATAATAATTTTGATTGATGAGTTAATTTCCTACGTGAAGGAGTTAACTGAGTGCATGAGCAAGTCAAGGGAGTTGACTATTTTCATGAAATAGTTAACTAATTACATGAATGAGTGAAGTGGATTCTATTGAAGAGTGGTATTGGGAGTAAGTTTGAGTGAATTGATTAGATTAAATAGTCAAATAGATAAGATAAATTTTAATAATGTAATAATTAATTAAATGAATTATTGGTGCATTTGAGGTAGAAATTATTAGTAAATTATTTTAGTAATGATAATGTGTGAAACAAATAAATAAATAGATAAATGTGTGGATAAATATGAATAAGTAAATAAATAAATAAATAAAATAGATAATTAATGAATAATTATAGCCTAATTTAATCAAATGGTTAGGCATTAGGAGTTCTAGTGATTAATGGTGTTAGGGGTCCTAGGTGATGAATGTTGAAAGTGACATTATTTAGGTGTCTACACATAAAAAGAAGACACATAACACTATTGTATGTGGAGAAACTCTTGTAAAAAAACTCCACCATCAAAGAGAACACAAGTATATATTACTATTTTTAATCAAGAGTACATAGCTAATAAAATTTTCCACGCAATTTGATAGTCAAATAAATTATTGGTGCATTTGAGGTAGAAATTAATATTAAATTATTTTAGTAATGATAATGTGTGAAATAACTAAATAGTTAAATGTTTGGATAAGTATGATTAAATAAATAGATAAATAATGTAAGACCCCTCCATTTTGCTCTTTTGATGTGACGGTATCTTACTATGATGTTATCATTATGGCATGCTTTAGATTAGCATAGATGATATTTGAATTAATGATGTTTTATGATTGGATAATACTATTGATGTTAGATTCGTCAGTTGGTAATATTGTATTAGTGAAGGGGACGAGATTGCATCACTCGTTTGCGAGCGCCCTGCGATTCTAAGATTCCCTCTTCACGGTGTGTTTTCTATGATGCAAATATACATGTACAATATTCTATTGTTCACTGGTTAATAGGTACAGGACATCGAATCCACCTAGTTTCACAGGGTTGAGTGTGTCCATTACCAACGACATTTGATTGGGAGATAGTAGCTAGGTTTTCCGTGTCAAGTCATCACCCTAGTCAATAATGTGTTGTCGGTTTTTGTCTGGTTCTGTTGATTTAAATGATGTTTAATTTGCTTGGATTTTATTTAATTGCAAGTTAGAAAGGTTAAATAAATGACCTATGTGGTTAAATTGTTGATTTAATTAATCTAGTTATATTGTGAAAAATGTTATTTTATTTATTGATTAATTTAATTTAATTAATAAAATAATTGAATCTTGGATTAGATTTATTTTATTAATTAATTAAATTAATTATGTTGAAATGAAGTTGATTATGCATTTTGGAAATTATATATATTCTTGAATTGAAATTAAGTTGGAAAATTTGAAAAAAAAAAAAGGGTTTAAATTTCATTTTTGAAAATTAGGAAATGCAAAAATTGGAAAATACAGATATTTGGAGATATTTTCAAAAGTTTGACTTTGGGGGTTGAGCAGATATTTTCATTTTTGGCTATTATTGGGAATTTTTGGATAAAAATTGGGAGGATGAAAAATTGGAAAAATGGAGGAATGAAGAACATGATTTTGGGCTTGTTGATTGGCTTGGAAAGAACTGAAATCTGAAGAGGAATGATAGCACCCTTTTGGATCTTCTCAAACTTATGGAAACCAGGTTTTTCCTTTTTGTTAAATTAATTTCATTCTGAAAGAATTTACAACTTTTATTTGTTATTTGAAAATATGTAAACTTTGTTGGATTTGCATGAAAAAACCCATATTGAATTGGTCTCAGAACTTCAAAATCTTTGGTAGCAAACGATGTTCTTCATGAAAGATTGCAACATAGCTATAATTGATCATTTTGTTATTATTTGTTCAACTGTTTTAACAAAATTATTTAATCTGGATATATATATACATACTTATATAAATATTCTTTTTGTTTTGGGTTTTCTAAATGTGAAGAAAAAAATAAAAATAAAAAATAAAAATAAAAATAAAAACGAAACCTGTTGAAAATTCAGATTTCAAAAATCCATGGCCGAAATTTATTTTCAATTAAAAAAAAAAGAAAGGAAAGTTTTTGGTGGGTTTGGGGGAAGCTGTGGGAGGTGCTGCCCCCATCGTCGCCCCCACACAGGGGACGGTTGTGGAGGTAGAGCCTCCACCGCCACCCCAACACCCCGCGCCCCTCACCTAGGGTTCGACTATGTGTAACACAGCTGACGCCCTTTAGGGGGAGCCGACTGTGTTACCCACAGTCGGCCCAGGGTTAGGGTCGGCTGAGCATGCCGCCGCCCTGCACAAACAAAGTCTGCCACCCTAGCATAATATGCAGGCCCTAAAATGCGCTGCTCAAGGAATTAGCGCGTGCCCTAAAACGCATGGCGCACATCCCTAAGCCTGGCATTTGGTAAAAATAAAATAAAATATATTTCAATGTTTTTTAAATATTATATTTTATATTATTAAACATTAATATATATAAAATGGTGAAATATATATATTAATATTTAATATTTTATGATATAATATTAGATATAAATTCACATCAAAATTAAATGATTAAATATGTATATTTATATACATATAATTTAATTATGAAAATGTTAATTAAATGATGGTATAATTTAAATGCAATTGAGAAATTTTAATTAATGTATTATAGTTAAATCGAGAGTTTTATTTTAAAATGATATGCATATTAAAATCGAAGCAGTAAAGGTTTATTTTATTATCATTATTTTCAAACAATTAAGGATTAAATATTTGATTCTATAATAGTAGATGAATTAATGGATTTTAAAGTAATATATATTCTGGAAAAGAGGAAACAGTTATTTATTGCAAAATGATATTTTCTAAATGGTTGGAATAAATGTCTATTGTATATTAAATTAAAAACAATTAGAGAATGAAATACTGGGTGTTTATTTCATCTTGGTCTAATGGAGACATTATTTGATTCAATTTTCTTATGACCATAAAGTATTGAATGTTCATAAATGAAGTGGATTTAAGAAATCCGAAGTAGGTATACTCCTTGTCAAATTGCTTGTTTAAATATAATTACTTCTGTTATAGTTTTGGGGGTTGTCGTTTCGTGATGTCTTGTTGTACGCAATTGGGTTTCCATTGCGATTGGTTATGTATGGTTTGTTGTCAAGTGGAAGAATGACTTCCGTTAGGGGCCAGAGCCGTGAGAGGTAAACTGGGTAACCTTCGGAGGTAGTTTATTCGAGTGATAACTACAACATTGCAATCCATGTCAGTAATGTTATGGTGTACTCGTAGTTGGTACTTGATTGTTATGTGTATGGTTTCCTTAACATACCTGATCTGTTATTTCTGGAAGCAATGTAACCATAATTGAGTTGTACGTACATTGTACTTGAGTTGTACTTGGGTGGTTCATGTGATTGTTTGTGTCAGTTTGGTTCAGTTTTGATTCAGCTTGTGTCTAGAGGTAGTTGGTCTTGTCTAGGAATCCTTGTTACTATCTCCTAGCATAGGGGGTGGGCCTTTGGGTTCCACTTGGTTGGGTGGTGTGCACCTTACTCCATTGGGCTTCCTTCTTGTTCGTGTTGACGAGATTTCTAGTTGGAGAGCTCGTGGGATCCAGTTCTCTTTATGCTTTCATTCATTTATGTTGCTCTTGTAATTTATTACCCCTCTTTGTGTTCGAGGTGGAAGTTGTAATATTCAATCATGCTTTCGGTTTTACCTCATTCGGGGAATGAGAGTTGTAATCTATTGTAAATGAGATCTTATGGTGTCTTTATTTTCTTTGATGAATTTATCTTGTATGGAATGTATGTGTTATTAATTTCTTAAGTAATTAAATGTTGTGGTTTCATTTCTCTATTGTTGTTGTGGGTTATTAAATAATCTCAGTCTCGTGACCTTAGAGGTTGTTGCAATTTGTAGCGAACTTGCATATTAATTATACTTTAAAAAAAAAATATTTCATTTGTGTTGTTAATTGCAACTTCCTCTAGGGTTACGTGGCGGGGCATTACAAATAAAATGAGGGGAGTCCCTATGGTGAAATGGTGGGGCTTCTTTCTTGTAGTGCCAATAACCAAGGTTCAAACCTCATGGGGTCACTCTCTACAATGTCAATAATTGAGATTGATTACCCTCAAATTTTAGGGGTGACCCTACGGGGAAATGGTGGGGATTCTTTCCTGTACTGCCAACAAACAAGGTTCAAGCCTTGCAGGGTCACTCTCTACCATGTCAAAAATTTAGATTGTTCGCCCTCAATTTTTTGGGGTTCATCCCATTGTGCAATGGTTAAGTGGTGTTGTTGTTGTTGTGGCCATCAAGGTTCAAATCCCTCTTGGGTTATTGTGATTGTGGGTCTTATTTCCTCATTGATCCAATGACATATTTAATCCTCATCATTGATGTTGGTGTTCATTCCAAGTGACTTAGTGTTCTGAATTGTGCTCTAGACCGTGTTGCACTAGAGTTCTCACAAGCTCCCACCCTCTTTCCCTGATTGTTGTGCTCGTGGGTTTGGAAGATTCATGTTTATGTTATGTATTTATGTTTGGGATGAGGTTTCCCATTTGTGGCTCCACCTGTGGCTGGGCTAGGTTAAAAATATTTCTTTGCATCTATAATTCCACCTTACGAATAAAAAATAAATAAATAGATAAATAAAAGGGATAATTAATGAATAATGATAGCCTAATATAGTTAAATAACTAGGAATTATTTAATAAAATGGTTAGGAATTAGGAGTTTAGTGATTAATTGCATTAGGGGTGTTGAGTAGTCTAAATAACTGAGAGGGGGGATGAATCAATTATCCCAAAACACTTTTTATTTCTTTAATTAATCTAGAGCAATCTTAAATCAGTCGGATAATAATTAAAAAATATATGAACATGAAAGAACATAAAAAAACCATGCACAATGAACACCATAATTTACGTGGAAACCCAAGATGGTAAAAACCATAGAGAATGCTACTTATAAATTATAAAGCACTGGTTAAGGTGATTTTTACAAGGGCTCACTCCCAAAATGCTCACTGCAAGTAAGGCTCACTGCCCGATTAATACAAAAATATCTAATTACAAAATAGACAAAACATGAACTGATGAAGTTGCATCTACATATGCATGAAGTCAATTTTGGTTAAGAGCACAATATCTGTCTCTAGCAAATTTGGTCAAGAATCTTTTGCACAACCTCTATAATATAGATTACTTTGTCTTGACACTTGCCTTCACTTCTTACTCTTTTTTTTTTTGCACAATCCTTTGCACCCTTATCATTGTTCACACACATTGCACTTCTTCTTCTGGTACAAAAGAGATGTTCCACACACACACACACACATATATATATACATACTCGGAGAACAAAATGAGTCGGCCTAGCAAGACATGTCAACTTGAAGAACAACCTTGAAATATTCAATAAGGCTTGGTATGCTAGCACCCGACCCAAAGGATAGGTCACACATAAAGATCTTACCAGATTACCACAAGACCCATAGATAGGTCATACATAAGATATATCATTACTACCAAAAGATAGCAAATTTTGAATTACATGAGATATATTCCAGAGCCGATGGGAACACCATAACCAATACCAAATATTAATCATCATAAATTTCAATATCAACCGAAGGAATGGAATTAGACATACCAAAACTTTGTAACATGCTACATGAATGTCTGAATAGCAAGGATACCCAGAATGAGATTTAGGCACAACAACTAGTATCAAAAGATTAGTCTTCATTATTCTGCATTAACTATCTTCCATAGATATCCCAAAAAAAAGTACTACCATATCTGGATCAAGGATAACATCCACACTACATAACATTATAGCATACAATAGGATAGATCATTTTTTTATATATGGAGCACAACCTTCTGGATCCTAGGTTTTGACATCAATGACAACAATGCCAAATCAGCAACTTCTCAACAAGGGGTCCTAGGTGATGAATGCCATTAGAGGTCCTAGATGATGAATGATAAAAGCGACATTATTCAAGTATCTACACATAAAAATATGACACATAACACCAAATGTATGTGGATAAACTATTATAAAAAAAACTACACCATTAAAGAGAGCACACACATATTATAACTATTTTAATCAAGATTACATAGTCAATAAAATTTTCTACTCAATTTGATAGAATTTTGGTAATACTTGTGTACTTTTAAAACCTATATAATCACTATCTCAAGGCTTTGATATACAAATTTTAAAAAAATAAATAACTTGTGAATGGCTCAAAAAACAAGGGGAAAACATCATGGGATTAATAATTTAATACAAGGTTCTCATACCTCCAAGTAAAAATCAAATGCCTAAATACATTTGTCCAATCTCTCATAATACAACTTAAGTCCTCTTGCACCACTTACACGTCATAAATATTGTCATCATGGTCAAATTTTCTTATTGATACGATTTTATCAATATTAAGAACTACACGAGGGTAAAGTAATGCCTTGGAATATCCCATGATGAGAAAGATGCTCCACAACTCCTATTTGATTTATTTTCTAACCTCCCATGATAAACTCCATTACAATTACATGTAATATAATACAATAGTAAATAATTTTCCTCACACACATAGGACATCTAATTTCAACCTCTCTATGATGCTTGGAGGTTAAACATTATTTATCATCTTTAATTAAAACAAGAATTTAAGATTGCACTTGGTGAATGACACCTATAGCCTAACAATGCTAGCATAAAATCACTATGAACCAAATTGAGGGGTACCATGGCATAATAGATATTACCCTTGGAAAATGGTTACTAATATATTTTATAAGTGCATAACCTCAACAAACTCCCTAAGTGCATGAAACCCTTGGAAGACCAATTGCCATATATTGTGTGCTCCACTACTAAAGATACTATAATTTACACGAACAAAACATTCATTTCAAATATTTATCAAATAATTGACATGTGTAGTGAGGTATGATATTGAAGAAGACTCAAAACCATAAAACCTATACAAATGAGATCCATGATCAAAACTCCTTATAGCACCAACCATCTTAGGCTCTTTTAGCTCTCAAATAACACTATCATGTGGTATGCAATCAATTTTTTTCTCTCACCAAAATAATAAATTTAATAGACAAAAAATAAGGTTAGTAGAAATATTTGAAACCAAAAGAACATCATTGATGCAACCATCAACCACTTATACTATACTTGATCTGAAAATAGGAATCTGTGAAGAGTCTCTAACTATAGCTTGTGAACTATCATTAAAAAGTGTATAATCATTTGAATGTGAAATATGGTGATAAGAGCCTAAATCAAGTATATAGTTATGCTTGATGAACCCTATAATATTATCTAGAAAGGTCTTGTCCTTTACTTGTGGAAGAGGAATTGAAGATAGAAACGTTATTCTATTGCATGGATTACTCAAAAGCCTCTAATCTTTTTTACCAAGTGTATTAATTATGTTTATAGTTTCCACAAAAGAGCAAGGATCGCCCATATTTGTTTTCATATTATAGGTAGAATCACTAGAATTTAAAGAATTGGAGCTCGAGTTATGGAATTATGGGTGTTATTTTACTTTAGTTTGGAGGTAGAATCACTATATGAAGTAGATTCAACCTTAGGCTTCTCCTTTTTTACCTTTTCCATTTAAAATTGAGATAAAAATTCTTGATTCTTAGAACTAGGAAGAGCATACAACTAAATGAGCTTGTCTAATTCCCTAGTAAGATTCTCATAAAACAAGCCCACCATATTATAAAAAATGAAGAATTTAAATTCTATATCTATTTTATCTTGTCCAAAACCCTCCAAATATGAAAATATTCTTTAATTTACAACAAATTCCTTAATATAAGGAAAATAATTTGGAGAGAGTGAAGTCAAATCTACCTCTAGTTGCAAAAAAAGGAGTGCATTAATATCATACATATTACACTCATGAATTTTTTTGTTGGAGTACCTTCACTATAGATATTTTCTATATGCATTAACCATTGAAAAATACATATACAAATATGTATTTTTTATATAAATATTAATCTTATATTATATTTCCTAGCACATCTCTTTTGCACTCAATAGTCTCATTTTATAAGTAAAAATATTAAATATGCATTTAAGTTTAAAATATAAGTGTAAATATTTTTAAAATATATTTAGTCTTGAAGTGTTACAAACCATATAAATCTAAAAATATGTGGTCTCTTAGAATGTTATAATACTCGTTTCCTTAGATCTCATGATCAGATTATGGACTATTGAGTTCTAAAATCTCATGTGGTTAGACATTTTGATCAGTAGGAATTCATGGTCGAGTGGGATAAATGTTGTTTTTCGAGTAATGTGTTTGAGTGTGGGTTGTTTAATAAGTCATGAATTGACTTCAGCTTGAATAAAATTAAAAATTTGTGCATTTTCATCTTTCTTGTTATGTTTTTGATTTGTTTAGGCATGTTCAGTGTGAATGTTCATAAAATTAATGTGATACTAGATTTTCTTGATCCATGATGAATTCATTGTATGTTTAGAGAAATATTTTCTTCTTTCTATCTCTTCAATTATCTCAAGAATTATTATTTTTAAGTGGAATGAAATGCTCATATGTTTGGTAATGGAGATGAAAATTAGAATTTACTTCTCATTGAATCTGGGAAAATGAAAAGGATAAATATTGTGTGATAAAACGTAATCTCTCTTTGCATGCCTAAACATATTTTTCTCATTCTATGCTTATTTTTAAAGGGTTAATGTAGATGAGAAATATATGTTATCTTTTGAGCTAGTTAAAGTGGATTAAATCACAGATAAGTAATTAAATGAGTTTTTTGTAGTATTCTCAAATGATCTAGAGGACTTCATCATTCACTTAAGGGCTTCATTGGATAAACAATTTCCTTCATAATATGGTATTTGATATATATATTACTATATATATATGTATATATATATATATCACTATATATATATGTATATATATTACTATATTACCAAGTATTAGAGGTAGAGAGGGTTAATATATTAATTTTTTCATAGGTACTCTAGATAAGAGTGTTGAAGAGGTGGGGGGTTTTTCCTAAGGGATAGGATCTCAAACAAAAGATATAAAAATAAATTTATATCTTTACTTTTAGCTTTTATGAGGCCACTAAGAAGAATTGGTTATTCTAATTATGTAAGGATTGTTGATAGGAGCATCACTTTCATGTATTATTTTTATGCTCATTTTGATGTTAGGAGTTTTTGTTAAGTTTGTGAAGGTCTTAGGAGTTCCATTGTGATCCTAATACAATGGTTTTGATAATTTGAATAGGCTAGAAATTTGAATTCGAATTCCTAGGTGATTTTTGGTTTGTGGCAAGTTTGGGGTTTGTACCGAGCATCTTGAGTTTTTGGTTTGCTTTGTCAAATAGGGTCTGAAAGACCATGTAGACCATGCAAGGTCTCTTTTAATGTTTTCTTTGTCCTACATTGGAAAAATGCATAATTTGCAAGCTAAAGGCAAAAAAGACATGGTTACTTGAGGTCTTTTGGGTTTTGATGGAAAAGGAATTATGCTCAAGTTGTAACTATTTTTTGTAAGTTCATTTACATTGAATCGATGAGAAAATACACTCCAAGAAGTAGAGGAGCAAAATTTCATCATATACCCCGTTTTTATCAAATTTTATGATAATTTTCTAGAAAAAAAGAGAACAGGTTGGTACGGCCTTGTACATAATAGTTTTAGGTCTATGATTGTGTGGGATGATAATGGCATGTCTCAAGGTTCAAATGATTTTTTTTTTAGGTTATTTAATTGAGTTTTTCTTAAGTTATGATCAAAATAGTCCTCGTTGCCCTGTTCATAAACTAGGGTTTCCAACAAGTAAGATTTATTCATATCTTTTAATCCAACCATTGAAAATTCATGAGATTTGGTAAATTTGTAGACATTTATGCATATTTTACCAAAGGTAGGAGTGATAGTTCATTTTTTTGTGCGAGTTATGACTGACAGTGTGTCCTTACTGTCTTTAGGTTGTGCAAAACCCTACTCTCTTTTGGGGTTTTATGGAAATGCTTGATTTTGGATTTAATTACTGCCAAGAATGGTTAGAGTGAAGTACTTAGAGTGTGATTAAGAGTTTCAGGGCCTAATAATTCCAAAGAAAAGTAACTTTTGAATCCTTTTGATGTTTAGTCTAAGAAAAATGGCTTGTAAAGCAAGTTTGCATGGTATAATTTGTTGTCTCCATTGAAAGATTAGAGTAATATTGCTTGATTGTAGTAAGAACCACATTTTTCTTGTTCTTTATAGTCCATTATGTTTGAAGTTTCCTTTCCTCTACATCATTTTTGGTATAAGAGCCCAGAAAGATTTGGTAGTGAAATTTGTCCAAGTTAACAAGATTTTGTATAAGGTTATGTGTGAAGGTATTGCGGTACCAAAAGACTAGGCCATAGGAAAAGAAGGAAGCCTAAGGTGAGGTATCATGAAGACAAGAAGATGCAACAACAAGATAAGAAAGAAAGCCTCAAAAGGAAGGATAAGATGAAAGACAACAAGATAAGCCAAGTTGCAAAGTTTGATAGCAAAGTTTGATAGAGAAATGGCACAGTTGAAAAGAGGTATTAAGCTTGTAGTGCAACATTTTCTTGAGGAAGAATACCAGGGAAATTTCAAGTATTGGCCAATGAGAAAGAAGGTGAAGTGGCCTATAAAGGTGATTTTTGAAAAAAGAAGAAAGCAAAGGATAGTTGTCTTGGAAGGTGAATGTGAACAAAGTTTGGATAGAAAAGATTTGCTAAATGAGAAAGAAAGGAAACAATTTGCAACAGAGGTACATTGTGAGGTACTTAAAGATGATTTTTGGGCACAAGTTTTTGAGATAGAACAAGAGTGGAAGGTAAAGATTGCTAACGAAGGTATGAATACAAGTAGGACAACGAAGGAAGAAACAAGAAAATAAGCACAGGGAACTAGTGAAGAGGAAAATTGGCCTCATGGTTCTTATCTAAATCATATTGATGATAATGTTTGTATAGGTGCAGACCAAGGAGAGATTGAAGAGGATGAAGAAATGGACAACAGTAATGAGGCATATGAAAGAGAAATAGAGTTTTGGAGTCTTGCAATTGAGAAGAAAATCATTAGGAGGAGGTGCAAAAGGCAAGCACAAAACAAAAGCATGAAGACAAAGAAACATGAAGCAGATCAAGAAAAGCATGGAGAGGATCAAGAGGAGGTCAAAGAACGACTTGAATGCAACACAATTGGAAAAGTAGAGAAAATGAAAAACCGTCATTTGAGATGGAACTCAAATTTCTCCCTCCTTAGGAGTATGATGCAACAACATCACTTTCATGTATTATTTTTATGCTTATTTTGATGTTTGGAGTCTTTGCTAAGTTTTTGAAGGTCTAAATAGGTCCATTGGGATCCTAATCCAATGGTTTTGATAGTTTGAATAGGCTAGAAATTCAAATTTGTGGTTTCCTGTCAAAATGCAATTCAAATTCCTAAGTGATTTTTGGTTTGTGGAAAGTTTGGGGTTTGTCCTCTAGCTTGAGTTTTTGGTTTGTTGAGTCAAATAGGTTCTTGAAATACCATGTAGAACATGCAAGGTCTTTTTTAATGTTTGCTTTGTCCTAGGTTGGAAAAATACATAATTTACAAGTTAAAGGCAAAAAATATATGAAGTTACTTGAGGTTTTTAGGGTTTTGATGGAAAAGGACTTATGATCAAGTTGTAACTATTTTTTGTAAGTTCATTCACGTTGAATGAATGAGAAAATACACTTCAAGAAGTGGAGGAGAAAGACTTCATCATATACCCCGTTTTTATCAAATTTTATAACAATTTTTTAGAAAAAACAATAAAGAACAAGTTGGTACGACCTTGTAAGAAACAGTTTCAGGTCTGTGAATGTGTGGGATGATAATGGCATGTCTTAAGGTTCAAATTAAATTTGTTTAAGGTGATTTCATTGAGTTTTTCTCAAGTTATGATCAAAATAGTGCTCATTTCCCTATTAAGAAAATAGGGTTTCCAACAAGTAAGATTTATTTGTATCTTTTAAGTCAACCATTGAAAATTCATGAGATTTGGTATAAATTTTATGTAGAAATTTATGCACATTTTCCCAAAGGTAGGAGTGATAGTTCATTGTTTTGTGTTAGTTATGACCAATAGTGTGCCCTTACTATCTTTTGGTTGTGCAAAACCCTACTCTCTTTGGGGGTTTTATGGAAATGCTTGATTTAGGAGTTAATTACTACCAAGAATGGTTAACATGAAGTATTTAGAGTGTGATTAAGAGTTTCAAAGCCTAATAATGCCAAATAAAAGTGAGTGTTGAATCCTTTTGAGGTTGAGTCTGAGAAAAATGGCTTGTAAAACAAGTTTGCATGGTATAATTTTCTATCTCCATTGAAAGATCAAAGTAATCTTGTTAGATTATTGTAAGAACCACATTTTTCTTGTTCTTTATAGTCTATTGTGTTTGAATTTTCCTTCCCTCTGCATCAATTTCATATGGATTTTTTTAGTTATAAGTGGCTAAAATAATTTAGGTGTTAAAGTATACCATACAAGAGATGCATGTTTGATTCAAAAAGATGGATTTGACCTCTGTACACTTTGTAGAAGAATATATAAGTTAAATGAGAAATGATTCTTCTTGTGGGAATCAACCACTTGAGGGTCTCATGTAAATCAAATTCATGTCTCACAAGAAAATGATAAGAAAATTAAATATTTACCTTTTTTAACCATTTTTATTTGTTAATAGGTTAATAAATACCTTATTTAAATTATTACAAAATGATAACATTAAAGAGGATTTTTTCAATTTTGATGGGTAGATATGAGGTGGGTGAACACTTATATTTCTAAACTCTTATGATTAATCCAATGCACAAATATATTTGTATGTCACAAAATTGTACCTAGGAGCAATCTCACATTTTAGCACTTGCCTAGCATTTATGATGCCTAAACACATTGATGATAAGATCCTCATGGGTCAGAATTTCATGATTCCAACTCCACAAGGTCCAAATGATGAAGCGACAACAGTCCTCCATCCAGTTTCCTAAAAACTAGTGTTTTGGACACCTGTGCGACACACTAGCGTCCTTGCGGTTTTTTGAGTTTGAAATGGGGAATCTCAAATCCTGGCTCTTGACACACATCTTTGCAGTTAGATTCTTGGGTGTAACAACTCTTTCCGACCTTGTATGCAATAAAACTCCCCTTTTTCTCTCATTTTTAGGGGTTCTCTCTCTCATTCAATGAGCTCTCTTCTCAATCTCACTTCATTTTCTCAACCTCTTCTACTCTTTACAAAAAAACTTCTACAAGAGAAGCTCTATCAGACTGAGGTCCCTCCAATATCCAATGCTCTCTAACAAGCATTCAATGGTGTGTCTGTGTGTTCAAGAGGGGGTTGAGACCTGCTGGTAACACTTGCTCTTGTCTATTTGCGAATAGATTAGATCTCTTTGTTCATTTACTAGCTGGTGGTGTGGGTTATCCTCCTCAAGCGAGGATTATTTTCACCACTTCCTTTTGTCTATTTTGATTACTCTCTCTATCTATCTGGTTGTCCGTGGAGGTGGGAACACCAAAACGGGGGTTTGAATGTGGAAAGCCCTGAAACAACCCCAACATTTTTCCTTGTTCATCTTGTGTGTAGGTTGCTAAGATGGAGCTCAGAGGGAAGATCCAAACAATTGGATGTTTGTAAGTCCTCTTTTAGCTCTCCTTGTGTTTTCTCTCATTTTTTGTTTCCTGTTTTGTCACACTGTTAAATAGACCTTGAGTCCATGTTAAATAGTGAAGTTTTTAGTCTTTCTAGCTAAGTCTTGAGTTCTTTGTTGCCGAGGATGTCAGCATGCCCTTTGGACTCCAACGCGTCGCGCTGGCATCTTGATTTTGCACTGTAGTCCATTGGTCGAGAGCTCCTCCTTTTGAGGTAGTAATTTGGAAAGTTTTATCTTAGATTCTAAAGCAATATTTTATGATAATTAGTATGTGTATAGTTTCTTTGCAATTTATTCATTCAGCTAGTATTGAGGTCGTTAAGAGCAGTTCACTCCCTAGGATTCTCTTGAGAACGAAGAGACTCGTGAGCAGCGAATCCCCCTTATCTCATAATAATAATTTATTTTCTTGATGCAAACATGTAAAGGAAGTAAAAAATGACCACACACTCACATCAAATAGTTACCCTTATTTTTTTTCAATTATAGTTTCCATTCTAGGGATGAATGTATAATTATTATAGTGCAAACATATTTCAATGTACCTTATTTTTAGAATGTATGATGAAAATTCATTCAAGAATTTTCTTGTGTGATAATGTAGGAAACAAAATATTTAGTTGAATGTAAGAGGGGTATAAAATTATCATTACAAATTATCTAGGATATATTATAAAAAGAGGGGATATTTTAATAGGAATTGTATATAAGGAGGGGTATAAATAAAATTAGGGGTATTTTTTTATTTCATAATAAAAAATAATATATGATAAGTTTACTAAGTGAATCCCTAGGGTCCTTCAACTCTCCATCTAGCACTCATATGGAGTGAGTCATCCTCATATATAAGGCTCCTTTTGGTGACACAAATGTTGGTGTCCTTATTTTATGTTTGAAAATCTTGTGTAGCATAGTGTGTGCCACATGGAGATGTGTGACCCATTATTTCTCTTATTGTATTATAATCTTCTCTTCTTATATGCTTGTCAACTTTTCCTTTCACCTTTAACAATATCATTTGGAGTTGTATATGACAATTACACTTATTATACACATGTTAAAATTATTATTATTACATTCTATCAATAAATCTAATTATATTTACTAAAATTTGTTCATGATAAATTTTTGCATTAAAATATACCTTCTTATAACAAGTAACATATTTGTTACAAAGTAGGCTTCTTTCTTAGGAATTGTTTAATTGATTCATTATGTTGATAAGATTTGATTATTGTTTTATGGCATCCTATGCACAATGAGAACTATTAGAATTTGTTAATGCCCTATAACCAAAAAATTATTTTATATGTTTACAATATTCTTAAGTTCAAGATTATTATAGTTCTATAACTTGTCATCTTTTTCCAATCCATTTGACTATATTTTCTACTATAATTATTAATAAATAAATTATTTTGATTAAAAAAATAGATCAATTATTCTATGTTTCTTATTGATGTTTGTATTTAGAATGATAAACATTAAGTGATACTCAAACTTAATTTAAAAAGTGAATGAAGTGTAAAGGTAACTAAGTTTTGTGTTGCTATAATATATTTATGATGGTTTTCATTAGTCTATACACATTCTTAAATAAAATAAACTTGACAATTGTTATCTTTACAAAATCTATGATGCATTCATTTTTATTTTAAAGATTATATATATTTTGTAAGCTTTGAAACATGATCTCATATCACTTATATTTTTCTTAAAAATCTAACTATTAATATATAATATTCTATCACTTTATCCCAGTACACATCAATATGTTTCATCCTATCATAAGATGAAAAATTAAAATAACATCAAGTATAAAACTTCACAACTAAAGTTTGACAAACCAACTTTTGACTGATTATTTTACCCCAAGTTGTAGAAAGAGATCATATCTATTTTGGAAAGCATGTATTTTATTGGGCTTTATTACATTGGGCAACTATTCAAGGTTTAAACAACAAATTTTACTTGGGAAATGATATTTTAGACTGTTAGACCTTCCCTCCTAGGTAGCGTTTACTTGGTAGAACTTTATTATTTATTAGGCAACACTAGCATTATATAGTTATATTGTACCGAGACAAAATGAGCAGTTGTAGCTGACAAATAGAGGATGTTTTTTATGGAATAGTGGTTGGGGTTTCGATTCCCAATCCCAAATTATTGTTCCTTGAAAATTTAGCCTTCGACCTCCATACGAGGTAGATATCATATGGATTGGAAAAAAGTTTAAGTAATTAGGAATAGGTTTAAAGCTTATTAATACATTAAAAATATTGTTTAGTAATTAAAATTAATTTTATTAAATTATATTAAGAAAAGATTTGGTAGCTGTATATTTTAATTTTGAATTTTTAAAAAATTATATGTGGTAATTTTAAATTGTTTAAATTTTAATAGTATTTTATTTGTGAGATCTATTGTTTAAATTAAAGATATTATTATTATATTATTATGTTGAGAAACTTAAGTATAATAATACTAAGGGATGGAGTGTAATAATGTCAATTTGTTAACAAAAACTCTAAAAGAGTTAATATATTTATAAAAAGTTATAATTATAAAATAACTCTTATATAAATAAAATATTAAAAGGTCTTTTTTTTTATCCGTAAGCACTTTTGACTGGAGTTATGAACTAGTGAGGCCACATTTTTTAGGGGACCTCATCCCCACCAACTCTCCTTATCTCTCCATTGTGCTCACTGAGACACTAAGCGTCAAGGTTCTCCAACAACCGTCAACAACAGTCGTCGATGGGTGAGCCGACTGTGTCCCAAGTTCGCGACGACTGTGTCCCAAGTTCTTGAGTCAAACCTAGACTACTGTATCTACTCCTCCTTCTTCCATCCAATCTCCCATCTCTCTGCTTTCCTCCTTGGGCCTCCTCTGCAACCTCCTTCTCTCCTTCTTCTCACCACTTCTCTCTTTCTCCTCTACCTCCTCTCCTTCCTCCTGCAACCTCCTTCTCTCTATCATTCTCTACTCCTCTCCACTACCTCCTCTGCTCCCTCCAACATCCATCCTTTGCTCCCTCAAGCATCCTTCCTCCTTCTTCCGATCCCTCCGCTTATTTCTCGAGCCTATCCTCCACCCCATACTTTGTTTCCTTCTTCATTCCCTCCTTATCTCTCCTTCCTGCCACACACCTCTTCTCTACCTCCATTCCTTGATTTCTCACTGTTGGTCTGTTGGCCTCCTTCTTTGCTTCGTACCTTCGATCGCTAGTCTCACCTTAGATCCTTGGCTTGCCTTTCCTCTCACAACCTTCATTTTCCATTGTGTGCTTGTCCTTACCTCTGACTGCCTTCAACAAGATGCGCCCAACACAACTATACGTTGTGAGACTCAAACTAAGACCACTGTATCAACATGGTGTTGCAACTACCGTTGCACTGCAGGGTGAACCCCAAAATATTAAAAGGTCTTATTACATACGAATAATATAGTTTTAAAATAATCCTAAAGTAAAATAAAGTAACTCTTAAGTAAATAAAAATGGCTCTTAAATAATGTAAATAAAACAAAACAATTTTAAAATAATTCTAAAGTAAAATATTATAATTCAAGATCAATATCTTTCAAGTATTTTCTAGATATTTTTTAGATAGATGTATTTAAACTATCTATACTAAGAGGGATGAAAGTCTCTAAATTTTGCACATGATAATGAAGAATCCTAAGATGATTCCTTTGAATGCTTCTTAAATTTCTCCAATCCACTATCAAAATATTACAAAATAAGAGGATGTAGAAAAATCACATCTAAAGAAGATGATGGTGATGCAACTCCATCAAAATTTTCATCAAATCAAAGATGAATTTCTTTAATTGTGTACTCTAAAACTATAATTTTAGACTCTACAAGCAAGGATGATATTTATGGTACAAATTTATCCCAATGCAATGGATCTATAAAACTCATTTCAATATCTTGCTATGATAAATCATTGAAATTCATGGATGAATAAACACTCGATTAATATATTGTAACATTTTATGATGAGGAAAATAAAATCTCAACGAAAGTTATTAGATTGTATTGTTCATTCCTAATGATGTTGGTATCTCACAAGATGTCTGAGTGAGGCTATATGATGATTTTGCATGCATTGGATTTCATACACCAATATTATGATCTAGGAGAATATATTTCATTTTGATAATTTAATTTAGTAAACGATCATGTTCAATATGATTTGTATTCCCATTATAACCATACTTTAATAACTTATGATGTTTCCTAAGAATATTTAAATAGAAAGGATAGAAACAAAGATATAATTAGCTCACCCAAGATATCTCAACCTAATCAATGAAAGATTTTAAACTTTATATTTTGAGAAACTAGAAATAAATGCATAATTACAATATTACCATCCTTGATGCAATCAATGAAAGATTTTAAACTTCATATTTTGTGCATTTATGGCGCAAGTCAAGGTTCAAGGGCCTTAATAGACTACTAAACCAGATAACATATTTCAACTTCAAACAACAAATAGATCTTTATTAATTTTCGATAAAAAAAATATTTAAAAAAGAGCACAACAACTAGATGGTATCATAATTCAACATACATACATGCTAGGTCATGCACATCTTTGCATGAAGACTTACAACTCGTACACTAGATAAGTCCATTCTAACTTATGTAGTATGTAATACCCCTCCGTTTTGCTTCATGGTTGGTTTGCTTTATGCTTTGTTGGTTGCAGCTACTTTGGTACTGGACACACCTTGTTATTTATGTTTTGATCGCTACTATTGAGCGACGAACTATTATTGTGTGATGTGTTGATCTGATTATTGTTTTACATGCTTTAATGGTGTTATAATGTTAGTAGTGTTAGCATGAGATTTATATGTGATTATTGAGTATGATGTTAATGCCAATATTTGATGAGTGTATTGGTGAAGGAGACGGGATCACATCACTCGCTTGTGAGCGCCCTGCGAATTCATGATTTCTTCTTCATGGTGTGTATTATATGTTGGATATACTATATGATGTTGTTTACTTGGTTTTCAGGTTGCAAGTACATGACATTGACTCCACCTAGTTTCACACGTTTGAGCGTGTCGATCCAACGGTTAAGTTGAATGGGAGATAGTAGCTAGGTAACATGTGTCAAGTCTACACCCTAACCTTAGTGTGTCGTTAGTTTCGTTTGTTGAGTCATAGTTTACCTTATTTTAATGTTATTTGATTTTGAAAGGTACGTGTTTATTAAATGAATTTTTAGAATAATTGCTTTGGTTAAAAGTGATTATTTTATATTAAATTAAAATTATGCTTAGATGTTATATTTAAAATTATTAATAGAATTTAATTTAATTAAATTTAAATTATTTAATTAATTAAATTTAATCTCAAAAGGGTTGAATTTAGTTGTTAAATAATTAAAATTAATTAATTAAGTTCAATTTTGGATTAAATTAAATAAAAGCAAAAATTGAAAATTATTTGAAATTGCATTTTAAATTCAAAGCGTGTTTTCGAAAATGGAATTAGGTTAATATTGTAATTGTCAATATTGCATGCAAAAAAATTAGATTTGGTTGTCTAAGACATTTTGATTGAAGGGTATTGCAAGTTGAATTAAGAAGAGGAGTTTTGTTGAAAATTCATTCTGGGAGAAGATCTTGGAAGAGAAAAAAACTTCTTCAAGGCAGTGAAGAATTTTTGGGAAAATTGCACAGAGAAGGGTTTGAAGAAGTTTTGATTGTAGAATTTGATTGAGGAAAGTTTGTTTGCATTTGTTGGAGTTTTTGAATTGGATTCGTTGCACGATTGAAGAAAATTCAGGAAATCTTTGGAGGAGGCTTGCATCAGAAATTCATCCTTTCCTGTAGCTTTGAATTCCAGGTTTTGATCTGTATTTTTTTTCTGGTTCTTGCTTTGGTTAATACAATAAATATTGTTTAAGAATCTATTGTTGAATTAGGATTTGTTAATAGAATATAGGTTTAAATTAATCTAAAATTTGGGGAAGATTGTTTAAATTTACTGTAGGTTTTAATTCAGTAAATGGGGAAATTGTTGAAACGTTGTTTAATTTAAACCTTAGATTGTGTTTCAAACATTTAGGTTGTTGTATGAAGTTTTTACCTATTAGAAAACAATCAAATCTATTCTTCAAAACAAACCCTCTATAGGAAACCTTCAATGGAAAAATCAAGATCTGTTTAATTTTCCTTCTTTTATATTATTTGCAAATTTGAAGGAATGGTTTAAAAGAAATTAATTTTAAACCTCTTGAATTTAGGAAGGTATTCTGGAAAAATTTAATTGATTTCCTGTTACTGGTTTTTTTTTTTTCAATTTTACCAATTATATTATTCTGTGTAAATATATATATATATATATATATATATATATATATATCTATATACATAATATATAAATATGTATATTTACTTTTATGGTCATTGATTTCAATTATTTTTTTTTTTGGAAAAACATCGTCCATACGGTGTGTCTGAGACATTAATTTTGAAGAAATTTGTTGAAAATATTTACGAATTTATTTTCTAGGAAATCCAGATTTCTTTTATCCGTATGTGGTAATGTTATATTTTTTTTTATTTAAAAAAATATTGTTAAGACAGTGGTTGGTGGGAGGTCAACTCCCACCGCCCACGCATCCCCATGGGAAGGATGCACTACCCACCCGCCACTTGGGGGGACACACTATCCATGGGGAGTGTAGCCTCCCCAAAGTACGTCGGTCATTGTACAATGTACAATCTATGACAGGCAAGGGTACTAGCAGATGTAGACAGGGGGCGGCGATACCGTCAGTGTCAGTGTACCATTCGTCCTCTATACAGGTTGCTTTAATTGTTTTGACATTTAATTTTTATATTTCAAAATTAGTTTAAAAAAAAGGTTTTCATGATTACTGTCAGTAATATAATCTGTATTTATACAAAATATTATATATGTATTGTATATATGTATATATACATAATGAATATATATATGTAAATATATACTATATATTAGGCTTTATTAAATACATATTCAGTGTGAATACAAATTATTCATATATATAATATATATATACAGTGTATATATATATATTTATATATGAATAAGATAATGAGATACATTTTAATTATTCTATTTTCTTTTCTTTTCCAGAATTATAAACTTGGTATAATTAAATGGGGTTGAGATTATTTTTAGTGTTAAATAAATATATATGTATATAATAGTCAATTTATATATATACATATATATATTTAATTGGGTGCATGATTAAGTTTATGTATTAGTTATTTAATTTGAGAATTTGAAAGAATTAGATGAGTTAGCTCAGAAATAGAAAGAAATATTTTCTTTCATGTGTGTGTTATGATTTAAATGCAAAGGAATATCTTGTCTTGTTAAATTAGAATTTATATTTTCCTTGAAAAAGTAAAGGTAATTATTTCAGTTTATTATTTATGTTTGAAGTAATGGACTATTAACTGAAAATTATTAGTTAGGAAATGGATTTAATATATCCAAATATAGCATATTTCCTTGCCTGTGCTATTGTTAATATTTTCTTTATGTTGATTATATTGGGAAAAGGGCTATTTGTGTGTTTAATTGAAAAGTCTTCCAGTGGATGTGGGTCATTTTCTTGTTAAGATATTGTTCGTTTTTCCCTTGAGTAGTGTTATAAGTGTTTTGTTTCCTCCTAGTATTGGAGTGGATTTCTTTAATTGTTGCCTCCTAGAATAGGAGAGATTACATTGTTCAGTTCAGTAGCACTTGAGATACCCTTGGAGTCTAGATTTGAGTAGCGTTTTATCCATTAGAAGAGTGGCTTTTGTTAGGGGTTGGAGCCCAAAGAGGTAAACCAGGTAACCTTCATAAGTGAATTAATTAAGTGATAATTAAAGTAATGTACTTAGATGATTAGGATGCATTTCACATTAATCAAGATAATTTAACCTCACTCATAGACGCAAGGGCTTGTTTAGACTTGGGGTGAGTGAGAAGGCCTGGAATGGCAAGGTCAACTATCTTGTCCTTACGAGAGGTAGTTGATTCCGCATGAGTGAGTATGAGGGCTGGGATTTGATTGAGGTCACCAGGATTACCGGAACCTATGAAGAATGCCCAGAGGAGAACTCATGACAAACCTTGCGATGACACTCTGTCTAGGATAACATTGGGTTTTGTGTTGTGTGTATGGATTCTTTATCATACTTGATTATTATTATGTTTGGAAGCAATGTGACCATGTTATTGTTATACTTATATTGTGTATGTGTTTGGTAGAGTCAGTATGTGTCAGTATGAGTTTGCCTTTGGCTAGAGGTAGTAGTTTCTTTGTCCATGTTGCGTTGTTACTATCTCCTAGCATGGGGGGCAGGCCTTTGGGTACCACTAAGTTGGATGGAACATGCACCATAAACTGTTGGGTTCCCATTGATCTTCAGTTCATGGAGGCGAGACATCTAGTTGGATAGCTTGCGGATCTTGTTTTCATTTCTAGCACTATTGTATTTCATTATGTAATGAGTTGGTTATACCCCTCTTGTATTTATGAGGTGGATTTATTTTATTGTAACACTTATGTAATTATGATTCATTCTAGAAATGAGTGTTGTAATCAGTTGTTCATGTAATGGATATATGTTATGGATGTTATCTTCTTATCTTGTTATTTACCTATGTTGAATGAATGCTTACTACTTGAGTTGTTTAATGTAAAGAATTTTTAATGATGTATGTTAATGGGGTTTAAGTAATCTCGGTTACATAGCCTTAGGGGATGTTGTCAATTGTAGATGATCATGTATGTTTAATTTACTTAAAAAAAAAATTAGTACGCTTTTATAGTGAATTGAAACTTCCTCTAGGGTTGTGTGGTGGGGCATTACACATGGTATCAGAGCCAAGGTTTAAATACTGGGTGCTTTGGGATTATGATGTACCCATTTAGCTTAGTTGTGTAGGTTTTTAAGAGTACCTTGTCTAATACCCTTTTGTGTCTGTGTAGGAGTATGCCTCCTAGACGTAGATGAGGGAGAGGATGAGGACATGGCTGGGTAGGCAATCGAGAGGAGAGTCAGCATGACTCACAACCTCGTGTCATACCTATACCAGAGTAGGAGGAACATCAGGCCTCGTAGAATGATCCAGGAGGTGGTGGTGGAAAGCTAGATCCTCCTAGAGTCGAAGCTACACATAGAGCTTTCGAGGAGGCTTTGGCATTATTGGGACTGAGATAGGAAGTACCTAAGGTTAACCCTGTGGTTAGGATAGTTACAACTTAGTCAGATATGTTAGCAGTGAACTATATGAGGGATTTGATTCGATTGCAACCACCTCGGTTTGATGGAGTAGGTACCAATCTAGAGGCTAAAACTTGGTTGATAGGTTTGGACCGATGCTTTTCCATGCACCCTTTTGATAGTAATACTAAAGCGCGGTGCACTGTTATTTACCTCCGAGGATTTGAAGCCACTTGGTGGAAACTAGAGGAGCAGAAACTCCATATAGACATGAGTACGGTGTCTTGGGAGATCTTTCTTGAGCGGTTCAGAGCCCGCTTTCTCTCTGATCATTGACGTCAGTGTAGGGGTGAAGAGTTCCATGCCATACGACAGTTAGCCATGACGATAGATCAGTACGAGAGGTGATTCTACAAACTTAAACAGTTCGCGGGGATAGGAGACGATGAGGGGATGCTTGTGCAACATTTCATTAGGGGCTTAAACGCTTGTATCAATGGTGGAGTATAGGTCTTTGAACCAAAGTCTATGGAGATAGTTGTGGAGAAGGCACAGCTGGTGGAGGAGAACTTGACTATGGCACTGGGAGGTCATACAAGTGTGCATATTGGCAGTGGTATAGGAGCTGGGACTAGTGCTCAAGGGGGGTAGATGTAGGGGGCTGTGCCTCCTAATACTCAGCAGGTATCAACACAGGGCAGTCAGCAGTAGTCATTCCAGGGGAAACATAAAGGTTTCCAGCAGGGATAGGGTAACAGGAACTGGAGGCACATGAAGCGTTTCAACTCTGAGCAACCCGCTTAGAGTGTCCAGTCTACTTTTGGAGGCATTGTACAGCAGTCTAGTGCACTAGCAGGAGGCAGAGGTTATGGCAGAGGAACAAGTTGTTTCTCTTGTGGTCAGCAGGGCCATATTGCTAGGATGTGTCCCAATAAGGGCACGTCGGGATTCACGTAGAGACCAGCGGCGTCAGAGCTACAAGGGGAGATGTTGGCAAAGGCCATCATGTGTTCGCAGAGGTTGATAACCGCCAGGTAGAGCACCAGGGTACCTTGGTAGAGACTTATGGTATGTTATTGGGTAACCTTGTTACTATTCTTTTTGATTCAGGAGCATCTGACTCCTTCATTTCTTCATCTGTAATGTCACATTGCAGACTAGGAGCCGTAAGGCAAGCCGATAGGTGGCAGGTTGAGTTAGCATCTGGTGTGAAAGTTGCATCGCATTCTATAGTACCTGACTGTAGGTTGGAGATTGGACCACTTCTTACTACCTTGGATCTTCTAGTTCTACCATTAGGATCCTATGATATTGTCTTAGGTATAGATTGGTTAGAGGCTCACTGAGCAGTTATTGATTGTCGACGTAAGTCAATTCGGTGCATTAATGCATCAGGTGGTGAGGTGGATATTATAGGAGTTTAGAGGCCGATATCTTTGAGGATTATCTCAACTATGCAGTTGAGGAGATGTGTTCGCCGTGGATGTCAGTTGTTTGCAGTTACAGTTGAGGAATTGGGTTTAGGAGATGGAGAGGAGAAGGTATCTCTTGATAGTCATCCTATTCTTTAGGAGTTCACAGATGTCTTTCCTGATGATATTCCAAGTATGCCACCATGGAGAGATATAGAGTTTAAGATTGACTTAGTACCTGGATTGGAGCCTATTTCTTGAGCTCCCTACAATATGACTACTTAGGAGCTGAAAGAGCTTCATTTGCAGCTGGAGGAGTTGTTAGAGAAGGGATTCATTCATCCTAGTGTTTCTCCTTGGGGAGCACCTATTGTCTTCATGAAGAAGAAGGATAGTTCACTTCGGTTGTGCATTGATTACCAACAATTGAACAAGGTAATGATCAAGAATCGTTATCCACTTCCCAGAATTGATGACTTGTTTGACCAAGTCAAAGGTGCTACCATGTTTTTGAAGATAGACCTTAAGTCAGGATACCATCAGCTTCGTATTTTTGACTCAGATATCCATAAGACAACATTTCAAACGTAGTATGGTCACTACAAGTTTACTGTGGTACCATTCTGGTTGACGAATGCACCATCTATGTTCATGAGTTTGATGAATGGAGTATTCCGCACATACCTTGATAGGTTTGTTCTTGTGTTCCTAGATGATATTTTGGTATATTCCAGGACAGTAGAGGAACATGAGGAGCATTTGCAACAGGTACTTCAGTGTTTACGTGAGAATCAACTTTATGCCAACTTGTCAAAATGTGAATTCTTCAAGACTGAGATCAAGTATCTTGGTCATGTGATCTCAGGAGAGGGAATATCTGTGGATCCTTCAAAGATCCAAGCTATTCTAGATTGTCCTATGCCCACGAATGTGGTAGAGATCCATAGTTTCATGGGGCTTACAGGATATTGCAGAAGATTTATTTAGAGTTTTTCCAGGATAGGTCATCCTATCACTTCTCTTCAAAGGAAAGGGAAGAGGTTTGGATGGTCAGAGCAGTGTGAGTCGGCTTTTCAGATTCTTAGGATAAGCTGACTAGTGCACTGATTTTAGCGATACCAGATCCCACAGGAGATTTTGTGGTTTGTACAGACGCATCCTTAGAGGGCTTAGGAGCAGTCCTGATGCAGGAGGGATGAGTGATAGCTTATGAGTCATAGAAGCTTAAAGATCATGAACTGAATTATCCCACACACGATCTTGAGTTAGCGGCAGTAGTCCATGCATTGACTAGATGGAGACACTTTTTACTCGGGCACAGATTTGAGCTACATAGTGATCATAGGAGCCTTCAGTACATTTTCACTCAGTCGAACCTTAACGTTAGACAGAGGTGTTGGATGGAGTTTCTCTATGAGTATGACTTCGAGGTGAAGTTTATTCAAGGAAAAGAGAACATCGTAGCTGATGCACTCAATAGACGTAGGGATGAGATATCTGAGATGACTCTTATGGTAGATTTACGGAGTCAGATTCTTGCTACTCTTCTTGTAGACAATTGGTATCGGGATGTGAGGGCAGAGATTGAGGCAGGTAGACCTCTTGAGGGAAGATTCACAGGTTATTCACTTGAGTTAGATGGGTTACTTAGGCATTCAGAGCATATTTACGTTCCTTTAGTAGGTGACCTTCGTACTTTGGTTTTGACTGAGGCACATCGTGCACCGTATTCAACCCATCCTGGGGTGAAGCAGATGCACACAAATCTATACCAGTTGTATTTCTGGCCAGGGTGAAATGGGATATCACAGAATTTGTAATGAGATGTTTGGAGTTTCAGCGGGTGAAGGCTGAACACCAACATCTAGCAGGACTTCTACAACCACACCTTGTACCTGAGTGGAAATGGGATATTATCTTGTTGGACTTAATTGTTGGTTTACCCAACTCCTCACGACCACATGATGCTATTATGGTGACAGTCGATAGGTTGATGAAGGTAGCACACTTCTCACCTATGCGTTCTTCATATAATGCGTCATCAGTTGCTAGAGTGTTCATGGAGGATATTGTGAGGTTGCATGACATTCCACGTCGGATTATTTCTGATAGGGATCCAGTGTTTACTTTAGCTCTTTGGACATCATTACAGCATGCGATGGGGACATAGTTGAACTTCAGTTCAGCGTATCACACAGAGACAAATGGACAGACCGAGAGGGTTAATCAAATCCTCAAAGATATGTTACGCATGTATGTTATGGACCAGAAAACATGATGGGAGGAGTACCTTTATCTGGTGGAGTTTTCTTATAACAACAATTATCAGAGTTCCATAGGCATAGCACCTTTTTAGTCTTTGTATGGGCGTCCTTGTCGTACTCCTCTTAGTTGGGATCGATTAGAAGACAGAGTGTTATTGGGACCAAAGATGTTGTAGGATATGGAGCAGCAAGTGGATCGGATTAGACAACACCTGGTAGAAGCATAGGATAGGAAGAAGAAATTTGTAGATGCACATAGAGTGGATTGTCAGTTTTCTGTCGACGACAGAGTTTTCTTGCGGGTGTGTCTGCGAAAGAGTCCTATCTGATATGGAAAGGGTTCTAAGTTGGCAGCTCGCTTTGTCGGACCTTTCGAGATACTCGAAAAGATTGGTCCAGTTGCTTACCGACTTGCTTTGTCGCCCAGTCTAGCACGTATTCATGACATTTTCCATGTTTCAGTTCTTCGGCCATATCATCCAGATGTTACTCACATCCTTGATTGGAATTCTTTACAGGTAGAGGATGGGCAGCTGGATTTGGAGCCCGTGGCCGTAATGGAGTGCAGAACACTCGCTCTTCGAGGGCGAGATATTGATCAGGTCAGAGTTCAGTGGGATTTGAGGGATGATGCTTCATCCACATGGGAGGATATAGTTAGGATGAGGGAGTTATATCCCTACTTGTTTGTAGGCTTCCAAGAGTAAGCCTCGTCTTTGGGGGGAGAATGTAATACCCCTCCATTTTGCTTCATGGCTGGTTTGCTTTATGCTTTGTTGGTTGCAGCTACTTTGGTACTAGACACACCTTGTTATTTATGTTTTGATCACTACTATTGAGCGACGAACTATTATTGTGCGATGTGTTGATCTAATTATTGTTTTACATGCTTTAATGGTGTTATAATGTTAGTAGTGTTAGCATGAGATTTTATATGTGATTATTGAGTATGATGTTAATGCCAATCTTTGATGAGTGTAATGGGGAAGGAGGAGGATCGCATCACTCCCTTGTGAGCGCCCTGCGAATCCATGATTTCTTCTTCATGGTGTGTATTATATGTTGGATATACTGTATGATGTTGTTTACTTGGTTTTCAGGTTGTAGGTACATGACATCGACTCCACTTGGTTTCACACGTTTGAGTGTGTCGATCCAACGGTTAAGTTGAACGAAAGATAGTAGCTAGGTAACATGTGTCAAGTCTACGCCCTAACCTTAGTGTGTCATCAGTTTCATTTGTTGAGTCATAGTTTACCTTATTTTAATGCTATTTGATTTTGAAAGGTACGTGTTTATTAAATGAATTTTTAGAATAATTGCTTTGGTTAAAAGTGATTATTTTATATTAAATTAAAATTATGCTTAGATGTTATATTTAAATTTATTAATAGAATTTAATTTAATTTAATTTAAATTATTTAATTAATTAAATTTAGTCTCAAAAGGGTTGAATTTAGTTGTTAAATAATTAAAATTAATTAATTAAGTTCAATTTTGGATTAAATTAAATAAAAGAAAAAATTGAAAATTATTTGAAATTGCATTTTAAATTCAAAGTGTGTTTCGAAAATGGAATTAGGTTAATATTGTAATTGTCAATATTGCATGCAAAAAAATTAGATTTGGTTATCTAAGATATTTTGATTGAAGGGTATTGCATGTTGAATTAAGAAGAGGAGTTTTGTTGAAAATTCATTCTAGGAGAAGATCTTGGAAGAGAAAAAAAACTTCTTCAAGGCAGTGAAGAATTTTTGGGAAAATTGCATAGAGAAGGGTTTGAAGAAGTTTTGATTGTAGAATTTGATTGAGGAAAGTTTGTTTGCATTGGTTGGAGTTTTTGAATAGGATTTGTTGCACGATTGAAGAAAATTCAGGAAATCTTTAGAGGAGGCTTGCATCAAAAATTCCTCCTTTCCTGTAGCTTTGAATTCCAGGTTTTGATCTGTGTTTTTTTTTTGGTTCTTGCTTTGGTTAATACAATAAATATTGTTTAAGAATCTATTGTTGAATTAGGATTTGTTAATATAATCTAGGTTTAAATTAATCTAAAATTTGGGGAAGATTGTTTAAATTTACTGTAGGTTTTAATTCAGTAAATGGGGAAATTGTTGAAACATTTTTTAATTTAAACCTTAGATTGTGTTTCAAACATTTAGGTTGTTGTATGAAGTTTTTACCTGTTAGAAAATAATCAGATTTGTTCTGCAAAACAAACCCTTTGTAGGAAACCTTCAATGGAAAAATCAAGATCTGTTTAATTTTCCTTCTTTTATATTATTTGCAAATTTGAAGGAATGGTTTAAAAGAAATTAATTTTAAACCTCTTGAATTTAGGAAGGTATTCTGGAAAAATTTAATTGATTTCCTGTTACTGGTTTTTTTATTTTATTTTCTCAATTTTACCAGTTATATTATTCTGTGTATATATATATATATATTCTGGTAAATATATATATCTATATACATAATATGTAAATATGTATATTTATTTTTATGGTCATTGATTTAAATTATTTTTCTTTTTGGAAAAACGTCGTCCTTACGACGTGTCTAAATTCGTTGAAAATATATACGAATTTATTTTCTAGGAAATCCGGATTTCTTTTATCCGTATGTGGTAATGTTATAATTTTTTTTATTTAAAAAAATATTGTTAAGACGGTGGTTGGTGGGAGGTCAACTCCCACTGCCCACGCATCCCCATGGGAAGGACGCACTGCCCATGGGCAGCACACTCGCCACTTAGGGGGATGCACTGTCCATGGGGAGTGCGGCCTCCCCAAAGTACCTCGGCTACTATACAATGTACAGTCGGTGACAGGCAAGGGTATCAACGGATGTAGATAGGGGGCGGCGGTACCATTAGTGTCAGTGTACCGTCTGTCCTCTGTACAGGTTGCTTTAAATTGTTTTGCCATTTAATTTTTATATTTCAAAATTAGTTTATAAAAAGGTTTTCATGATTATTGTCAGTAATATAATTTGTATTTATACAGAATATTATATATGTATATATATATATATATAATGAATATATATATATGTAAATGTATAATATGTAAATATATACTGTATATTAGGCTTTATCAAATACATATTCAGTGTGAATACAAATTATTCATATATAATATATATATACACAGTGTATATATATATTTATATATGAATAAGATAATGAGATATATTTTAATTATTCTTTTTTTTTTCTTTTCTAGAATTATAAACTTGGTATAATTAAATGGGGTTGAGATTATTTGTAGTGTTAAATAAATATATATGTATATAATAGTCAATTTATATATACACATATATATATATATTTAATTGGGTGCATGATTAAGTTTATGTATTAGTTATTTAATTTGAGAATTTGAAAGAATTAGATGAGTTAGTTGAGAAATAGAAAGAAATACTTTCTTTCATGTGTGTGTTATGATTTAAATGCAAAGGAATATCTTGTCTTGTTAAATTAGAATTTATCTTTTCCTTGAAAAAGTAAAGGTAATTATTTTAGTTTATTATTTATGTTTGAAGTAATGGACTATTTACTGAAAATTATTAGTTAGGAAATGGATTTAATATATCCAAATATAGCATATTTCCTTGCCTATGCTTATTGTTAATATTTTCTTTACGTTGATTATATTGGGAAAAGGGCTATTTGTGTGTTTAATTGACAAGTATTCCAGTGGATGTGGGTCATTCGCTTGTTAAGATAATGTTTGTTTTTCCCTTGGGTAGTGTTATAAGTGTTTTGTTTCCTCCTAGTATTGGAGTGGATTTCCTTAATTGTTGCCTCCTAGAATAGGAGAGATTGTGTTGTTTAGTTCAGTAGCAATTGAGATACCCTTGGAGTCTAGATTTGAGTAGCGTTTTATCCATTAGAAGAGTGGCTTTTGTTAGGGGCCGGAGCCCAAAGAGGTAAATCGGGTAACCTTCAAAAGTGAATTAATTAAGTGATAATTAAAGTAATGTACTTAGATGATTAGGATGCATTTCACATTAATCAAGATAATTTAACCTCACTCATAGACGTAAGGGCTTGTTTAGACTTGGGGTGAGTGAGAAGTCTTGGAATGGCAAGGTCAACTATCTAGTCCTTACAAGAGGTAGTTGATTCCACATGAGTGAGTATGAGGGCCAGGATTCGGTTGAGGTCACCAGGATTATCAGAACCTATAAAGAATTCCCTGAGGAGAACTCATGACAAACCTTGTGATGACACTCTGTCTAGGATAAAATTGGGTTTTGTGTTGTGTGTATGGATTCTTTATCATACTTGATTATTATTATGTCTGGAAGCAATGTGACCATGTTAGTGTTAGATTTATATTGTGCATGTGTTTGGTAGAGTCAGTATGTGTCAATATGAGTCTACCTTTGGCTAGAGGTAGTAGATTCTTGTCCATGTTGCATTGTTACTATGTCCTAGAATGGGGGGTGGGCCTTCGGGTACCACTAGGTTGGGTGGAACATGCACCATAAACTGTTGGGTCCCCATTGATCTTCAGTTCATGGAGGCGAGACATCCAGTTGGACAACTTGTGGATCTTGTTTTCATTTCTAGCAGTGTTGTATTTCATTATGTAATGAGTTGGTTATACCCCTCTTGTATTTATGAGGTGGATTTATGTCATTGTAACACTTATGTAATTATGACTCATTCTGGAAATGAGTGTTGTAATCAGTTGTGAATGTAATGGATACATGTTATGGATGTTATCTTCTTATCTTGTTATTTACCTATGTTGAATGAATGCTTACTACTTGAGTTGTTTAATGTAAAGAATTTTTAATGATGTATGTTAATGGGGTTTAAGTAATCTTGGTTACGTAGCCTTAGGGGATGTTGTCAATTGTAGATGATCATGTATGTTTAATTAACTTTTAAAAAAAAATTAGTACGCTTTTATAGTGAATTGAAACTTCCTCTAGGGTTGTGTGGCAGGGCATTACATAGGGGAAGTCCCTTCTAGAAGGAATGGAATGTCGATTTATAGTGAAGCATGCAGAAGGTGGCATCCACTCCATGTCCTGAAGTGATGGGCATGCATCAAGTATTCATTAGCCCCATATATATGCATGCAAGCTATTATAAACATTGTTTTAATGTTTGATAGAGAGAAACCCATGTTTTGATGTGATTACATAATTTTGGAGGAGTCTTAGACTACAAAGATCCGAGGGGGATCAAGATAACATGTGGTGTGATGGGGAAGTTTCGCAAGTTGAGATGAAGTAAGATTGTTGTGGGAAAGTAAGGTAGATATGGATCTTGCAGGGAAAATAATGAGGAAAGGATTTGTCCAGGATTGGTTGAAAGTTCCAGAGGTTAAAAGAGACTTGATAATTGGCAGGAGTTTGAAGTCCAAAGGAGTTCCACAGGGTAAAAGAGACTTGACAGTTGGCAGGAGTTTGAAGCTCAAAAAGGCTTGTAAGGATTTGATAGGTATATAGAATGTCTTGAAAGTTTCACAGGTCTAGAAGTTTGTTGAATCTCTACAATTCAAAATGGGTTAGCAATCTGACATAGGTTTTCAACCCAAAGGGACTTGAGGGAGATTTTGGAGCATCTTGGACATGTCAGAAATCTTGTAAATCTAGATAGTAGTGAAAATTCTGCAACTTCATAACTTGATCCATGTTGATCGAAACTTCACCAAACTTAACATGTAGATAACTTTCTGGCTCTTCTTCAAGGTGAAATCATCAATTGACCATGAACACATAGAAATTTCTTCAGAATATGATCATCAATTCTCTCAAGGTAAACCAAGGAAGAAAGCAAGCAATATAAAGAAGGGAAATATTTTTTTGGTTGATGAGGATTGCGAGTGAACCTAAATGCTTCTCTATCAATTTTCAATTACCACATTTGATTTGACGTATAATGATTACAAATACTTAAAAATTTAGAAGTATAATTTTGAGATACCATCAAGAAAACTAACAACACCATTATGTAGTGCTAAAAAATAAGTAGATTGAAAAGAGCCAAAAAAGATAGTATGTGATAAAGAATCCCTTTGAATTCTACTAATAGAAATTATATAAAATAATCTCTAATAATTTATTATTTATAAAAACTTTTTTCCTAAATATTACCTAAAATATAGATTCTTTTTAAAAAAGTTATCGACATGGAACAAATATAGAATGCTCAAAATGTCTCAATGGAGATTTTTGAGTAGAGGTAAGTATTAGTCTATGTAATACCCCTCCGTTTTGATCTATTGTTCGAAAAATGTTGTTTCCCCTTTTATTCTTTAGTATTGTGTTGTACTTTGACTATGCACTTGGTTTCAGTGATCATTATGTTATCGTGTTGTACCTTGATGAGATGATACTATATTTTGATGTGATTATTATGGCATGTTTGGAATTAGCATATGTGGATATTTAAATTTATGATGTTTCATGCTTTTGATTATGTTGCTATTTAGATGTGTCAGTTAGTACTACTGTATTGGTGAAGAGGATGATATCGCATCACTTGCTTATGAGTGCCCTGTGATTTCGTGATTTCCTCTTCACAGTGTGCCTTATTTATGACATATTATTGCATGTAGATATATTCTTTGCTCGTAGGTTGACAGGTACAGGACATCAACTCCACTTGGTTTCACAGGTACGAGTGTGTCCAAGGCCCAAGGACATTTGATTGGGAGATAGTAGCTAGGATTTCCATGCCAAGTCATCACCCTGATCATAGTGTGTCGTCGGTCATAGTGTGGTCCAGTTGTTTTATATTGTTCAATTTGCCTGGTTTCAGCTTATTTTGAAAGTTAGAAAAATGTTAAAGTATATGCTTTTGTAGTTAAGTTGTTGAGTAAATTAATCTGGATATATGTTTGTAATGTGATTTAATTTATTAATTAAATTAAATTAAATTAATAAATAATTCAATCTTGTAATAGATTTATTTTATTAATTAATTAAGTTAGTTATGTTGAAATGAATTAAATCATGCATTTTGGAAATGTATGCATTTTTGTTTTGGGGAATTGATGAGGGTGGTTGTAGGATTTTTTAGGGGTTTTTCCTTATGATTGAATTTGGCTTCACAAGTTGGATTCATGGAGTTTTGAAGAAAATAAAAAAGAGAAGGAAGAACTTGCTGAAATTTTGTGGGTTCTTGGAAAAAGCTGAAAGAATCTATGGAGCTAGAAAGGGAAACAAGGGCACCATTAGGATCTTCTCTCATCTTAAAGAAAAAAAGAAAAAAAAAAACAGGTTTATGTCTTTTAAATGTTTTGCTTTTGAGATTTTTAAATTTTAAATATTGTGGTTGAAGATCATGTGGAAAGAGCTTTTGATTTCTGTTGTTTGAATGCAAAGGAAACATAGTTAGAATTTTGTTCTCCAAAATTAGCAAAAAAAAAACCCCTCTTCAAAATAAAATGCTTCAAAGGAAATGATGCTATGGACTGCAAAGGATTATTTTATATATATATTTTCTGGTTTCTCAATTTGTTATGTTCTTGTAATCCAAAATATTATATATATATATATATATATATATACATATATATACATATTTTTTTATTTTTTTATATTTCCTAAAAGAGGGGTTATGCTGGCCAATTTTTTTGAAATAGCTAAAAGAGGCGGATGAAAAATCCGCAGGTTTAAAACCCTATCTTTTTTTTTTTATAAAAATAAATAAAATTAATAAAAATGCTGGGAGGGGAGGCACTGGGGGCTCACCCCCACCGCGCCCCCTATGGGAGGCATGTGGGGGAGAGCCGCGCCCACTGCGGGCCCCCACAATCACGGTTGTTGTGTATCGCAGTCGCCGCCATTGTTGGTGGCGTCGCGCACCACCAACAATGGCGTCAGCTATGTATATAGCCGCCGCCCTAAAATATTTCGGGGTTTTTTTTTTAAAAGATTTTTTTTTTAAATGAAATGATTTTTTTTTTTTTTAAATTTATTTTATTATTATTATTATATCCTATAATAATAAAATATGAAATTTAAATATTTTATTATTATATTTTATAATAATAAAATATATATATATTATTATTTTATTATTATATTATTATATTATTATATTTTAAAATAGTAATATTTAATATTGCACAATTTCGCCTCATGAAATTAAAAAAATATGTATATATATATATATGTTTTTAAAATTTTGTTTTTCCTTGTGGCATGATTTAAATCAGATTGAGCGAATTTAAACGTGATGGCTTTAATTATTTACTTTTGAAATTTAAATGGCTATTTTTAAACTGAAGAAACAATATTTATTTTAAAGCAATGTATTTCGCCTTGCGGAAATTAACCGATTAATTTATCATTATTTAAATACAAGTAGGGAAATTAGATAGTTAGTGTTAATTTCTCCTTTCTTGAAAAGATGTATTTAATTCAGTTTATTTTAAACGCGACAAATTATTGAATGATAATGAGAAATGGATTTAGAATATCCAAAGGTAGTTTATTTCATGTTCCTTCAGTGAATATTCCCTTCATATTCTTGTTTTGGGAAATGGGTTAAATGAGTGTTTAATTTGTAAGTCTTCCAGAGGATCTTAGAGGATGGGGGTTGTTGTTTCATGTGTCAACCTCTTGAGTATCCCTTGGGATCACCTTGGGTAGTGCATTAAACTATAACCCGTTTGTTACCCGGTTATCATGAACGAGATTATGTTGACTCTATGTCATGGCTAGGAATGTGATATCTTTATGTCACACTTATGCACCCTTGGGTTGTGGAGTTGTTCCACATGTCGTCTTAGAGGAGTGGCTTGTAACGAGGGTCGACACACAAAGCGGTGCCAGGATAACTCATTGCAAGTTAGTTAATCTAGTGATAACTCAATTAATTGATTAGAGTATCATGTAGTATCAAACACTTAATAAGATAATTATGCCTCGCTCAGGAATGCAAGGGATTGCTAAGACTTAGGTTGAGACGAGAAGGCCTGGAATGGAAAGATCATTATCTTGTCACTAGGAAAGATAATCGATTCCGCATTGGATTACATGAGGGGCCGAAAGTCATTAGAGGTTACCAGGATAACCCAAGTTGGGGGCCGGGGCCTAGGAAGACTTACCAGGATAACCTATGTAACATTATGATGACACTTCTCCTAAGTCGACAGTATGTTCGCATCAGTGATGCAGTTGTTTATGTAATTCTAGAAGTGTTGTATCCATTGTGTTAGTGATGTAATTGTATTTATTTCAGTTTGGTTGTGTTAACCTATGTCTAGAGGTAGACGTCCTTGGTTAGAAATCCTTGTTACTATCTCCTAGCACGAGGGGTGGACCTTTGGGTTCCACTTGGTTGGGTGGAACGTGCACCTTTCTCCGTTGGGTTTTTCTTCTTGATCATGTGGACGAGACTTCCAGTTGGAGAGCTCTTGTGATCCAATTCATTTCATGCCTTGTTATTTCAGTTGATCTTGTGTTATATTACCCCTCATTGTTATCGAGGTGGAAATTGTAATTGTAACCCTATTTATTGGAACTTACCTCATTCGGGGAATGAGTGTTGTAATCTTATTGTTAATGAATGGATTAATGCAATTGAACTTTATCTCTTATGATTGTTGTAGAATCATCTTAATCGGAATGTATGTGGTTATCTTATTAATTAAATAATTGACATGGTTTAAATGTATGTTTTGTTGAGGTTCTATATAACCTATGTCTCGTAACCTTAGAGGTTGTTGGCATTAGTTAGTGAACTTACTTATTAATTATACTTAAACAAACAAAAATTAGTCCGTTTAAGTAGTTCTTTGCAACTTCCTTTAGGGTTGTGTGGCGGGGCATTACAATCTATTTTAACAATGTTATATGTTACTAGTTCAAACTCTCATTCATTTTAATGATATCAAATTTCCACAATCCATATTGTATAGTGCAAAGACTTATGGATTTGATTGTGTCTAGTTTTTTCCATCAACGTTTCAGATCACACTCTATGATCCATCATCAGGATGAGAGCATAGAGCATAAGGAGAAAAATAGAGAGTTGCAAACCTAGAACACCTTTTATAGATCAGAAAAGGAGAGAGAAAGCAAAATTCAAAGAATAGGATAATATGAAAAATTAAAAGAGAAAAATAAAAAATAAATAAATGAGTAAATAAGAATTAAACAGAGAGAATTAGAGAACAAAGAAAAGGAGAAAGAAAATAAGAATTAAAAAAGAGGAAGGAATAAAAATTAAAAAGAATAAATAAGTAAATAAGGATTAAAATAGAGAAAGAGAGAATTAAATAAGAGAAAATAAGAAAATAAGAAAATAAGAGAATTAAGAGAAAATAAGAAAATAAACAAATACGAACAAAAAAATGAGAACAAAGAATGCACTTAATAGAAAAGAAAAAGCAAATAAAAGAATATATAAATTGAGAGAAAGAAAAAATTCGATAACTATATATATATAGAACAAGACAAGAAAAAATAAAAATAAACATAAACAATTACGAACAAAAAAATGCAATTAAAAGAAAAGAAAAATCAATTAGAAAGAAAATATATATATGTAAATATGAAACACAACAAAAGAAATAAGAAAATAAACATAAGCAATAACGAACAAAAGAATGGGAACACAAAAGTGAACGAAAAGAATAAAAATACAAACACACACATACATTGATATATATATATTATTATCAAGTTAAAAATATAATAAAAGACAACACACGTACACACACACAATTATATAATATAAAAAACAATGAAAATGAAATAAATATATCATATGTAGAAATTACAAAACAAACGCTCACCCACACAAATATATATAAATATATAAAAGATAAAAATATATATACATGCAAAAATATGAACCAAAAGGAGAAAAGAATAAAAGAGTAAAATATAAATAAAAAGTAAAAGTAAAACCATAATAACTATGTGAATTAATTATATATATATTTCATTGTCATAATTACTATTTTGTATTGTATATATATCTATATATATGAACGAATGAAGAGAAACCAAAAAAGAGAAACAAAGAAAAGGCAAGAGAGAGAGAACGAGAGAAAAGAGGGAACGAGAAAAATAAAAAGAGGGGCCAAGATCCAAAAACAACCCAAGACACGAAAAAGAGGACAAAGATTAGGCCAACCCTGAGCCATGGAGACAGGAGCAATGAAAAAGCGGGAGGGGGGAAAGGAAATGGAGGAGGGGGGGGGGCTAAAATTAAGAGGGGGGAAAAGGAGTGGGGGAGCCCATTTTTTTAGGATGTTTATCATTGGATCTCCCTTTTAAGAGTCTTACCAATATTTAAGTAATCACATAGTTGATTTTCTAAGGGTTGAAATATAGTAGATAGTTTCAATTGTTATCACATTTTTCCATGATCACAAAAATTCTTGAGTTACATTATGAAAGATTTATGAATTTTGTGAATGATTTACATGATAACCAAATATTATAGATCAAAGCTATTATTTCCCATTTCTCACTTTTAAAAATCATTTATAAATTTTAAATAATAATTTATAATTAATATATTTCATGAATTTAGTTTACAAAAAATTATTTTTATATTTTTATGAAATGTTTTAAAATAGAAGTTGTAAAGTGTGAATTTATATTTATATTTAACCTACATTATAAGAAATAAGTAAATTTATTATGCATATGAATTTTACGTCATAAATTAGATATTAAATATTATACACATTTTTTTCTTGAGTCATTACATTGTTTTTAGTTTCAAGGAAAATGATCTAGGCACAACCTCAATCAGTCTTTTACATTTGTATGGTCTCACTAGCTTTAATTAGTATGCACCACATAGTTCTTGCATACTTGCACATAACATATCCTCATACATTCAAGCATAATCCTTGCAAACCCTCATGCAATAATACTCACACATGTGTTGCAACTTTACACATGGCTACGCATGACAAAAATTTACAAATCCATTGAGTGTACAATGTGTGGGGTATTCACATCCACATAAAATACCACCATATACATTTACCAAATTTTCACACCCACACCACATGTTTATTTCAAATAGATAGAATTATATAGTTCCAACACATATAATCACCCTATACACATGATAGAGAAAACCATATGCATATGAAATCTATTAGAATATTTTGAAGGCCTAGGTAGTAGCCCACTTGTATAAATACTTTTAATATATATTGGTGTGTGCAGAGAAAAACCAACTTCTCTATTAGATACATGTCATTATACACATTGTATCTAATATAGTATTTCCCTTTCTATGGTCGTCTTCACCTACCGAAATGGATATTTTTATTCTAGCTTAGTATTTGAATTGTGCATTTTGTAAACTTATAGATTGCTTATTAATTTATACATTTCCCTCTAATCCACCAAAGGTTTAGATCATTGGTATTAAATCTTAGAATTTTTATTTTCAGACCCATCTATACATGCTCATAACATGCACCTATTTTAGTATTTGATCATTTTCAAAAGTATTAAACACATAGTAGAATATAAGTTAAATGCACACCTAGGGTTTCACCAAATATTCAATACCTAGTCAATGTGGCCTTAGATTTATAATTCCAAGAACTCGTCAAATAGTTCCATGAAATCATGACTCAAATTCAACCAACACCATCACATCCTTAGTATCAATATTTAGAACATCATTTAAACCATTCTCAAACAAATGCCAATATTTGTATTCTAGTGTTTAAAGAAAATTTTAATACTATTATGATAGAATACTTGATACACTATCTCAAATTATAATTTTCAACTAGTGATTTCATTGACACCAATTAAATCTACTATGCATCACTAAATATGTTCATCACAATAAATTATTAGTGGAAAACACTTAGTTCATAACAAAACAACAAAAAAATAGCTAAGTTAGACTTGAAGTGCCTCTTTTGGTAACTTTCAAGATAAATATTATTCCCTTAGATGCTATTAGGATATACAAGTTTGTAGAGATACCCTAATATATAGAGAAAAATGTGGAGTCTTACCACCAATGAGTTCCATGAATACTTTTGCACTTTTATTAAGATACATGTGGCCACCTTATATTTCTTAATAACATCATTGAATTGTTGAATTCAATATATACCAAAATGAAGCTCCTTAAATAAAACACTTTGGGCCAAGAATTTCATCCTGCATACAAAATAGAAGTTAAGGTGAATATGAAGTATTAATGAATCTCTTCACACAAATGAAATATCATGCTAGAGAATAAATTCAAACCTTTTTTAATGCTCAAACATTCCCATTTAGGATAACTATATAAATTCTAACCACTTGCACTAAAATCATTGAAAATATTAGCTAGAAGAATGTTATTATACAATATGTGATGAAGAACCAAAAACCCTCCACCAAATGCATGTAACCCCATACTCTTTAGGTGGTTACAACAAGGAAATGAGCTTGTTTTAATTTACTTTCAATTATGTTGTTAAACTTATACATGTCATAATCCCTTGTGAATTGTTAGGTCAATATATAACCTTTCCATGATATCATTGAAAATATTATCTAGAAGAATATTATTATACAACATGTGATGAAGAAACAAAAACCCTCCACCAAATTCATGTAACCCCGAACTCTTTAGGTGTTTACAACAAGGAAATGAACTTGTTTTAATTTATTAATTTACTTTCAATTATGTTGTTAAACTTATACATGTCATAATCCCTTGTGATATCACACCCTTAGAGGTTTGCGGCATATTAATTTGGTAGACCCTTTGTATATTATTGTTTTAAGTGTATAAAACATATAACTATATTCCTAGGAAATTTCTATTAGTTGTAGATATTTTAACCTATGTGTCATGTTGCCACATCTTAGAATCACTTTTATTTTAAAAAAATAATGTTACAAGACCCTTGTGAATATTCAAAATTTTGTACCTCCTACAATATTCATAAAAAACATCCTTTTAATTAGTAAAGTTATCTTTCATAATATGTGGAACCATACTTAATATATCATAGGAAGAAAAACCTAACATTTTAGTATAATAGTATTGTGAGGTATTCACCAATTTCATGAGCCTTCCAACACACTACATAGTATGAAAAAATTTTATTGGTTCCCAGTTATCCTATTCTAAATGGTTCTATATATAATAGGATTATATGGGAGAACAATTAAATTTAGGCCCAAATTCAAGAGTTGTTTGATCAAGGAAATATCAAACCAAAATCTTTACCTTGTAGTAGCTTTATTTTACTTGAATTGAAGAATGATAAAGTGTGATATCTATGCATTGAATAATATGTGCTCTATAAAATAAAAGGAATAACTTGTATGCCTTACCACACTATTATAACCTTTTTATTATCTCTATAGAATATATTAATTAAGAAAATAGATCTGAAATATAGATATCAATAGGGTTCAATTCTATCCAAAGACATCTAAAAGACTACAGTCAAAATATAGGAAAGGATCTATGAGTGTATGATTATGAAATTTGGCTTGAGAAATGTGATTAGAATTTATGGACTTAATAATAAAATCTTACAAAATTTCACGAACTTCATCATTAAGTTGCAAGCATATAGTCTTACACGCAATTTTGACACTACATGTAGATATAGTACCTTGGATGCATTATTGACTACTCCAACATCCATTTTTATCAAAAAAATATTAAAGTGATATGAGGCTAGCCAATACCACTTAACCTCAATAAATTGTATAGCTTACTTAGATTCACTAATTTTTATTATAGGTGCATCATTGTCTTATCACATGTTACTTGGCCCATTAACTATATTATGTGCACCAAATCAACATTCTAGTGGAACATTTTTCAACAACACACCTATAAAATATTTCAACAAACATCTTTATTACACACTTCTGTTTACTCTACCAAACATTATCCAATCTTTTAAGATTTATATTGAAAATTCAAACTATGTGCTTAGCGTAATTATCTTGTATCATAGATATCCTACAATCTATTATTAAAAAAATTTAGTGACACTATGTGAAGGCACTCCACTAACAAAAAAATTCTATGGTATTGTCTAAGAAGTTAAATAGTATAGTTCCATTACACCCTTGGAAAAAGTTCCCATACATTATGATCATCAACTACTACAACTATCAAACACAAAAAGAAAGTGAGGGAACCTATTGCTTAGTAGGAAAAGTGATCCTAGATTTAACTAGGATTAATTATTTTTCACTTACAAAATATTAGAATTCAGATTGGAAAGGGTATGAGATTAACTTGCAACCTACAAAGTGATTCAATCAACCTTGCATCTAAATTATTTTGAGGGTTGGAAAATTGGTTTTTGATGAAAATTCATTGATACAACTAGCTTACTATGAAAATACACCATTCTGATATGAATACAGACAATCTAGAAATTGACAGACAAATTTAATGACCATAAATAGATAGAGAAGACATGTGTGTACTTATGATTTGAATTTGAGCTTGATTTGACTAGAAAAGGGCACCTGAGGCACCCTAGACTAGAGAAATGAAACATAAATCTGCTTTCATAGTTCTTAGATCCCTAGTTTGTGGCTTCGTCCTTCAGATCTTATTATTAGATCTACGTTTGTTATTGAGATAATTGATTTTATGTGTCTTGTCAAGTTGTAGGGCTTGAATGCATCAATGAGAAAATAGTCTTCAATCTTCTTTGGATTTGTAACCTTCACATTCAAAGAGAGAAAGGGTTGTTCCATATTGGGGCTTGCCTTGGTCAAACCCCGTGTTGGTATTTCTACCCCCATAATGGTGAAATTGATGATAAAGAGAGCTTATCCTTTTAAGGGATAGAAGCTAAGTGATAATGGAGAAATGAATCAACTGGTTGCAACTTACCACTCAAATTTGATCTCCTTGAAGGACTTAAGTCATACACATCACAGAGCAAGGCTTGGCAACAATTTGGCTTGACTTGATTTTAAGACCTACAAGCATTAGTACTCATAAACAAAATGCATACATAAACATGAATAAAATCACATAAAACTTGACATGATACTTTGATGTTGAAGTGTTGCAATAATTCTATAAATTCTACTCTTGACTATTCTTGACTTGATCTTGAAGTATAATAATTTCTCTTTTATTCCCTTTTAATCAAAATTGTGAGAATTTACTATGTATTTATATGCACTAAATCTAACTTCCCACAAATTAAATCTCGATAGCCAACATTTAAGATTTGAAATTCAAAAAATAAATTACCAACCTCAAGATATTTACATTTGGGGTCATTTTAAGGGGATAAATGTACCTAGGTCACCCTTATTTAGAACCACTTTTTTGAGATCTAAATTATCGGGAGAAAAATATTAAATGCCTGCTTAGTTTTACACATTTGATTTTTTTATAAATGATAAAATGGACCATGGAATGCATAATTTAGGAAATTAGGAGCATAAGTAGGTCCAATCACATAGGAGGGAGCAAAATCTAGTGTGAAATTGTCAAGGTAGATAATTTACGATGTTGCATCTATTCATCCTAAAAATGTATTGAATAAAAAAAACCCCTTTAACTAATAAGAAATGTCAAATTAAAATACTACTAGTTTAATCATGAAAGTGATCCTCTTTCCAAAGGATGACTTAGGTGAAAGGATAGTTTAACTACAAGGAAAAACAATGTGAGTACATGTGTTTGTGTTTGAACTTATAAAATTTTGGAATTTAAATAAATCCTACTTTATGATTCAAATGATAGGAGATAATTAATAATTAAATTGACTCACTCACAAATGAAATGATTAATCTGAAATAATTAACTATTTTCATTGTAATCTAATTGTTGAGCATGAAATTTGTTAATTAATTATTATAGGAAGATAAGGTTAAAATTGGGAGAAGAACATATGATAATTATCAAAGTAGTTATGATTATTTAAGTACACAACTAAACTAAGAATAGAAAGAAAAGTTGTTTTAAAATTCATAATATAAAACTATCATAAAGTACATAAAATAGTCATGGAGACCAATAAGAGTAATTGAAATTTTATTCAAAAATAAATAAATAAATAAAATTCAAAATAATGCTCGTGCGCTTATCTCACTCAACCTGGGGATGGAATTGCTAGGTAATAATGGCATCAATATGGATGATTCATTGCAAATTTTCTCAGTTAAAATTTTGGGCAGACTGGGTGCTTTCTATCTATGCAGAAAGGAGGGGCACATCGGCAAAAAATGCCCTATTATCAAAAATAATTTATCCAAGCCTCCCCCAAGCAATAGTGGCTTGTTGCTATCGTCTACTTCTCCAGTTGTGAAAAATACTAGCGCAGTTAACTCCAAGGCCCTGATTTTTGATTTGTACTTGGGCTCCTCCCCCACTCTCCATTTTTGATCCCCCTCCCATCTCACCCATGTCTCAAACCCCCTTCCAAGTGTGTTAGCCAAGATGGATTGGGTCCCCCTGTCTCTATCCAACCTTTTGTCTGTGTGCACAATTCTTTTGATCCCTTTACCTTGAGCATTGGTGCTATCCAACCTCCTTCCCCAGCCTTCCCTAACCCCTTGAATCCCTTTGCATTCCCCTATTCTCCAAAAATTTCCTTTAACCCTATCAAGGTCACCTCAACCTCCGAGAAATTGAACTCTCAACTTGTTATAGATGAAATTAGGAAGAATGGCAATTTAAATAAAATAAAGAAAAATAAATCTAAGGAAGTGGAAATGCTTTTAATGGGGTGAAAATCTTGGATAGCTCCTACATTGCAGATTCCTCTAATAACAACTTACATAATGAAGAAAATATAACCAGTAAAACCACCTCTCTAGTTAAAAATATTATCTCAGAGCTAGAATCTAGAGAGTAGGATGGAAAAATGCTTTGTGGTATTGAATCCCAACTCAATACTTGCTCTGGTAACCCCCATTTGGATGGGATTACGCAAAAAGATGCCTTGTTTGATTTAGAATTTAATGCCTTTGAAACTTCCTCTACCCGCTCTGTTAGTATGAATAACATTCAAAATAAAGACAAGCAAATTTCTCAATTTGTTGAGAAAGGTAATGCCAAAATTAAAATAGTTGCTTATGCATTAGATAATAAAAACACTATTAGTATTAAAGATATCAAGGGGGTGGAATCCATTCCACACTTGGATGATCGTATGGCCTTCCCTAAATGTGTTGATAATACCTCTCAACCACTCAAGGAGTGCTTAGAATCCCTAACTAAGATGATCAAAAAATAGGTTGTAGACAAAACTGCAAGTGCTAAGTGGAAACTAAAAGTTCTTAACTCCCCCATCAATCTCATAGGCCCTATTTGGACCTCTAGTAACAAGAAGACCCTTGAAATCAAGGTTGAGGAATTTATAGATAGCTTTTCTAATTATAAATTTTCTCCCCAAAATGTTGGCAATTCAAAAAGTGACCAAATAAAAACTCAGGAACCCCCCCCAAGAATAAACAAGGCTCTAGCCCTTGCCCCCCTAAGGAGCCCAAGAAAAGAGGAAGAAAGAAGGGTAGTACCATCACCCTTAGGAATAACAGTGTTGGTAGTGTTAAAGGTAAAAGGAAGAAAATAAGCATAGTACTCTATATTCCCTCCACCAAAAGGTCTGAGGGAGAAGATAGAGCTCCTATATACTTTGAGCTATTTAGGAATGCCAAAGAGCCCTCTTATGCTAACATTGATAATGATTCTTAACTATACTTCTTAGAATGTAGTGGGGCTTGAATCCCCTAACAAAAAGAACATTGTGAGAAGATTTCTAAACTTGGAAAAAAAACAAGGACTTTGTCCTCCTCCAAGAGGTTAAGGTGGTGGGATTCATGTTGAACACCCATAATATTGAGAGGAGGGTGAATCAGTATTCTCTTAAACCATTCAAACATTAAACATCCAATCACAAAATAATATTCAACTATGATAAAGAAAGAAAGCATGAAACATTAACAACACCACATAACACATGAACTCCGATATTTTTACATGGAAAACTTAAAATGGGAAAAACCACGATGAGGGTTATCTCACAATATATTATAACTAGTTATAGTATATTTATAGAAGTTCTCAGTGCAGGTGGACTCATTTCCCACATATAAATAACATAAGAGAGATGGTGTCTCATGACCTATTTATAACTATTACAATTACATATTTCATATGCATGAAATACAATTCCAATTAAGCTCAATAAACTAACTTTACACACTTCATCTGATTCAAATCTAACACTCTAATTTCCTTTGCATTCACATAACTTCAATCTTCTGCTGAAAATTCACAACTTAATTTTGCATTGCTCTGATAATACTCGCATGTAAAATCTTTGCATCACACATCATATATTCATTCCATATCTCAAAACACTAAAAAGATCTAATATATATCTGTATCAATTCTAACATCAATTAGGTCATCCTAATTGGATGTAACACCCAAAAGATAAATTTTTGTCTCCAAAAATATCATACATATCTTGCGCCAAGATTCAATCCTTAAAATAATTTAAAAATATGTCGGCATGGATCTATATTAGATCCCACATAAGACTAAAATACTTATTTAACCTTTGCATACCTTCAAAATTATTAGGTCGGCATGACATAATACCTAATAACAAAATTCTTCAACTGTGTATCCACATATGGATGTGAGGACCTCAAAACTTGATGTCGATTGGAATTCCCATGCTACTGCCATCTATCAACATCTCCTCAAATTCGTAAATCCAAAAACCTATCTGTGGAGAAGTGTGTACTCTCCCACATAAATGCAATGTACAAAGGATAACTGTAATTTTCCAGATTACTTATGTCATATCTTTCGATCCAATGGCCAAAAAATTATGAAAACATGGAATCTGATACATCTAACATCCAAAAAAATAATGTTAGAAGTGCAAAGTGAAACCTTTATTTTCAGATTGTTGTGAACCCAAAAATGGAAGCACTGTTACACTGAATCAATAGTATTGACATAGTCAATTTCCCATTACAATCGTCTTTATGGGACCAAACCACTTAGCAAGAATTCCTTCCAAAAACACTCCAAAACCTGTTAGAGCCAACCAAAATGATTCACATCATGATCTTTATATCTGAATACAATGTTGGCATCAATGAAATTATTGTAATGCTCATGTTGCCAACAACATCATCAATGAAAAACATCTCATTCTTTCAACAATTCACCCTTGAAACCAATATGAAATTCATTTGGGGGAATTCTACACATATTGCCTCTAAAATAGAAAAAGGTAGAGGAGCTACTATTATACTAATTGCCAAAAATCAGAGGCATCATCTCACCAACTCTTGAGTTTCCCCATACAATAGGGTTGTATGGGCCACATATAAAAAGGGTGAATCCAAATTTGGTGTCTTTTTAGTTTATGCTCCAAATGACTATCAAGGTAGAATTGAACTCTAGAATTGGTTAAGCAACCTACCTTATGTCACTTGGATAATAGAAGGTGAATTCAATATGATTGAGGACAAGGGTGATAAGAAATAAGGCAACAAATTGGAATGGAAAGGGAATGAAAGGAATTATTGGTTGAGAATGAAGGCCAAAATCAACCTTTTTGACCCTTTACAAGGAATGAAAAGTGATAAGAACATTGTTTGGTTCACTTGGTGCAATGTTCAGAAAGGTGGGAGGAGGATTTACTACAGACTAGACAGGTTTTATTCCAACATGGACTTCTTCACCTTCGAGCCCTTCGAGCCATTCAAAGAGGGTAATAAAGTAATGATGTACCCTTACACCCTCTCTGATCACCACCCAGTCAAGGCTAACATAGTTGTTAACAATTTGGGAGAAAATCCCTAAAAAAAATAGAGAACTTCATGCTTAATACAAACTTGTTAAAAGATGAGGATTTTTTAGTTTCTATAGCTACCCTAACAGAGGTTAACAAGTGGTTGCTCAAAGACTTGAATACAATTGAAAGATGGAACCAAAATGTAAATGGTTTGAGAACATTGTTTCAAAATATTGGCAAAAAAAGAGCCTTGGATAGGATAAGAGAGGAAAACCTCCTCCAAGATGACCTTCTAAATGCTAAAAGAAAAATATAAAAATTTCGCCTTCAAATAAAAAGTTGCAAGAAGAACTCAACCAAGCCAAACATTCCCTAAGAAAACTACAAATAAACAAAATCCTGCTCAATATATCGAATACTGAGAGTGGGGGGGGGGTGAATCAGTATTCTGCCAACACAACAAATTTCTAACCATCCAATTACTAACACATATCTAGCTGCAATTGTTAACCATAACATCTCATAACACATTAACACCAATATTTGTACGTGGAAAAACCAAAGAGGGAAAAACCATTGTAAGGATTAGCTCACAATATATCATAACCGGTTACAATATATTACTGGGCTCACTACCAGATCTCACTATCCTTGAAAGGCTCATAGCCTGAATACAAAAATGGCTTATTGCCAAGATACAAAATGAATGGAACACTACCAAAAGTGAATTGTGATAGTGCACCTTCAAAGTGTTGGGATCAATTCTGGTTACTCTCTAGAAAAAAAAAATTTTGCTCTGACATCAGGTATACAATCACTATCAATAACTTCACACAATTACACTGCTCATGTAATGCCCCACCACGCAACCCTAGAGGAAGTTGTATTTAACTACTTAAACAGAATAATTTTTTTTTTTTTAAAAAGGATAAATAAGAAGTGAGTTAATTAATTAATGCCAACAACCTCTAAGGTTACGAGACAAAGGTTATATAGAACCTCAACAAAACACGAATCTAAACTATGACAATTATTTAATTGATAAATTTACACATACATTCCAAGAAGATGAAACAACAACAAACATAAGATAAGACTTTCAATTTAATTAATCCATTCAAAACCATAAGATTACAATCTCTCATTCCCCGAATGAGGCAAGTCCCACAATGAAGGTTACAATTACAAATTCCACCTCGATAACAAGAGGGGTAATGATAACATGAATAAGTGAACAGATAACCAGAGAACGCCAACTGAAACCACGAGCTCTCCAACAGGAAGTCTCATCCACAAGAACATGAAGGAAGAGCCCAACGGTTAAGGTGCATGCCACCCAACCAAGTGGAACCCAAAGGTCCACCCCTCGTGCTAGGAGATAGTAACCAGAATCCCTAGACAAGCACGTCTACCTCAAGACATAGGCTAACATAATCAACATGGATGAGTACAACAAAGTCACTAACAAAAGGTTACATTGCTTCTAGAATTAAAACAATCAACTGCATCACTGATGCGAACATACTGTCGACCTAGGAGAAGTGTCATCACATTGTTTCATAGGTTATCCTGGTAAGTCTTCCTAGGCCCCGGCCCCCAAATTGGGTTATCCTGGTAACCTCTAACGACTCTCGGCCCCTCATGTAAACCAATGCGGGATCAATTACCTTTCGTAGTGACAAGGTAACGATCTTGCCATTCCAGGCCTTCTCGTCTCAACCCAAGTCTTTACAAGCCCTTGCATGCATGAGTGAGGCATAATTATCTTATTAAGTGTTTGGTGCTCCCAACAGATTAATTTAGTTATCACTGGATTAACTAGCTTGTAATGAGTTATCCTAGCACCACTTCGTGTGCCATCCCTCGTTACAAGCCACTCCCCTATGACGACACGTGGAACAACTCCACAATCCCAAGGATACTCAATGCGACACACAACAAAGGTGTTCCAACCACTCCAACTCTAGGAGGTATAACATAGAACAAGGCCACTCCTTACAAGGAGATACAGATCCCATAATCCGCACTAATACCAGAAATGCAATACATCCCCGTTCGTGGAAACCGGTAATGATTGACAACATACCACATGCTCCCCAAGGGTACAAAATAGGTTGACAACCTGACACAACAACCCACCATAAGAATGGACCCTATCTGGAAGACTTACAAGTACCATGCCCACATATCCCAATGACGACACGAATAGGTCAATAATCAAGGAAAACATGCAATCCTACTTTGGGTTCACTAAACCCATTTCCTCATTAATATCCAGTAATTTGCCGCATTTAATAAATTAGGAAAGGAATAAAATTCAACTCCAATGTTTCAGTTTAACTATTGTTCAATGATATCAGGAATTGTTTAACATCTACATTTCAAGAATAAATGTTAGAACATTAAAAAAAGTCTAGGCAAAACCATTTGTTAACTAGTCATGACGTCATTACCTTTTCTTGGCAAATCATGCTTAACATATCAAAATGTCATTGATTTAATATTAACATTTTAAGAAACACGTAATAGTAGAATAATAATAAAATTTCACAATCAATTTCCCCAAGAAAGTAATACTCTTTTGCAAAAGCAATAAAAAAAACTATTTAATTAATTATTTAAATTAATTAATCAATTCCCACCTTAACCCAGAATAACTAACATTATATTATCCTAAGACATATTATTATTATTATAATATTATAAATATTAATTATATGAAAATATAATTATTAATATTATAATATTATAACTAATAATAAAATATTATATTATATTAATATTTTAATAACATATATATACATATATATTATAATATTAAATATTAAATATATAATAATATATACATATTATTAATATTAATATAATAAATATTAATAATAATAAAAAAAATGAAATTAAAAAAAAATAAAATTTAAAAACAAAACCTAACTTTGGTTTATGGGGACGCCTCCCCTGGCTGTGCCTCCCTGGGCGGTTGTGTTTACACATAGCCGACCCCATTAATGGGGGCGACTGTGTGTAAACACAGTCGTCCATAGGGACGGCCAGCGACAACAATGGAAGGGGTGGGGAGTGGTGCGTGCAGGGCGTGGCTCCCCTCACCCGCCTCCCATGGGGGCGCAGTGGGGGTCGAGCCCCTTGCGTCTCCCTATGCCCTTTTTCATTTCATTTATATTTTTTTATAAAATTTCTTCTGTGTAAAAAAATTTTTTCAAAAAAGTTTATTTTTTTTAAAGAAATTTCATGTGGAATTTTTTTTTTCTGTGTATTTTTTTTGAGGAAAAAAAAGAAACCAGACCTCTCTTTTCTCAGAATAAATTTTTTTTTCACAATAACTGAAAATACCATGAAATGGGGGCATGACCCCAACCCCAATAAGAAATATAAATAAAATATATATATAGTTACATATATCAATTTAAAAAAAAACAATTTTCCAAAATAAATGGAGGAGAGAAATTAAATTTTCTTTCAAGATAGCATGTTGAAACCAAAACAAAACTCCATTGTTCTCATGGAGAAATTATTATTAATTTTTTTTTTTGATGATATTTCTCACTATAATTCAATTTCCTATATGGGTTTTCTCCTTCCAATTCACAATCAGATTATTGAAAACAATAAGCAACCAGGTTTTCAAACATCCACAAATTTACAATTTAAATTGCCAAAATCAATAAAACAAAAGACAAGAACCTGATAAAACTTGAGTTTGAAGAAGACCAGATGATGCTCAACCTTTCCTCTTGCTACCAAATCCAATTCTTCACAATTTTGCCACTCCAATCCAAAAACCCACAAATTTGCCCAATTTACCTCTCACAAATTTCCAATTTTCATGCAAAAACTCAAGATCCAAAAATTGAGAAGCCAATTCAAACCATAAGGATTTTACCCTAAAAATTCAACAACCCTCATAAATTCAAAATGGAAAATATCTATTTTTTGAATTTTTGAATTTTAGAATTTGAATTTTTTTTTGAATTTTTCAACTTTGACTTTGCAATTCATTTCCCTTTAATTTTCAATTTTGCCCAGAAATTGCATAAAATTCCCAAAATGAGAAATTTAACTATTACAACATTATAAATTTAATCAATTAATAACATAAATTTAATCCACTATTAAATTATTTATTAATTAGATTAAATTAACCATACAAAAAAATTAAATTGCAACATAATCAAACAAGGTAATTGCCAATTTAACTATTAGAGCATATATTTTATCATTTTCCTAACTTGCACAAAAAACTTGAAATTTAAAGCCAGAAGACCCAAATAAGACAACTCAACCCGACTAACATTAGATGACACACTAGGACTAGGGTGACGACTTGACACAGAATCCTAGCTACTATCTCCCAATCGATTGTCGTTGGGCAATGGACACGCTCAAACCTGTGAAACCAGGTGGAGTCGTTGTCCTGTACCTATCAACTTGCAGCAAAAAGCATATCCATATATATAAACATGTCATAATTAAAATACATCGTGAAGAGGAGATCATGGAATCGCAGGGCACTCGCAAGCGAGTGATGCGATACCATCCTCTTCACCAATACAATCATTTAACTGACACATGTAACATATCAACAAAATCAAAGCATAAAACATCATAAACTAAATAACCACTTATGCTAATTCCATACATGCCATAATAATTCACATCAAAAGGTAGGATCATCAAGTCAAGATATATCATGATAACATAGAGATAAACTATAACCAAGTACAATGTCACAGTACACCACAATACTAAAGCATAAATAGGAACCAATAATGTTCGTACAAAATACAAAACGGAGGGGTATTACAGCTCACATACATACACTATCTCATACTCTTTGTTTTATCCATCACTCACATATATATTTACACACCCATATCTTCCTTCATTAATTGGTCAAACTAATTCAAAATTCCTTTTGGCACACAAAATAAAACACATCATCCACACATTAGGTTGACCCAAACCTAATAAGGAACACACAAAGGATAAACAATTCTTAACCTTTTGGCCCGACCAAAACAAATGCCGAACATCTATTTCTTGGATTACACAGCTGGATCAACAAAAGTTGTTGGAAGCTCGTTTATAGCTGTAACTGACACTCCTGAGCAACATATCAAAAACTCATTAAATTTCCTTTTACTAAGAGGATTTTTGAACCAAAATACCGGATCAGTGTAGACACACAGTTTTTTTAGTCAGTTACCAAACAATTGGCATCAATGACTGTTGAAAATTCTAAATAACTGAGGGGAGGGTGAATCAGTTATTATAAAACAATTTTCTTGACCTTAATTAATTTGAATCAAACCTAAATCAATTAGATCATGATCTAGAATATATGAACATGAAAGCACTTAACAAAACCATGCACAATGAACACCAAAATTTATTTGGAAACCTAAGAAGGGAAAAACCACAAAGAATGCTAATTCTCAATTATATAACACTAGTTAAGGTGACACCAGTTACGGTGATTTTTATAAAGGCTCACTACCAAATTGCTCACTGTAGGTAAGGCTCACTATTGGTGGGCTCACTGCCTAGCTATTAAAACTAAAGATAAAAAGGCTCACTGCCAACATAAAACAACTCACTACCAGAAGAATGATGAAAGAGAATCCACTGCTGAATTAATTGTCACCAACAATGACACTGGATAGAATCTCACTGTCTGATGCCTCCAGTTATAAAATTTCACACAATGTCTATATTTTAGATTTTCATTCACCACACTTGCTTTCATCAAACAAAATCAACTTTTACTTATACCAATCCATGCCTTCATAATCTCCTAAGTCAGCCAAACACAATTCCATTCTATGCTTCCATAAACTCCTAAGTTGACCAAACACAATTTGAATTAGGTCACCACAAAATTATTCCCGCGATGGAAGGGAATGAAACATGGACCAAACAAAACCTCCTTTCTCAAATCAGTATGATACATATTAACCATGATATCTAGAACCAGAGAATAGAATATACATGTTATAATGCACACAAGGTTTCAAGGCATGCTAACTAATTTCCAGATCGGTTCGGACCCATAAGAGTGTATCTCATTATGTTGCAAAATGAGTGGGACCGAGACAAGCATGAACAAAGATAGATCATCATAACACACCATCCGGAGCATGCCAATCCAAATCATCAAAGCATCAAAACTGAACCTTAAACATCAACCAAGATATGTTGAAATCAATGAAAACCATTAATGACAACAATCACCAACATCAAATTTCAACAATCTCCCCCTTTTTCATTGATGGAAACATTCATCATTGATAAACCAAAACAACTCAACAACAACATCAACATCGACATCATCAAAGAACCTCTTTTCTTCTCCCCCTTTGACATTAAAGACAAAGGGAAAAAACTCCCCCTGAAAAACTTACTCCGCTCCCCCTATGAGGAAGCCACCAAGCATTGATCCAGATAAGAGTGAAATTATAATACCTTGGACCAATGCACACCCTAGTGCACATTATTATAGACTCGGAGGGGGAAGAACCCCTAACTTCTATTAGAGATACTCAAAAGTATCTTTGCTTAATGATTTTGAGAAAATGTCTGCAATCTGCTCTTTTATGGGTAAAATTCAAGTCTCACCTCATTCTCCAATACCTTCTCTCTCAAGAAGTAATATCTGATAGATATATGTTTCATTCTAGAGTGTTGTACCAGATTCTTGGAAATTTTTATTGCACTGGTATTATCACACATAATTGAGATTGGTTCATCAAATGATATGCCAATGTATTTCAGCATTTGTTTCATCCATAGTACTTGAGCACAACTTGAGGATGTTGCAATGTATTCAACTTCAATAGTAGATAAAGATATAGAATCTTGTTTCTTGCTTGACCAAGCAACTAACCAAGAGCCAAGGAAATAAGCTCCACCACATGTGCTTCACCTGTTATCAACACATCTGGCCCAATCAACATCATTATAGGTTTTCAAGGTGAAATTTGAGTCCTTTGGATACCATAACCCGATATCTTCTATACCCTTTAAATATATAAAGATCCTTTTTATTGCAACAACATGTGATTCCTTCGGTTCTTGCTGAAATCTAGCTGCTAAAAAAATAGCATACATGATGTCTGGTCTAGTAGCAGTCAAATATAGCAATCCTCCAATCATTGACCTATACATACTTGCATCAGCTTTAGGTGAATCATCTTCTTTTGTCAACTTACATCTGGTAACAATAGGTGTACAAATCAATTTGGAGTTCTCTAATCCAAACTTCTTCAATCATTCTTTGGTATACTTGGACCGAGAAATGAAAATTCATTTCTTGTTTAGATTTACTTGTAATCCAAGGAAGAAATTTAACTCACCTATCATAGAAATTTCAAATTCCTTCTACATTTCATCTTCAAATTTTATGCACAAATCATCATTTCCTCCAAAAATTATGTCATCAACATAAACTACAACAATCAATATTTGGTCTGAATGAATTCTATAGTATAAATTACTGTCAGTAGATCCCTTTTGAAATCCTTGTCCAATCAAGTACTTGTCTAATCTACCATACTAGGCTCTAGGAGCCTACTTCAATCCATATAAAGTTTTCTTCAACCTACAAACAACATTCAGGTCGTTTCCAGACTTAAATCCCTCTGGTTGTTCAATGTAAACTTCTTCCTTCAATTCTCCATTCAAAAATTCAGATTTGACATTCATTTGATAGACTTTGAAATCCTTAAAAGCTGCAAAAGCCAGGAATATCTAGATCACTTCCATCTGAGCAATAGGGGCATATGTCTCTTCAAAATCAATACTTATCTGAGTGTAACCTTTGCAAACCAATCTTGCCTTATTTCTCATTACCTTTTTGTTTTCATCTAACTTGTTCTGGAATACCCACTTTGTTCCAATTACATTTTTGTCTATCAGTCTAGGCACAAGTTCCCAAGTCTATTTTTTCCCTATTTGATCAAGCTCTTCTTTCGTTGCCTTCACCCAATTCTAATAATTGCATGCTTCTTCCATAGTCTTTGGCTCAGTTTATGAGAGTAAACATAGTAATACTTGTTCTTGATATTCTTTACTTCTTGTGATGATTCCTTTATTCTTATCTCCAATAATCTGATTTTTGAATGTTTCTCTATACATACCTTGGAGTTTTGGTTGTAGTTGTCAGAGCTTCCTTTGTCTCTTCTTCTTCTTTCTTATCCTTTTCTCCTTTGTCATCTGAGTTATCTGATTCATATTCAATATGCTTGTTAGGATTTATTTGAACAACTTCATCCACTTTCACATTTGCACTTTCAAATATCTTGTTCAGTCTCTTGTTGTATCAACTGTATGCCTTGCTTCTTATAGAGTAACCCAAAAATATTCCTTCATAAAATCTACTATCAAATTTTCCAAGATTGTCCTCATCTCTCCGGATGTAGCACTTGCTTCCAAATTTTTTGAAGTACTTTATTGTGGGAGCTCTTCCATGCCATGGCTCATATAATTTCTTTCCATATTTCCTTTGGAATAGTACTCTATTAAGAGTGTATATTACTATGTGTATCACTTCTCTCTAGTACACATGTGGTAAACTTGCTTCACTGATCATTGTTCTAGCTGTTCTTGAACTGTTCGATTCATCCTTTCCACTACTCCATTTTGTTGTGGTGTTCTAGGGGTAGATAGTTATCTTTTAATGCCATGTTTCTCACAAAACTTGTTGAATTCATCATAAGTAAACTCTCCTCCTCTATCAGATCTTAAACACTTGATTCTCCTATCAACTTCATTCTCAACTCTTTCCTTGAAAATATTGAATTTTTCTAAAGCCTCTGATTTTTCTTTTAAAAATTCTACCGAGGTTAATATGGAATAATCTATTAAAAGCATGAAATATTTCTCACCTTGTAAGATTATTGTTTTGGTTGGACCACATAGGTCAGTGTGTACAATGTCCAACAAACCAGTAGAGGATTCTTCTTTTCTTCGGAATGATTCTTTGGTCTACTTTCCTTCTTGACATCCTTTGTAGATAGTGTTGTCTAGTTTGGTTAGTCTTGGCAAGTCTCTAATTGCTCTTGTTGAACTTATCCTTACCAAATTTTTGAAGTTGATGTGACACATCATCTAGTGCCAGATCCAACTGTCATTGTTATGAGAAAATAAGCATCTCTTTGTAGCTCCTTCCAATTGATACATATTCCCACTTGTTCTTTTTCCTACTGCAATAATAGTTCTGAAACTCTTTTGAATCTCACAACCATCATCCTGAAATACAACATTATAGCCATTCTCGCACATCTATCCAACACTCAAAAGATTGTGATATAAACCCGTTACATAGTAAACATTGTCAATGTTATGTTTTCCATCAAAGATGATAGAACCAATTCCAACAATCTATGTTGTTTTATCATCTCCAAATCTAACAAAACCTCCATCATATTTCTCAAGATTTACAAACTTACTTTTATCGCCGGTCATATGATTTGAACATCCACTATCAATCAACCATTCATCTCTATTTATTTTGAAAAATAATGTAGCTTCAGTGTTATCATTAGATTTTGGACAAATATTAGAGATATCAAATCTAGGTTCATCCTTTTCCACCAAAAATAAACAATACACATGATTTGATTCATCATTTGAAATACTGGCATTCTCATTAACATAATAGGCCTTCTTATTGATCTTTTTAAATTTTTTCCTTGTTCTTTTCTCTGAATACTTATTTTCTAAATGAATAATATTTCCACATATAAATCATTTAAGGGTCAACATACCTTTGTACTTTCTAGTACCTTTCTTTAGTTTCCTTGTGAATTTTTCTTCCAACTCATCCAAACTTTCACTATCTATATATTCTTCTATTTTTTATGGATTTGAAGGTTCTTTTAGATTTCTCCTTTTATTTTCCAAATTTCCTCATCTCAAACGCGGTCAAGGTGCCAAATAGTTTCTCTCTGGTGATGAATTTCTTTGGACTATAAACTTCCTCAATAGCTGAGATCTTGTCATTGTAGCTCTTTGGTAGGGTCATTAGAATCTTCTCCATAACATCTTCATTTGTCAGAGTTCCTCCTTGATTTTTAACTTTATTTACTGCACTTTCAACTCTCTGAAATTAGCTTGATATATCCTCACCTTCTTCCATCCTCAAGTTTTCATATATGTGCTTAGTTGTCAACTTCTTTGATAACTTGACTCTATCATTTCCTTCATAGATTCCTTTCAACTTTTCCCAAACATCATAATAAATTTCGAATGAAATAATTTTTTTTAACTTAGTCTTAGATAAAGCACTAAATATTGCATACCTTTCCTTTTCATTCTCTTCATAGGCTGAAATCTCATCCGTAGAAGAAGGACCATTTTTTAGTTTAACATATTTTGTCTCAAAAGCTATCCAAGTTTTATACCTTGGAGAAATAAAGGAACCTCTCATCTGCACTTTCCATAAACTGTAGTCAGATCCATCAAACACAAGAATTGTCAGTTTGTTCACCATTAGATCTACCCCAAGCGGTTAGGCTCTTCTTCGAGGAACCAAGGCTCTGATACCAATTGTTGAATAGTCTGGATTAATGAGAGGGGGGTGAATAAGTTATTATAAAAAAAAATTCTTAACCTTAATTAATCTGGAGAAAACTTAAATCAATCAGATAATGATCTAATGGATATGACCATGAAAGCACATAACAACACCATGCACAATGAACACTAGAATTTATGTGGAAACCCAAGAATGGAAAAACCACAAAGAATGTTAATTCTCAATTATAAAACATCAATTAAGGTTAGTTTTACAAAGGGTCATTTCCAAATTGATCACTGTAGGTAGGGTTCACTTCTAGTGGGCTCACTACCAAAAGAGAAAGGCCCACTACCAATAGAAAATGACTCACTACCAGAAGAATGATGAAAGGGAATCCACCACTGAAGTAACTATCACCAACAATGACACCGAATAGAATCTCAATATATGTTGCCTCTGGTTATAAAATTTTGCACAATGTATGGATTTTAGATTCACATTCACCACACTTTATTTCATTGCATAGAATTAACTTTTACTTATACCAATCCATGTGTTTATAATCTCCTAAGTTGGCCAAACACAATTCCATTACATGCTTCAATAAAATCTTAAGTTGGCCAAGCACAATTTAAATTAGGTAACCACAAAATAATTCTTGTGGTGAAAGGGAATGAAACACGGACCAAACAAAACCTCTTCGCTCAAATCAACATGCTACATATTAACCATGATATTTAGAACCAAAGAATAGAATATACATGTTATAATGTAAACAATTTTCTGGGGCATGTTAACCAATTTCCAAATCGATCCGAACCCATAAGAGTGTATCTCATTATGTTGCAAAATGAGTGGGACTAGGACAAGCACGACCAAATATAGATCATCACAACATGCCATCCAAAGCACACTAATTTGGATCATCAAAGCATCAAAACTGAACTTTAAACATCAACCAAGATATGTTGACATCAATGACAACCATTAATGACAAAAATAACTAGCATCACATTCCAAAAATGACAACAAACCCGAAGGGCACCTTCTTCATTCTTCCAACAATCTCCTCCTTTGTCATTGATGGCAACATGTGCCAAAAAAAATAGCTTTCTTTGAAACAAAAATTGTACTTATCTCCCCCTAACATATATACAAGACCATTATACATACTCTTCTCCTCTTTTTCCTTATATAGGCTCCTATGATACCAATTGTTGAATATATTGAATACTGAGAGGGGGATTGAATCAATATTCTGTTGACACAACAAATTGCTAGCCATCCAATTACTAACACATATCTAGCTGCAATTGTTAACCATAACATAAAAGTAAACATAACATCTCATAACACATTAACACAAATATTTTTATGTGGAAAACCCAAAGAGGGAAAAACCATGGTGAGGATTAGTTCACAATATATTATAACTGGTTACAAGATATTATAGGGCTCATTGCCAGGACTCATTGTCCTTGAAATTCTCACAACCTGAATACAAAAATGGCTTATTTCCAAGATACAAAAGGAATGACACACTGCCATAAGTGAATTGTGATAGTGCACCTTCAAAGTGTTGGGATCAGTTTCGGTTATGCTCTAGAAAAACAAAAAAAATCTTTGGCATTTGGTATACAATCACTATCAGTAACTTCACACAATTACACTTGTTGCATTGCTCGCATACATACACTATCTCATACTCTCTTTTTTTAATCCATCACTCATATATATATATATATATATATATATACACTCATATCTTCATTAATTAGTCAACCTAATTCAAAATTCCTTTTGGCACACAAAACAAAACATGTCATTCATGCATTAGGTCAGTCTGGACCAAATAAGGGACACACAAAGGATAAACAATTCTTAACCTTGTCGACCAAAATAAATGTCGAACATTTGTTACTTGGATTACACGGGAAAATCAACAAGATTTGTTGAAATATCGTTTATAGTTGTAATTGACACTCTTGAGAAACATATCAAAAACCCATTGAATTTTCTTTTACTGAGAGGATTTTCATACCAAAATACCAAATCAGTGTAGACACACAATTTTATTAGTCAGATACCAAACAATGTTGGCATCAATGACAACAAACCCAGAGGGCACCTTCTTCATTCTTCCAACAAATACAAGGCCTTAAGGTCAAAGCCATATTCAATTGGCTAAGTAATGGAGACAAGGGCTCCAGGTTCTTATTTAGGTATATCAAGGAAAAGGGGAGATGAGAAAATTTACCAAATATCCCACAATGGGATAACCTTTTCAAAGCAAGAAAAGATATTACACCAGTTCTTATTTTGCAACAGATTTATTCTAATGTGAGGGTAACAATGAGGATTGTAACAAGGCTAGAGCCTCAACCAAGCTCTTAATACCCACTAATATCTCCAAAGAAGATGCTATAAATCTCTTAGAGAATATAACCAAAGAAGAGATCATAAAGGCTATCTCCTCCATGAACAATGATAAGTCTCTTGGGATTGATGGATTATCTGTCGAATTCTACAAGACCTTCATTTATTGGGTTTGTGATGATTTGCATCAGGTCTATTCAAAATCACTGAACAAAGGCTCCTTGGGTAGGAACATCAATAAGGGTCTCATCAAGTTACTTCCAAAAGAAGGGGATAAAACCATGATTAAAAATTGGAAACCAATTACCTTACTAAATCTCTCTTACAAAATATTGGTAAAGATTTTGGCCCTAAGGATAACCAGTATACTCCCAAAGTTTATAAACAATACTCAAAAAAGCTTCATCAAAATGAAGGTACATACTTGAAAATGTGATTACAAGTTGGGAGGCCATGGACTGGGCTAGGAGATCAAACCAAAATTATGCCATTTTGTTACTCGATTTTGAGAAGGCATACAACATAGTGGAATGGTCCTTCCTCAAAATTGATCTTAAATCTTTTTGTTTCCCACAAGAATTTTGCAATATGGTTGATATTCTTGTAAAAGATGTTTTTGCTCAGATTGAGGTTAATGGGTCTTTATCAGAATTCTTTAGTCTAGAGAGATCTATTAGGCAGGGATGCCCCTTGCTGCCTGCATTGTTTGTAATCACTTCAGATGCTTTGCACTATATATTAAGAGATTCTTATAACTCTCCCAAGGTCAAAGGCCTAATAGTTCCTAATAATAATGAGCTCCTCAACATCCAATTTACTGATGACATTGTCATCTTTGTGGAGCTTCAAGAGGATAACCTGAACAACCCAATGGGAAAGCTCGACCTATTCTATATTTCCTCTGGTGCTAAAATATCTTGAATGAAGTCCATAATGGTAGGTTGGATGGAAGCCCCACCTGAATGGTTGCATAAGTTTGATTTCTAGTGGGGTGTCCCCCATAAATAGGTTAGATACCTTGGGATATCCATCTATGTATGCCCTAATTTGAAAGAGATGTGGCTTTGGGTCAAAGCCAAGGTGGACAAAAAACTTGATGGGTGGAGCAAATAGTACCTTTCCATTACAACTTGAATCCATATTTTCCAAAATATTATGTCCTCATATACTATTTACTTTGCTTTAGTCTATTTTTTCAATAGCTATTAAGTCAATGAGGTCCAAAAAATATCACATGTTTCTTATGGTCACACAGGAAAGGAAAAAGAAGATACATTCTATTAAGTGGGAGTGGTTTTGTCTGGATAAAGCTCATGGGGGACTTGGGCTTAATGACTTAAAGAAACATGGGATTTCTCTAGCTACAAAATGGATAATCAAGGCCCTTGAGGGTGATGAACCTTGGAGCCTTGAGCACAATGGGAAGCCCTTGACCCTCCTACAAGGTTTCTTTGCTAAAAAGTGGAACCAAGCGGGTATCAAGACCTTTAATGATATCCTAAGGGATGGAAATCTAATAAGTTGGGATCAACTAAAAGTAGATTTTGGACTCCCCCAATCCAACTTCAGAACTTACTATGTCATCAAAGAGGCTTTCAATTATTTTTTGTTGGACACCAACAACAATGTAAGGAATCTCAAAACATCTAATTTTGTGTGGCCCCCCTCTATGAAGTTAAAACAAAAACTATTTATAAGGAAATAATTGATCCTAACCCACCAATTGATTATTTAAATAAAACTTGGAAAGTTAATCTTGATAAAAAAATTGGCAATTTTTTTTTCTTTCTAATTGGCATAATATTGTGGATGCAAAAAATCTTATTTTAGATGGCTCTTGCTATTAAAAAATCTCCCTTGTAAGATGAATAATGTTGACATTGATATTTGCAATATTTTTAGGGTGCTTGATTCAGTTTGCCATGTTTTTTTTGAGTGTTTCTATGCTAATGAGATTTGGAATCTATTTTGTAATGATTGGAAAATATTGGGGGATAATGGGAAATTAAACTAGAAAGAATTTATAATGGGGCAGGATAAAAAAACTCAGCAAGTATTTGTATTTAAATTTTTTTTCCTTATCTACTAAAATTATGTGGTGCATTTGGAAGGCAAGAAAAGAGGAAAAGTTCAATGGGATTCAAAGGTCGCTTACTAAATCAATTAAAATACACATATTTCAATGTTGTAATGCATGTAAAAACCACCATGGAAATAGCTAAAATAAATTTTATGAAATTTTTAAATGAATAGGATAGTTCTCATCAACTAGCATGAAGTAAAGTATGGTCACTCTTGACAACAAGGTCAACAAAATATTTTTGTGTTCATGGTGGCTCTAGAGGCCTTCTAGAAGGAGTTCAATAGAAAACCTAAGGTAGAAAAGGAGAAACTGATGGACAAAACTCCCAGATTGCACACATATGATAACCTAGAAATTGAATCACTTGATCAAAATGTGTTCACCAATGAGGAGTTAGAGACCATTGAAACACTTGCAAAATGGGGCTCCATTGATTCCTGCAGTGAAAACAAGAACCTAGGAAATGCAACTTGACTAGCTTCTACAATAAACTATTATGCTATACCTTTTGTAATATATATTTTTATAATTCTACCTTTTTGTAGTATTGGAATATTTAATCCAATCTCTTCTTTGTAAATCATAGCTTTAACCGCATAAGATTGTTTACTGCTACTAACTTAAGGGTCTATACTCATGTAAAGCGATTTGTACAAGAAAATATATTTTGCACATGGATTTATAGTGTATTGTTGTGGAAGCAACAATGTGAAAACTATATGTATACTTACTGTATTTTGATCATTTGAATTATTATTAATAAAAAATATGAGTACATACAAAGTATAAAAATATAAAGTAGAATGTAAGAAGACAATAACAATTTTGTCATACTTAAATTATAAAATAATTTAGATGGATATAAAAGAATATGGTCGGATCCACGTAGAGCTAAAGAATTATGTGAATTAATAATTATACTAAATTAATATCAAATAATCAAATTTATCATTGAATAATAACTAGATATATTTGATTTAGTAAATTAGATAATTAAACACTAGAAGTATTGTTGTTATACACCTCCTACTTATGCAAGTCCAACTTAAGATATTTTAAATCACATAAAAATATATTAAAATTAAATTTAATTGCAAGTATATCCATAGTCAATAGTGTCTTTAAGAGAAATAAATTTAGTTGATTTGATTATTGAGTTGGGTTTGGAAAATGTTTTGGTTATGAAACTAAATTAACCTTACAAATTTTGAAAATTTTGAACTTTATTTTCTAATTTAAGTTGCAAATTTAAACTAACGTTATATGTGACCACTTACTAAATAATTTTATAAAATAATACTTTATAAAATATTTGAAATAGCCACTTAAATATTATATTGGAACGTGTTAAGAAATAATCACTTGACTAAAAGGTATGGAAACAATAATAAAGGATAAAAGGATGGGATAATATTTTTATCATGTTCATGATATAATCCATATATTAATTTGATAAATATGATGAGAGATTTTTTTATGATAAGAAAATGTTCTTAGATAGTATTGTTAATGTTGAGAATAGTAGAAATATCAGAAACTATGTATCTAGACGATGATGGTTGGATTGATTTAGGATTGAACATGACTTGCAACAAGATGATAGATAAAGCCTATGGAACTTTTTGAATGGATGTGAGATGTTAAGTGAGGCTTACATGGATTTATCTCTTACACATTGTTGAAATTTTTTGGAGATCATGCTTTAGATTTGGATTATACTAGGATAAGTCTATTCTTTTGGGTATGTCCAAGGGCTATGTCATAGAGGATTAGCATGTTTTTGTCCAAGATAGGGAGTTTGATAGTTTTATATAGGAAATGGCATGGTGTTAGATGGTATGTGTAAAATGGATGGCCATGTGAAAATCTCACCAATTCATTCTATAAGTTTGTTCCCCCAATCCTTATCAAGGTAAAATATATGATGGGTTAGATTAGATAAATGGATATAGTGGATGTGTATGATGAGATGTGATGATAGGAGGGATGATGGGTGAGATATATTGCCCTCAAGTTTAATGGTACACATAGATTGATTATAATTATAAATCTAATAGATGGCTTTCACCATGGTACTTGTCCAAGCCACTAGAAGAAGTGGTTTTAACCATTGGACAAATTTATTTCTTTTTACTATTTTTTAATGTTTTTTAATTTTTAGATTTTTTGGACTTTTGTAATTTTTGAATGTTTGTACCTTAAAGTTTCAATTGCATGATTTTCTAATATAGATAATATGGATGCTTCTATCAAATATGTCAATACTATTATGGTTTTCAAATTTTTTTCTAGGACCAATGCATTGGTGTATAATTTGTAAGTATGATTATGCTCTTTGATAGTGTAGAGAAGGGGGATTCGCTACTCATGAGTTATCTTCATTCAGAGAGCCTCATGGGGTGAAATTCCCTAAACTACCTCAAGGAACAATGATGAGAGTTCTAGAATTGGAAAGAGCAGGTCACAAAGGTTTTCTAGACAAACTGACAAGCTCTCGGTCAAAGGATAGAAGCGCGAAATATGGATGACAACACGACACACTGGTGTCTCGGAGGCACGTTGGCATCTCGTATGGACTAGAGAATGAGAATATCATAAAAAACAACTAAGTGACTGTTGAATTCATCTGTGGCATTTGTCCTTGATGTCAAAACTGCCTTGGGTTGGTGCCTTGGAAGCATTTCTCAGTCTGGTCTTATTATGGCATTTGATTGGCACAGTTGATATTTGGTATTCATTTGACATTGGCACACTTAATGGTTGTGGCTTGATCAGTTTCTAGCTTCATAAAATTGTTAATGGTTGTTGATCATATTTAGAGTCATCTTGCTCCATCCTCTTTCAGGTAATGATCTCTGGTTCTTGATGCTTGGGTTTATGAGATACAGTTTACTTTTCAGTTTTAAGAAAACCCTATCGAGTTTCCTTAACCAACTGATAATGGTTTGGGCATATGTCATAAAATATTGTTTCATGGGAATTTGGTTTATGGTAATTGGCATGGGAGAATGGCATTATGAATTTAGCATGTTTTTAGCCTTCATTTCACTTCACAAGGCTTTGGAAAGTATTTGACATTGGACATTAAATGGCATTGAATATTTATGAGGAAAATCGACCTTGGGTAAAGGTATTTAAATTGATCTCCTATTTGCACTAGAATCGGGTCTAATGATTGATAATTAATCTGGCCTTAAGGCCAACAACAGGTATATGGTCTGATTATTTTTTAATTGCCATTGGAAGTGACTTGGATTTTACTTTCTTGGGAACATAAAATGTCAATGGCATTTGACATTTGGTAGCAATAATGCATGGCATCATATTAGTCAACATGATTGACTTTGGTAAGGCCATGGACTTCAAAGGGCATTGTGTGTTCATACATTATCAAGGTCTTACTGTGGTACCGTTGGCAGTTAAGCCAGTGACCACGGTAGTGCGGTGAAGGCGGTTAGCAGTGTGCAAGACAACTACCGCTATACCGTGGGTAGTTAGAGAGGAGACCACGGTAGTGCGGTGGAAGTAGTTAGTGGCATGTAAGGCAGCTACCGCTATATCATGGTAGTCAGAAGGGTAATTGTGGTATTGTGGTGGAAGCAATTAGCGGCATGCAAGGCAGCTATCGCTATATTGCAGGTAGTTAGAAGGGTAACCGTAGTAGCGCGATGGAGGAAGAGAATCGTGTGTTGGTTCTTTGGGAAGTTTAAGTCATTATTTTGCTTCTCTTGTTCGAAGGGTTTGGAACCCTATTCTGACCACCACCATGGAATCACACTCTCGGTTGTTTCACTGTGCATGTTGTTGGTTTACTAATCTTTGACGGTGTATAGGAAAGATTGGAAGACCATGACAATGGTCGATTCACCTGTCAGTTTCCTACCATCGGGTAAGAGCTCGTATTGAGGAAGAAAAGTGGGCTGCTCAGCTACTCTATAGATCTGGTAAATTTCTCATGGAAAATTCTTTTCTAGTCTTCACAGATTTAAGGAATGGTATTTTTGGGTTGTGGGTAATCATGAAGCCTGAAGAATATTCTCAGTTTCACACTTGGATTCGTTGGTAATTGTTCTTGAATGCATCATTTTATGATTTTGGTTTCACTACATTGAGATGTCGGTTACTTTAATATAGCAGCAGTTTCAATGGCTATGGTTTATGGTTTATTTAGATCTTATGTTGTTTTGGTTTTAGCACTGATTGTGCAGGCTGCTTGAGAGGACAAGTTTCAGTCTGCCTTCTATATTTGCATAATGCTTGGGTATTCCTGTCAGAATAACTTCTTCATATTGATCTTTCAAACATGGACACTGCAACACTTGACATTGTTGTTCAATTGAAGTTTGGTAACCTAATAATCATCTTTGTTTTATTCTCTAAAATAGAAAAATGAGCAATTGTTGTAACCTTCCTTGAATGTAATGATGAAATCTGTAATTAGAAGAAAATAGAGAGATTAGGGCTTTAATATTAAGGAAAAACAAAAGAAAGAAATGGGGGGTTAACTTTTTTTCAGTGAAGATCTATGAAAATAGTATAAAAATAGAAAGAGAGAGCTAATTGAAAAAATAAAAGAGAAGAACAATGAGAAAAGTATGAAACAAAAAGGGAAAAACTAGTGTGAGTACATCATAGTGAGTGTATTGAAAAATGTTGAACTCTGAGATTGAAAATCTGAAATATGGGTTGATAATCAAGCTGACTTAAGGCTTGGCAATGGCTGAAATTCTGAAAGTTCATTTTTTGGAACTTTGAGGATTTTAGATATTGTCTTTCAAGAGGCACTTGATAGATAAGAGAGAAACAGAGAGATCCTCTTAATCATTGTGTGATTTACAGAAAATAGAAAAGGGGTTGGTGCTCCTTGAGATTGGTGTCTCTAAATGAGGGGTTGGTGCTCCTTGAGTTGGTGCTCAGAAATTAGCCTATAAGGCATTGTAAGCAATGGTTTTGAAATTTAGCCAGTAAGGCAGTTTAGGAGTGGTTTTTCTACCCCAGGAGGGTTTTCCACTAGGCAATTTCCATGTCTCTCATTTGTGTGATTTATGTTTATCTTGCATACTCTTTTTTTCAGTCATTTATGTTATTGTGCTCATTTAGTTGGTCAATGCTCTGATAATTTAAGGCTATTTAAATGTTTAAAGTCAATTTGCTCAAGTCTGTCATGCAAATTTAGATTGTAAAAATCTGATGTAAAATGTCTTCCATAAAGTGAATTAACTTTTGCATTCTGTTCTCATTATATGAATGCTCAAAATTTTGTTAAAAGCAAGTCAAAGTTGCATATTATGAAGTTTTATAGTTTTGTTGATAAAGCACAACAAGATTGTTCATAAAGCCTTAATTGAACAATATCATATGATCCTTTTAACATGGGTTGTAAATGTTAGTCAAGTCTCATGTCAATCTGATCTAAAGTGTTAATGTTCACTTGCTTAAATAAATCTGTCACTTTGGGTTAAATGACTAAAAGTTTCATTATTCTTTCAAAGTTAAAAGTTAAAAGTTAAAATTATTCCTCTGATTCACCCCCCCTCTCAGAGTGAATCCACTTCCAACAGTGACTACTAGCAATCCAATTACTAAGAACTACCAGAATGCTGGAAAGTAGCATAGTACAACAAAACTAAAATAAAGAAGTATAAATGATAAAGATAAAGAGGAAAGAGAAAGTGCTTACAACCATGCAAGTGATGAAGTCTCTAGCATGTGAATGTCTTCAAAACCTGCATGCAAAATATCTAGAGAGAATGTTGTGGCTGTTTAGGGATTTGCCTCAGTCAAACCCCTGTTTTGTTGTTCCCACCTCCATGGACAACCAAATAGATAGAGAGAAATGAACTGAAATAGATAAAGTGTGTGGTGAAAGAAAAACCAGCTTCAGGACTAGAACCCATACCACCAAGTATGAGTGATGAAATAAAACCCTACTCGAGGAGGAGAACTTGTATCATGATATGTAGATGTAATAGATAGAGGATTTGTGAAATCCCAAGATGCTCACAAGCAGAAGGCAAGGGAGGTATCACATGCAAGAGCTAAGGGATGAAAAGAGTGTTGCAAGGATGTGAGAGTGTTGTTGTATCAAATTGTATGGAGTTGTGAAAGTAAGAGGGAGTGAGAAAGAAGAGGAGAGTTCAAGGTCAGACCCAAGGGGAGCAAAATGGATTAAAAAGAGAGGAGAGGATGGAAAAGAAGCTTCTTGAGTCGTTTCAAGGCATCCCCAACCATTACTACTGCTAAACCAAGGTGACAAGTGTCAAACATGCTCAAAGGTGGTCGTTGAACATTGAGACATCATAGGACACTAGCGGGGCATGCAGACGTTTGTGCGGCATGCTAGTGTCCAAACATATCACGCTACAAAATGATGAAAATGAGAGAAGCATTAGGTTCAACGCAAAGTTGAAACACAAAGGTAGCTACTGAAAAGGGGTCTTTGAACATCCTGAGAAGGAAAAAGGCTAATGTAGAGGCTAAAATGAGCCTACACAAATGCTAGGGTAGTGAACACTAAAGCATATACAAGAATGTATGTGAAATTGCAAGGGGTGAAATTTTATGACCTTACATTTTTCCCCCACTTTAGCGAGCATATGAATCTACACTAATATGCATGCTAAAGGAATTCTACTAAACATAAATAACATCATTATGCCAAAATAATATTGTAGAGGAAGAAGATAACTCTTCAAATAATGGAAGCATGCCCCCAAGCTAAAGACCTGCAAAATAGATGCATTAGACAAGAAAAACTTGTACCAGATAACAATGTTAGTGGACAAAAAAATAAAGGATTTGAGTCAAAAAAGTGAAAGAGACCTCAATGTAAAAGGTTGTCTCAGTACTATGCATCATCCCTAAACTAAGAAATAATAGACAGATGAATTCTAAAGTGAAGAGAAGAAGGGCATATACTTAGGATGAAGAAGATGCAGATCTTCGATCTGGTATATAAAAAAGAGAAGAGAAGAGAAAGAAGGCTCAAGAGAGAGCACGAATGAGGAATGAAAATTCCAAGAGTGATGGCTCCATAGGTCCTCGGACCCAAGGAGATTTTGAACAAAGTGCACTGAAGGCCCGCAGACCAATGATGGACATATCCTATAGGATGAAAGCACCTTACAAGACCACATACCTAAAAGGAGGAATCCCTCAAGATCTCTCACATAAAGGAAACCAAAATAAGTAAGTGTCTCACAGGCTCGCAAAATTGCAAGGAGGTAGCCCCCAAGATCTCTCGCATGAAGGAAGCCTCATGAAGTTTGCACCTTGCAAGCCCACAAAACTGTAAGAAGGTATCCTCCAAGATCTTTCACATGAAGGAAACTAAGAAAAGTGCCCTAAAGACCTGCAGACCTATAGGGGAGTGACCCCCAAGATCTCTCACATGAAGGAAGCTCAAAGGAAGCACCCTACATGCTTGTAGACCTACAAGGAGGTATCCCCCAGGATCTCTCACATGGAGGAAACCAAAAGAAGGGTATTATGCAGAGTCAAGAAGTGGCTTCACAGGTGCACCTACAAAGTGACATGTTTACTCGTAGATAGAACATGTCAAACATTGACCACATAGGCAGTCAAGTGGACAGTCATGCATACTGTCGATAAATTGGAAAGCTTTTAAAGGGGTCCCTCAAGAACCCTTCAAAAGAAGAAGAGGATCCACTCAAGGGACGCTTCATTTGAAAGGCATAAAGAAGAGAGGGGTTCCTTTACGAAGGACACACATCTCTAGAACAAGCTATCACTGCCCCCAACATACAAGGGAGGAGAACCATGCAAAATATTTAGAACAGGATAGAGGTAAACCTCGATATCACTTGTCATTTGAAGAAAAAGCAGGTGTATCAAAAAAAAAAATGAGGGATAGCACCTGAATCATGAAGTTGTTGTATTTTATCCTTCAAGGCCTTATATTCACTAGTGGAATGGCTAAGCACTTGGTGGTATGCACAAAAAGAATGTTTTTCTTTATCATGTTCATGAGATTTCTTGCATGTGGGAAGAGGAAGAGTAATCAAGCGAGCTTTAAGAAGCCTCAAAAAAATATGATCTTTCTTAGATAAAGGATGAGGAGTGGGAAGCAACCCTTTCTCTTTTGGAGAAAAGTTAGACTGCTCACAAGAAGAAGGTACAAAGATAGAAGAAAAAGGAGGATGGACCAATCCATGAGAATGAGGTTGAACAGAACTCATGTCAACACTCAACCACAATTTCTATTTAGATTGTTCATCCAAGAAACCAAGCCCAAGTTACACTTATGAGGTACACATTCTATAGGGACCTGAATGCCTTGTTCACTACCCCCACAACCTTTATGCCCATAGCCCCATTTAGAGATAAGCTTAAATTCGGGGTCGTAACGTGTTTGCAAATCTTGAGAAGAAGGAGGATCTTCATAAAGAGTATTATTGCAGAAAGGGGGGACATACTCCTCTACAAGATTGCCATCATCTTTCTTAACAGGACTTCTAACATTATCCTCTTTAACAAAAGTGTAATCATCTTCCTCAAAAGGAGGATCAACACTAAGAACATTAAAGTTTATGTTCACACTATCCTATGATATAGAAGAATGACTATCTTTGATAGCGGGTCTAGATGATGTTATCAGAAGGTTCGAGTGGATCGATTCAACCTTACATTCTCCAATGAATGGTTATGTAAAGTCTAGAGAACCCCAATCATCACCAAGAAATTCATTCCTTTAAGAAGTAGAAGGAGAAGACTCAAGGTTTCATGCTTTAGAAGGGTCTTCTTCAAGGAGATCTATCTCAAGGGTATCCTTTGTAGTAGGTACTTCTGGAGTAAACATCAAAAAATTGGAAGAAACTGAAGGAATAAGAGTAGGCACAACCGAAAGTTGACTAGTAGTTGCCATCTCACATAGGTGCATAGCCTCAAGGTCAACTTTGACTATGACTACTTTATTATTGCAAATGAACTTAATAGATTTATGCAAGGTAGACATGACTACACCCATAGCATGAATCCATGGTCTACCAAGAATAATTTTATATCGTAATTTCTTTGACATAACATACACTAGAGTGGGTACAGTAATGGGTCCAAACTGCAAAGCTAATACTATTATTCCTAGAGCTTGTCTGCCAACATTATCTAACCCACAAATGACAACAAAAGAAGCATTAAGAGAAGATGAATCAATATTAATCTTAGGTAATAGATCAATGCTACATACATTGAGCACCAAACTGATGTCAACAAGAGTACTTATAATACCAATTTTATTAATGTTAACTATAATCATTAGAGGATATGCTTGCTTCTATACTTTCAGAGGTGGGAGTTCATGTGGATAGAACGTAATATTCGATGAATACGCACGAATATGATCTATCAATGCATCAACATCTATTGGTCTAGTTGAATAAGGCAAGAGGATATTTGCAAGGCTTCCTGAAGCATACCTTGGTAAAATGGAGTAGACTAAAGCAAATCCCACAGTGAGATCTTAGCCAGAGTAACCCAAGGTTTCTCAACAAGATCGTAATCACTGGGTGCTTTAGTCGTAGGTTTAGGAGCTTAAGGAAGGCTTAGTTGTTTATTCATTCTATTCTCATAAGTATGGGCTACCGCTCTGTAAGAGGGAGCCTTAGATGGATCAGGAGAATCAATATCAAATGGAACACCATTAATAGAAAAAACCCTTTTATGAGAAGGACTAGCTAGAGTCACATAAATGATTGGTCCCTTAGGCCTTTGAGGGGTAGCAGAGACATAGATTACATTTACATAATCATTGCAACTAGTAGAATAATTACTTGAAGACATATTATCAACATCGATCCAAACAAGATCAAATGTGGAAGGAGATTCATCATGCATTAATACATCATATCTAGAGGAGAGTGCATTAGAATAGATAAGAAATTCATCATTCACAAATGCAATGTCTCTAGAAGAGAGTGCATTGGAATGAAAGTGAGATTCACCATTCACGAATGCATCATCTCTGGAAGAGAGTGCATTGGAATAAAGAGAAGGTAGATTAATGTTAAGAAATGTATTAATGATTCCATCTTCTTGCAACAAGATGACTCTGTTGAGAAGGATTAAAGATACAAAGTGACATGGGCAAAGCCAAGTTACTATCATATGCATGAAATGGAACATCATTAACACTTTGAATAAAATCAGAAACTGAACTAATAAAAGAGGATATTAAATTCATTTTGAATATAGTAAGCTAAATATAATAAATGATCAATAAACAAGTTAGCTGATGATAGAGCTAAGAAAAACCAAAAATCCAAATTTTCCTATTTTTTTGGTATTTTCTGGCTTCTAGTAATCTGCATTTTCAGAGGTCTTCGGAGCATAATATGAGGTTGTAACTTGCGTTAGTCTCTAAAATTCGATAGCCAAAGGAATTTTATTTTAGGGATTGAACTAGTTCTCTAGAAGACCTTTCCAACGGTGCAAAAAGTAGTGAATTATGAGCACCGACTCAAAATTTATGACCCCGCCAAGTAGCGGTAAATAAATTCATAGTTTTTTGATTCACGTCAGGTTCACAAAAATGTAGAGAAGGGGGATTCACTACTCATGATTTCTCTTCATTCCAAGAGCCTCATGGGGAAAACTACCCTAAACTAACTCAAGGAACAATGGCGAGAGTTCTAGAATAAAAAAGAGCAGTTCACAAAGGTTTTCTAGACAAATTGACAAGATCTCGATCAAAGGATAGAAGCACAGAATATGGATGACAACACGATGTGCTAGAATATTAGAGGTGTGTTGGCATCTCGTATGGACTAGAGAATGAGAATATCATAGAAAACAACTAATTGACTACTAGCAATCCAATTACTAAGAACTGCCAGAATGTAGGAAAGTAGCAGAGTACAACAAAATTGAAATAAAGAAGTATAAATGATAAAGATAAAGAGAAGAGAGAAAGTGCTTACAACCACGCAAGTGATGAAGTATCCAGCATGTGAGTGTCTCTTAACCTAAATCTGAAAGATCTAGAGAGAATGTTGGGGCTGTATAGGGGTTTGCCTTAGTCAAACCCCCGTTTTGGTGTTCCCACCTCCACGAACAACCAAATAGATAGAGAGAAATGAACCAAAATAGATAAAGCGTGTGGTGAAAGAAAAACCCATTTCAGGAGTAGAACCCGTACCCCCAAGTATGAGTGATAAAACAAAACCCCGCTCGAAGAGGAGAACCCATATCATGATATGTAGATGCAATAGGTAGAGGATGTGTGAAATCCCAAGATTCTCATGAGCACAAGGCAAGGGAGGTATCACATGCAAGAGCTAAAGGCTGCAAAGAGTGTTGCAAGGATTGAGAGTATTGTTGTAGCAAGTTGTATGGAGTTGTGCAAGTAAGAGGGAGTGAGAAAGAAGAGGAGAGTTCAAGGTCGAACCCAAGGAGAGAAAAATGGATTGAAAGAATGGATTAAAAAGAGAGAATAGGAGGGAAAAGAAACTTCCTGAGACGTTTTAGGGCGTCCCTAGCTGTTACCATTGAAAAATGAGGTGACAAGTGGCAAACATGCTCGAAGGTGGTCATTTGAACGCTGAGACGTAGTAGGATGCTAGCACAACACACATACATCCACGCGGTCTAGACACATCGCACTACAAAATGATGAAAACGGGAGAAGCATTAGGTTCAACGCAAAGGTAGTTGCTGAAAAGGGGTCTTTGAGCATCCTGAGAGGGAAAAAGGCTAATGTAGAGGCTAAAATGAGCCTACACAAATGCTAGGGGAGTGAACACTAAATCGGATACAAGAATGTATGTGAAATTGTAAGGGGTGAAATTTTATGACATTACAGATAGCTAGGTAAGCCTTATCCAAATGTGAACATATTGATATAGTTTCACAATATCCCTTATGGTACACTATGGATGCAATGATTCCATAAAATAAAGGTTTCAAGTTGTTCGGTTTAGGATGAGATTTCATTTTTTATAATTTGAGTTTGGATTGTGGATATGTATATTGGGATTTAAGGGTATTATATTGGAGTTTAGACTAAAGGAATTTTAGAAGATGTAGATTTGGATTTAGGATTGGAATTAGGATTAGTGTAAGGTTTAGATGAAAAGACAACCCAAGAAGCAAATGAATGAAGAAATAAACTAGAAATAAAAAATGAGATATAATAAAATGTATTATATTCAATGAGAATACAAAGAATACAATGAAAATGAGATAAGGATATTATAAAATGCCTTGATTATAGGAACAGTGAGAGATATGATTAGACAAAATCATGTCATTTTTATTAATCCTATGACATCAGAAAAAATATTAAATGATTCGTAGGACCTAAGTAAACTTAACATTTGAATAGGATCTACTAGGTTAACTAGTTAGGAAGAACACTTTATTCTCACTAATGACCTCCCTTAATGCAACTTAGGGGGGAACAAACCAATGCAAGATGAAAAATATGGGTCCTAGCAACAAGGACTAATGGGGTACCCATGTACAAAAGATCCCATCAAACATAAAAGAAAGAGAAAAACCAATGGGAAACGAAACATAAAAATGTGGTACACCCTAAGTTTAATACTCATGACCTACGGTATATTCCATCATTTCTAGGATTTCATTAGGATGCAAATCAACAAGGTGCATAGATTGACTTTCAACCTCAAATGTGAGTCAATCAGACCTAGATCTACATATTTTTGAGTCTTAAGAATGATTTGGGAATGATTAACTTAATTAGACTAAATAACCTAATATGATAAATGTAATTTCTCGAAGATAAATAGACGGAAAAAAAACTCTGCAAGTGGATCTGGAAAGTGCAAACTGATGTGGATCTATCACCAAAAGTAGGATTTGAGGGTTGTGGTAGGACTGGGTTACCCTTGGTCGACTTGGTCTTTGTTAGGGCGTCTTTCTCAATTTTGGGGTCCTCTGGTGTTGGATTTGATCTTCTATTTTCCACTTGTCCCACTATCAAAATGTCGTTAGTAAATTCTATAATTGATTTTTCATGTCTTAACAAGGTTGATGATAATAAATGCAATGGATAATTTAGCCTCAAGATTTCTTCAATCCTTTCCAAACCTGCAACTTGCACATTCACAAATAGAGAAGATGTTGTGCCATATAGTGGCTTGCCTCAGTCGAACCCCGTGTAAGTGTTCCCACTTATACAATAGAAATATGTCAATTATAAATGATAATTGAAAGGAAGGAAATGATGAATGAACATAATGTTGCAACTTACCACCCTTTAATAGCTTCCTTGAAGGACTGAAGTCATGCATATCACTTTAAGGTCTTGGATCTTTCTTGATAGAATTTCTTGAATGCTTGAATACTTGGAGACCTACAACAATGTTAGCATTCACAAGATAATAAAATGAACACACATATAATTTGACATGATGTTGGATCTTGAATTGTTGTAATAATGCTCTGGAACTCTACTCTTGAATGCTCTTGATAATAATATTTTCTCAATTGTGTGTCTTAGTTCTAGATTTATTTTTGTTAGATTTCAAATGATAAAATAATTAGGTATTTATAGGTTTTTATCCAATTTCCCAAAAATTAGATTATAAAAGCTAACACTTCATATTTGAATTTTAGATATTAAAATATTACCAACAACATATTTGAATTCGGGTTCTCGCTAAGAAGGGGGACCCAGTTGCCTATGGGTGATTGGGTCCTGGCCCAAAATTATAGGACACTCAAATTCAAGGGCAATTTAATGATTGGATGAATTTTTTTAATACTTGTCCTTCTTTAGAAAATTATAAAGGTTAGGCTTTAAAATGCATAATTTGGACAATTAGAAGCTTAATTAAGTCCAATAAATTAGGGGGCCAAAACATAATATGAAAATATATGTGTATATAATTTTCTACACTACATTTAGCCCCTACTTTAGTGAGAGTATGAACTACGCTTAGAATCACACTAAAGTAGAGAAATATATGTCAAGAGAGGTTCAAACTCACAAATATTAAAGAGATAATATCAAAAGGGATCAAGGAGGGTGATCAAACCCTCGGGATATAAGATCCCATGGAAAACCAACATAAGCACAAAGGAACACTCATGTATGATATGCAACAATACAAAATACACAAACATACAATGTCAAAGTAAATGCAAGAATAAAAGGGGGTATGGGATAACAAGTTGTACTTTTCTAGCAATCATACGAATAGGAAGACACACCGGCTAGTGAGGACCATTTTTCACTAGGTGAGCTACCAAAACAAGTAGAAAAATGATAAACACACACTAAGTCTACAAGGTGTTCCCATAACTATACCAAGAGTTACACTCCTTTATGACCTTGATAAAGTGCTACAAAATAATCAAAATGTTATGCCAATGCTACGCTAAATTCAACCCCTATGAAAAAAGTGAAGCCAAAAATATCAAAATGTCAAATGTCAATGCACCACTAAGTTTAGCCTTTGTGAACAAAGTGAAACAAAATAATGCTAATGCATGCCCCCACTTTAAAGAAATTGAAAAAAACCATGCTATGATTAATTAATGTAAAGTAGAAAATGATAAATGTTGAGATCACAAAAGATCACAAAGAGCTTATTTGGAAAGCCCTATGCCAATGATATGTTTCCAAATAAACTACACCATGATAAGGGGTTGCCCCTAGAATATAGTGCCATGAATAAAAAAAGGTGTACACTGAGGGATCCATGGATCTGTGATCAATATACATCTTTTCTACAATGATAAAATAAATTTCATAACTGACATCATTCCCCAAATACTCATGGAACAATGAACACAAATGAGGAATGAAACATAAAGAGAAGACAAAGAGAATTTTGGGCCAACATGGAAGAGACATAAATGTCTCAACACCTTGCATCATCCACAAAAGGAAAACACAAGATTAAAAGAAAAGGAAAATTATATGACATATAGAATACTTGAGATACAAATAGAAGAATGTCACAATAGGCTTGTTTCCTTTGTATCCCTGCATTAACGGAGAAAAAGGGTCATCCAAAGAAAAATCACAAATATAAAGACATGTCAAGAAACACAATATGAGAGATCACATCACATGCAATAAAACACAAAAATACATGAATAACCATAAAGGAGTACGTCATATGTGAGTTGAATTAAAATAATTCATTTGTATCCCAATCTTTCTCATCATAATTAGAAGGCAGATAACTAGCTAAAGGGACTACAAGTATCATACTAGGAGTATCACCAAGTTCAACATGTGGTGGGTCACTCTCATCAAGAGGATCATCATGGTTGCCCCTATCTAATTTCATAGAAGTGGAAATTAAAAATTTAGATCATTATTCACTTCATCAATCTTAGCAATCTCATCATCATCATCCAAATTTTTCACAATAGGAGGTTTTATGATAATTGCATTTGAATTATCTTTTTCCATTTCTTATTTTGGTTCTATGACTTGTTTTGATGAAAGTTGTGTTTCTTCTTGAGTTGTTTCCATAGGTGTGGGTGGTGTTGATTTATTCATTTCTTCTAATTGGCGAGTGATAGCATGACGTCTACACCTGTGCTCTTTAGCACTTCAATTTCTTTTTGCATGATTTTCAAGTTTTGATAGGGCAGGAGCGGATTTATCAACCATCAGTCTCTTTTCTTCCCTTATGGGAGGAACCAAAGGAACCATTGAGGGTTTGAAAAACACTATCTCTTTAGGTCTGTATACTTGTTTTATCTTTGGTGGCACAAAAAGAATCATTTTATTTTCTCTTGGTATTTTGTAAGAAAGTGGTGTAGAAAGTGTACTTATCTTGGGTATTTGGAAGGGATTTTGGCTTCATCATAGGGTCATCAATGGTAGGCTAGATAGAAGGAACAACCATGGACCTATTATACTTAGAAATATTACTAAGATATAACTCTGCTATGCACTTTTCTTTGAATTTTGATATGAATTGAAAAATAAATCCTCACAAGGCTTTATAGGTTCCATAGGTCTAAGCCAAAACAAATCCAATGAAAAATTCCCATAGGAAGAAAAAGGATTGAATCCACTATGGTGCATTGTAAATATCTCATTTTCAAAGGGAAAATTTATGCAATTTTAAATAATTGACATGATGGTACTCATGGAGCGTAACCATGGATATCCTAGCTTCACATGAAATTTTCTAACAACAGGATGATGGAGAATGAGACATCTAATTTCTTTGGTCCAACTTTTAGAGGAAGAGTGATCAAAACTATCATAGGGAAAGAAAAACCATTATGTGTTTTAATCCATTCTTTTGATTATTCATAATAAAATTTGATAAAGATCATGCAAAAACAAGAATTCCTTAGTGATCAAATTATCTACACACATGATCAATAAGTATCCCAGTTATGGGCTTATCATTAATACAAATAGTGATATAGAGAGGACTATTGGGTGCATGGATAGAAGCATCAATATATGTGAAAGAAATATTAGGTAACAAAGTGATTTGTACCTTACGAGGTTGAATTCCTATAAGAGTGAACATGTCATGTAGGTAATCCTCATTATCACTCTTATCATCATAATTATCATCATTCATATCCTCAATCTTATCAACATTCATCACATCATTCTTGACTTCACTATCTTTCATGAAGTTGGTGGAATGATTTGGCATTGGTTTGGTGAATATTTGCAAATTTTGGTTGGGTGGGGAAACTAACTTATTTAATTTTTCATTAACACCTCCCAACTAAACATGATTAGAATTGACGAGGTCCTGAACTTGATGTTTAAGATGCATGCATCATTTTGTTTCATTTTCAAATTTTCAGTGATATTGGCAAAAGGCATTTGGGTTATAATTTAGAGGTAAGGGTTTGGTTATGTCCGTAGGTTTAACATGAGGCAAAAAAAAAAGGTTCTTACTCAAAAAAAATTAATAGGATTGAATGGAGGGAATCAAGTAATAGAGTAAATTTCCTACCCTTAGGTCAGAATTGGTATGGGGTAGAGCTATGGAAGCAACTTGAGGATCAACATGGTTTGTTTGAGATGGATTTATCTTTAAAAAATTCTTGTTTGGCTTCTTAAATTGTTGATATTTATTTTAATGTGCGGGCTTAGACTTCTTATTATGTTTAGATGAAGATGCTTCATACTTATTGTAATTAGGGAAAATCAGATATAAAAGTAGAATAACAAGATATCAAAACCCTAATTAGCACAATATAGTACAAGCAAGCATGAAAATCAAAAGAACAAGCAAATGCAAACCAATCTCCAAGCTTGAATTGATTTCTCTCCATTGCTCTTCTCCACCTGCATGAGAATGCATGATTTTGAAGGTTTGAATGATTTGATATGTTGATGGCTCATTTTCAAAGCATAATGATAAGATGAATATGATAGAAGAAAAATAGATAGATAGATAGATAAGAAGAAATTTTGGCAGAGTAAGGATGCTAAAAGAGGATCCTCCAAATGGCCTGTGAAATGCTTGATTTATAGGAGAAGGATGATTTGATTCGATGGCCAATATTAAAAGTCAAATTTGTGATATGTGTGGCTAGGATTAAAAGTTTATTTTAGTGCCTATGACACACATTAAGTGGGTTATGACATGACACTCAAATTAGGATGTGAGGAAATAATGGAGATTCTTTTATTTATTTTAGAAGAAAAGATGCTTATGACACACAACGAATGAGGGTAAAAATAGGATGTGAGTGGGAATCTCATAATTTAAATAATAAAATTATTTAAATTATTTATGCATGTGAAGAGTTGTAGTCATGTACCACATGTTGCAATGTGACAATAAGTGAGGGATTAATTCAAATATTTAATTTGAATTATTTTGAGAGATGTGAAGGGGGGATTAATTAAATAAATGAGATTTATTTAATTAATTGGGAAGGTGATTGAGTGGAATAAATGGGATAAGTGGGATAATGTAATGACCTAGGGTAAAATATTACAAAATGTATTACAAGATCATGTATCGACTAGGTAATATTATGACATGGAAAATTTTGGGTGTCTACACTTATTAATTGAATTTTGGTAATCATGAAGCGTCGTGCACAAGCTTATAAAGGATGGAAATTTCTCCAAGAGGAATTTTTCTCTTATGCCTTCTTCTGAGTTGTCAATGAACATTCTTTGAACTTATATATCAAGAAGAGTTAGGTTAACTTGTGATAGTACCAACTGATAGTGGCTAATCAAATCTATAACTTTTTCACCTTGTTTTTATTTGCATTGCATTAAATTATTATATTGATCTTTGGACCAATTTGCACTTGGAAATGGTTGATGAAGGCATCAACAAGCTCATTAAATGAGTGAATTGAGTTATATGGTAATGAGAAAAACCACTCCAAGGACATGTCTTTTAGTGACCTAGGAAAAAATTTAGCCAAGAGCTTGTCTTGAAAAAAGATGTCACTACATAAGGTTGTTTATGCGGATATATAGTTGCTAGGATCACCTTTACCATTATATTTATCAAAGTGAGGTACCTCTATATTTTGCATAATTTTTTATTTTATTATCTCCAATGAAAATTGGTTTCTCTTGAAATATTGTGATGGTTGTCCATTTTGATTTTGGTTCAATGTTGATATTTGTTGTTGAAGGGATGCCACATTTTGCAAGAGTTGGTTTATGATAGAATCATCGCTTGTCATGTTTTGGGAATGAGGTGAATATGGTGGAAGTGTATGTGTATTAGGTGGAGTACTATATTGCAAGTTTATGAAGGATGAAGAGTTTGTATATATGATGTTTGAGTTGATAAAACTATAAGGATTTGCAATGAAAATACCCAAAGTTAGATCTATACTATTTCTTGGTTGCATCATTGTGGTAACAGTTGGATTTTTATATGTGGGAATAAAGGCTATAGTTGTAGGGAGAGAAACTCGACTTCCTCCTTGACTTTGAATATACCCCAAAGTTTGAGCACAACTAGCCTTTGTAGGTACATGATTATCTATGACGTGGGATAGAATACACATTACCTCTAATCCTTGAGAATCATCAAGAATTTTCCTCATGTTATCTATGATAGAGATTATTGTGCCAACGATGTATTCCATGCTCACAAAGTCTTGAATTTTTTCTAAGGATTTGTCCAATTTTTTTAGTTTCTCTTCAGGGACATGAGCCACCATGGTCTCAACATCAGTGACAATGGTTGATGGTAAGCTCATGAGAATTGTATCATTAGGAATCCGAAATGGGTTGAGTATTGACAACACTTGGTGTGAAAGGGTTAGAGAACTCAAGATCCACAAAGTATGTACTAGAAGATATGGATGCCATGACTCTCGAGCTATGTCTCACTGAATTGTTAGCAATAGGTCACCAGGTTGTGAAACTCATGCAAGTTTCACAACACCAAAAGTGCACCCAATATGAACACAAAACTATTAAATACATACAAAAAACACTAAAAAATAGAAAGCAACAAGTAGGAGCAAATAGGAACCATAGTAACAGAGGTCTCAAAAAAAAATTGGTCAAGAAAAGTAGGACATGGTTGCCCAAGGGCATATGAGTCTTGGTCAGGGGTTCTAAAAGTTTGATGTTTAACTGAAGACTACTTTGTTTAAGGATTTTGATTCTACTTGTAGACAATTGTAACAGTAAATAAATTTCCAAAATATTCCTAATGTATCCCAATTTAATGAAAAATTCAAGTATGCAATGATTTTGAATATTTTTGAATAAATTTTAATGTAATTTTCAGATCCAAAGTGTAATAATTGATTGATTGCAATATGCAGAGACCTAAAAGTTATGATTTTGAATGCAAATTTTGATCTTAAACAATGCAATTTCTTTCACTAAATGAACTAGATGTAAAATTATTTATAAAATGTAGTTATTGATTCCAAAATAGAGATATGCAAGTACAATTGAGCAGACAAAGACATAACAATGTGAAAAAGTTTGTTGAGACGCCTATATAAGGACAAGGTCACCTAGGCACGATTGAGTCTTTGTGTAGGGTTCTAAGAATTCAAAAATTGAAAATTTAGGTTGATGTTTAAGGTTACTATTCTATCTACAAATAGATTTTACAGTGACTATTTTCTATAATTTTTGAATGCAAAGGAAATGCAAATATATGAAAATTTTAGAACAAAATGACACTATTTTATATACAATTTTGAAAATCTAATCTAATCTAAATGACTGAAACACTCTGTAATGCAACCTGTGATGTAATATGAATGCAATATTTTTGGATTTTTATGATTTTTTTTAGAATGCCAATATGAAACCCTAAATGGGAAATGCAAAAGACAATGACGCAAAACCTAGATCTAGGGTTTGAAAGACTACCTATAGATGCTAAAAAATGCCCTAATCCTATAAACAATAATTTTGTACTAATTTGCATCCTTCCTACATAATTAAATATTTTTTAGTTATTTAATTATTCTTTAATATCACTTTCTTCTATTAATTGAACAATTGTATATTATTTAATTAATTCATTTGATCTTCATTCTTCTCAAATTAATTAAATAATAATAATTTATTTAATTATTCATTATCATTTTGTTCTATAATTACATAATTGTTTCTAGTTATTTAATTATTTATCATCTTTTTTCTTCTATAATTAAATAATTGAGAATAATTATTTAATTGTTTATCACCTCTTCTCATCTATCATTAAATAATTATTCTCAATTATTTAATTATTTATCTCCCTCTTTTATTCTATAATTAAATAATTATTTTTAATTATTTAATTATTATCTAACACCTCCTAAATTAAATAATTGTTATAATTATTTAATTCATCTATCCCTATCCATCATTTAATTCATTTGCCTATGCCATAATAATTAATTACTTTTATTAATTATTATTCCCTCAATCAATCTTTGCCATTGCTCATGATACACCATCATTAAATCCTCACCATTCATTTAATTTTGATTTCTATAAAATCAAGCTATCATCCTTATTCCAATTTTAACCAGATTCTTCAATATTTTTCTATCACATTACACATATCATTCATCTTGAAGAACCACAATATTTAATATTTTTCTCACATCGCTCATATCATCTTTGAGATATTTCTATCATACATCAACATTGAGATTATTACAAATATTGCACATTACAAATATGAGAGAAAACAAGCAAAATTGAGAACAATGGAGGAGAATCAACTTTGGCATAGGAATTGAGGTTTTATTGGTTCATTATTTGATTTATATTGTCATATTGTGCTTCATTGTTAGATTAGGGTCTTTATTGCTTGAATTTATGTTATTTTGTAGTTGTTATCAATGATTCATTCTTTTCTCTCGATTTTCCTAGTCGACACTACCAAATCATAAAGTTGTGATGTCAAATATCATGTTCACTAAAATGAAACATAAAAATGTGTTAGACCCTAAGTTTAATACTCATGACCTAGGGTACATATTTCATCATTTCTAGGATTTTATTAGGATGCAAATCAACAAGGTGCATATATTGACTTTCAACCTCAAAGGTGAGTCAACTAGAATTGTTGGAATTAGGGAACACTGAGAGGGGGGTGAATCAATTTTCTACAAAATTTAACTTTATCAATCTTATATTTAAACAACTTACAACATTGAATCAAATGAAAGATGCAAGCACATGAAGAAATCATCCACAACACCATAACACAAGTATTTTTATGTGGAAACCCTGTTAGGGGAAAAAACATGGTGGAGGTCAATCCACAATTTGAGTACTCAAATATAAATGTTTTACAAATGGGGAATGCACATGCATTCAGGCGCACTACCTAGAGCTCACTGCTTAGATACAAAAAGAAGACTCACTGTCTTACAAAATATTTGGATTGCATCCAGAAGATTTGGATTACATCCAGAAGATTTGAACTAAGAGAATAACATCTGCTAATGCCTGATTATGGTTCCAGTTAAGCTCATCAGTTGCATTCTTTGACCTACTTGTCTAATTCTTCTCTTCTGTTCTATCTGCTTTCATTTGCATCACACGTCCCTTTTATGCATAAGTGAAACCATGCATAATCGCTCTGCTATCCTTCTGAATTTTGCATCATACTTCACACACTTAATTCACATTGAACAATGATATAAATGATCACTTATATATATCCTCAACAAAATATTTAATCACCCATATGTCGGCTTCAATAAAACATAAAATATTTTCCAACCGTCGGCTCAATCCACAAATGATTTTGAATGCGCACCATCCAAAGTCAGTCATAACATAGTGAGGACCCAAAATAAAATCCTCAACCTAAAAATACTTCAAACAATTTCGCCTCAAACATCCGCAACACGCCACATTCACTTAGCCAACCTTCTAGCACTGTTGAACAAAAAAAAATCGACCGGATCTCCTAACTCCTACACCAATTGATGCGATGACACAAAACTTGAGAATAAGATATTCAAAATACCCAACAACCTTCCCTGAGATCCACAACCTAAACTAATAAACTGGTAATTCATATGGATTAACAAACTCAACTTCAGTCAGATACCCTATTCTTCATTTTGTCTCCTAGTATGGACAAATACTGAAGTGCGAACCAAATCAATAACTTAGGTTGCCATCAATGACAACACCAGAATCCATATGCCAACAATCTCCCCCTTTGGCATTGATGGCAACACTAGTGAAAAATGACTAAGTGTCAGAACCAACATACTACAATTCTTCAAGACTTCAAAAAGTCATAGCTGACACAACACCCCCTAAATTTGATAAGGAATTTTTCACTACTCTCTCCCCCCCTTTGACATCAATGACACAATAATACCTTTAGGAGTGTAACCAAAAACTTTTTTATTCAAAAACTGGTTCAAAATTTTGAAGAAATACAGCTTCTACTTGTGTTAGAAGATTATTTTATATTTTTCCTTCATCTCTGGAAGAAACTTCTTCCATGCTTCTAGTGCAATCCCGATGATTATGATCATGTTATTGTTTTTAGATGTCCAGTTGTTAATCTTGATGAGGGATTTTGGAATGGTGATAACTTCTTCTAATATCTCTCCTTTCCTCAATATCTCAATCAACTATTCTAGTCTACATTCTGTTATGTCCTTCACTTTCCAAAAGGTGTCAACAATCTTGTTTCTGGTGGTTTGAACATTTGTATGCTTTGTCTGTAATTCTTGAATCCTTTCCTTAATTGTACCATCTTGATCTTGAAACATGTTAAAGTCTTGTCCAGTACTGATAAGCTATGTTTCAATTTGTTCCATCTTTTCTTTGTACTTGCCGATTGCATGAGGCCAATGAAGATAGTAGTTGTAGATGTTGTTTGCTATGTTTATGCATTTCCTTAGCTAATTCATGTGACTTTTTAGCTTGGTGAGTGATAATATGTACTTCTTCTTCAGGTGTAAAATAACTTCTTCTTCTTCCTTGTTCTAAGACTCAAAGTCCATGATTTCCTTGATGTATTCAATCATCTCTTCTGGAAATATACTCTGTAAACTCTCTAATTTAATATGGTTGAGAGCAAGATGAGCACTTAGTATGTTTAAAATCATGTCCTGCTCATATCAAGGTCTAATAGACCATATGTTTGTGATTTTCTACATTCCATCTTCCTCATGAATAAGTTGAAATAGCTCTTCTTTGGTTAAATCACCTTCTTCTGTCATTTCCTTTTATTATTCCGGTTTGCCTATTTCCAGTTCTTTTCTTTGGGTGTCCTCAGTTTCCTTATCAGATTCCTCATCTGGTATATTTACAATCACCTGTTCTTTTCCTTTTCCCTTCAACTCTTGGAGTCTTGCATGATGGAGGAGTACAGACAACAATTTATTTTTCTCTTTTCTTCTTTCTCTCCATCTCACCGAAGGAGGAACCATCTTCAAGTGCCCTTACCGGAAGGGGAATACCAATTAAGCCAAAATTTCCTAGAAAAACTTTAAAGAAACTTTAATATACTTGATCATAGTTTTTATAATACCCCTCCGTTTTGATCTATTCTGCAAACTATGTTGTTTCTCTTCTATGCTTTAGTTTTGTGTTGTACTTGGACTATGTACTTGGTTACAGTTGATCACCGTTTTATCGTGATGTATCTTGATGTGATGATACTATATTTGGATGTGATTATTATGGCATGTTTGGAATTAGCATAAGTGTATATTTAATTTATGATGTTTCATGCTTTCGATTATGCTGCTATGTTAGATGCGTCAGTTAGAACTACTGTATTGGTGAAGAGGACGATATCACATCACTCGCTTGCGAGTGCCCTGTGATCTTGTGATTTCCTCTTCACGGTGTGCCTTATTTATGACATATTATTGCATGTGGATATATTCGTTGTTCGTAGGTTGACAGGTACATGACATCGACTCCACCTGGTTTCACAAGTTCGAGCGTGTCCATTGCCCAATGACATTCGATTGGGAGATAGTAGCTAGGATTTCCGTGCTGATTCGTCACCCTAGTCGTAGTGTGTTGTCGGTCCTAGTATGGTCCAATTGTGCTTTCTTGTTCTAATTGCCTGATTTCAGTTATTTTGGAAGTTAGAATAATGTTAGAAATGTGATTAAATTAGTGAGTAATTTAATTTAATTAATATATATTTTAATCTTATGGTAGATTTATTTTATTAATTGATTAAGTTATTTATGTTGAAATGATTTAAATTATTCATTTTGGAAAAACATGCATATTTAAGTTGGAATTGGAAATAGAAAAATAAATTAAAAGTCAATTTAGAAATTCAAAAATTCAAAAAATTCAAAAGAAAGACTTTTGCTATTTTGTTTTCAAAAATTGATGAGGGTTGTTGTAGGATTTTGGAAGTTATTTTGCATTATCTTAAAAATTTCTTCACAAAATCAAAAATGGAGTTTTTGGAGAAAACTTGAGAAGAGAAGGAGAAGGATTGCTAAATTTTGTGGGTTTGGAGGAAAAGCTTGAAGAATCTATAGAGCTCAAGAGGGTTTCAAAGCAGCAGCAAGATCTTTAGCATACTTCAAGAGAATAAGGTTCTCATCTTTTTTAATTGGAAATTTTGTTGATTCAATGGTGTTGTGTTAATGGAAGATTAAATTGCAATTGTTATTTCAATTTTACTTTGTTTTCATGCTATTCTTCAATCTATTTGAAGCCTCAAACTTGGTTGTATGGTTATTTAGATATATGTTTATATATAGAAAAATATATAGGTTTGGGATTTATTTTTATAATTTCCTATTGTAAGGTTATGCTGGCCAAATTTTATTAAATCTTCTAAAAATTTGAAATTTTAATATAATAGGCTATTCTGGTTCTGGTTTTTTATCAAAAAAAAACAAAAAACAAAAAACTGACAATCATGATTGTTTGGAAAAAAAACAAAAAAAAAAAAGAGAGGGGTTGGGGCTCACCCCACCGCCACCCCCTTGGGAAGCGGCATGGGGGAGCATGCCCAGCGCAACCTCCCGTCCACGGCTGAAGCAGACCGCACAGGCCGTGCAACCACCAATGGTGGCCGACTGCGCTTTGCATAGCTCACGCCACCACGGGTGGTGGTCGGCTCTGCCGTCCGCGTCGCCTCCCCCATCCCTCACGCCCTGCGCGGGGTTTCTTTCCGCCCGCGCCCAGTCCGCCGGTGGCGCCGCCTCCTACGACCACCATAAAACAAGTCGTCGCCACTAACTGGTTAAGCCACGACCGACATTGACCTGCTCTCCATCCGACCTTGGCATGCACTCCAAGGTTCGTGCGATCCAACCCTAAGGGTTGGCGCGTGAACCGAGGCAGTGTCCTTGGCCCTTACCTAAAATTTAAAATAATAATAAAATTTTAATTTATTTTAAATATTATAATTTTTATAATATATTAATATTATAACTATTATAATATTTTAATATTATAATTTATTATTATATTTCATCATATTGTTTAAATAAATTTAATATTTTAATATTATGACTATTATAATATTGAAATTGTACATGATGGAATGAGGTTATTATTCTTTATAATATTATGGGAAATTTTAATCAATAGTTATAATATTAACATTTTAAAAAGGATTATTTTATTTTATTATTGCATTATTTAAATGGGGAAAATTGTTTTTTTTTAGAAAATGAGTTTAATTAATTGTGGAATCAATATTTTATTTAATCATAGGATTTGATTTGTTGATGGATTGGTAATTATTTCTGGTATTCAAATGGTAATGTAGAAATTTATGGTTAGTATTTTTTTCCCTTATTTGAAATGACGTTTTGTTTAATTCCGTTCATTTAACGCACCATTACTGAATGTTAGTGAGGAGATGGGTTTAGTGAACCCAAAGTAGATCTGATTCTAGTCTTGGTATTGATCTATGTGTGTTATCATTTGGGAAATGTGGGTTTTAATATTTAACAAGTCTTCCAGTTGGGATTTCAGTCTGTGGGTTGTCGTACTGTGTAGTCAACCATAGATAACCTTGGGTAGTGCGTTTAACCAATTTGTTCCCCAATTATCATGAACAAGAGTGTGTTGACTATATGTCATGGTTAGAGATGTGGTATCCTTATGTCGCACTTGTATACCCTTGGGTTGTGGAGTTGTTCCACATGTCGTCTTAGAGGAGTGGCTTATAACGATGGTTGGCACACGAAGTGGTGCTAGGATAACTCGTTGTAAGTTAGTTAATCCAGTGATAATTAAATTAACTGATTAGAGCATTATGTAGTATCAAACATTTAATAAGATAATTATGCCTTGCTCATGAACACAAGGGCTCGTAAAGACTTGGGTTGAGATGGGAAGGCCTGGAATGGCAAGATCGTTATCTTGTCTCTACGAAAGATAACTGATTCCACATTGGTTTACATGAGGGGCCGAAATTCATTAGAGGTTACCAGGATAACCTGAGACAGGGGCCAGGAACTAGGAAGACTCACCAGGATAACCTATGTAACATTGTGATGACACTTCTCCTAGGTCGACAATATGTTCGCATCAATGATGCAATTGATTATGTAATTTCTGGAAGAATTGTAACCTTGTGTTAGTGATGTTGTAATGCCCAAAACTTTACACCAAAATAAAGTTAAGAACAAAACACTAATTTCAAATTTCATTCACTTATGCTTGCAAAACTCTCAAAGTTTGCTACCAACACAGGCACTATAAGAAGGCAAACAAATTTTGACCAGACATTAACTATATTTCTTTTAGTTAGGTAACTAAATTTCTTAGACATTCATGGTCAATTCGAGAGGAGACGTGAAATCCACATCACTGAGGTACACTTAAATAGTTCAACCACCCAAGGTTAAACTGAAACATTAAATAGGTCACATGCCAACAATAACATATATAAATTAGTAGTAACCTCAAGAATAATAAGAGAACAAATCCTAGGGGCTAGACCTAGTCCTCGGGGGCTCGTCTCAGATGGCCTTGCCTACGTATATATTTCACAGAGGCATCGTAGTTCGACAATTTGAGTTGCTCCAACTCACTTGACTCACCCATGCAAGGTTTATCCAGAAGGTTTCAAAATTTGACTCTGACTTAGTCACAATCATAACACAACACTGATATATGCTACACTTAATACTCTACTCAAAGCATCATGAGTCTCATACAGGTTACACACTAAAAGAGTGGGTACGCAACCCTTTCTAGGGTCCATTACCCCAGACAGTTTCACAGGTGGTTGCCACCCACTTAGGTGAAGTCGAGGATCAAAGACTTGGGTAGGGGTGTACTAGACAACACACCCCAAGGTCAATTTCATAAGTTAAATAAAAACATCCCTGACTTACAACCTAGTTTTCTTCTCTTGCCCCTTCGTTTTGCAGTTTTCCTCATCAAGTAACGAATACCCAACTCCTAGGAGTTTTACCTTTAGGAGACTAGTTTTCCAAGAACACAAATGTTACTGTTCACTCCCTAGGATATATATAAGGTTTACATAGTTAATTAAATCATACCAAGTGAGGGACATTAATTAAATGAGTAATGTCCACCCATGCTTCCCAATAACCCAAAAATATGCTAAACTCGCTTCTCTACCCAAGTACACTATATGCCCCCTATCTTATAAGTGGTAAAACCACAAGGCATAAAAAAAGTGTCTAAATCCTCATAATAATATGATAAAGTAAAATGAGTGATGGGTTCTTAATGAAATATTGCAAGGCATCCCATAATACCATCCCTTTTATACGATTTAGCAACCAATTCAAATAACACAATTCAAATCACTACAATGTATAAACCCATATATTTGCATGCATTATTGAATCAAGGAATAAGAATTATCCTAAGTACGAAACATAATAGCCTTTGATGTAATGATTGTCATGGAAACTAAGTAACACCATCCCAATCACAATTTGCAATATCATTTTACTTTACAACAACCAATGCTTAAAGTTGAATAACCTAATGACATAAAACTATGTGTTCCCCACTTGGTTACCAAAGTATGCAATTACTTCAATGATGATCTTATCAATCCTATTATTTTATTTGACTTGCTAATTTTATACCCTTTTAGTTATTTAATTCTATGCCAAAACATTCTATTGTAATGTAAGGATTATGCTCATAAAACTAATTAAAGAACTAGAATGCTCGTTAATAATAAGATTCAAAAGAAAGATACTACCATGACAACACACACTTCTAGTGAATAATTGTTTGGCTTGCATGATATCTACAATGTAAGAAAACCATATCATAATAATGACCTTTGATACTCCATATCTTTAAGAGTCAACTAAATTTTAAGAATAAGAAGAATTAGATGCATTTATATACTATTTGAATCAATCAAGTGCATGTGACCAAATGACATCAATTCCACCAATACTAACACATGCAAGCACTCTAAGAATACCATAGTTTTCTTTTTTCTACTCCATACTATAAATGAGGTACCAAGATAAGAGAGATATATTTTTTTTATTTAACAATATAAATAATAAATTAAATTTTCAGTCCCTTTTATTAACAACTAAATTTATAATTAAGTTTATTTGATAATTAATACATGTAATATAATTTTCATAGTTGAAAGATCAGTCTATACAATAATGATAAATTACCAAGATAAATGATAGCTTTGATCTTCTAGAATACTAACCCCCCCCTTAATTCAACTTTATGATAGCTTCATAGACATAACTTGACGAGGTATTAGGCATTTATTGGCAACAAAATTTATCGTTAACATTATAATGTAGTCATTTGGTTATAAGGCTACTATAAAAGAATTATCAACCATGTTAGAACTAGGGTCAATGGATTTGGTACAAGTTTGGTTTTACTATTCCTCAATTCTTGGAAATGAATTGTTTGTGACTCACACTACCCCGTCATGGTTTAGATGAATCCTATTTTGTGATCAGCTAATTTTCTGACAATGTAAAAGGAAGGGCTTCAAGAATGAATATCAAAGGTCAGATCATCTTCTTGTTTTAAACTCGTCTCTTTCTTCACCACAAAACTTAACATATTTATTCAGCTTTATGCCATTATACTAGCTTTTGTACTGCAAGGACCAATACAGGGCGACATAGACAAGGCATGTGAGTTGTTTTGAAATTTCACTTAAGAATTGAGGTGTGATGCCCTAACCTGAATCTGTCGAAATAGTTTTAGAGACTTTCAACAAATGTACATGGCGGGTGCAAAGCCAATTTCAACAACCTTTCCCAGCATCCTCCCTGCCTAACCCGAAATGAGAGCTTAGGAACAGGGTATGGGCATCCATCAAAGCATAACGGTTAGAGGAATTTGTTTGATGCTATAGTTGCAAGTGTCTTGGCCGAAATGTATACAAAATGCAGAATCAAAGACAAGGCAAGAATATTGCTTAATGGAATCCCTCAAAGATATGAAATCTCATACAGGAACATTATTGTTGGGATGTGCACAAGAATAAATTTATTGAAAGGGCTTAAGAAATTTCAGGAAAATGTAATCGACATGTATAAGGACGAATCACCACAAACTTTGCCAACGTCCTGATAGCTAATGCCGATGCCAAAAAAAAAAAGGTATCGACAACCATCAATGCATAAAGGAAAGAGGAATTTTACTAAGTTTAATTGTGACAGATTTGGCAAGATAGAATGCAAAACTGAGGGATCACGCACCAACCACTCGAACTATGTAACTGATGCGGCTAAGAAAAGGGTAAACAATTTGGTACAATGCATTTAACAAAATTCAATTTGAATTAGCACAGAATCTACTTGATATAACATCCGGGAACATTCACAAGGAATAATTTTATCAAAAATAATAAAGAACATATTGGAATAATTCCTCAATATTATAGAATACTAGATGAACAAAACTATGATAATAAAATGAAATCAAATATTTCAATAAGAGCAATAGAAATGGAATGGTTTATAATAAATACCTCAAATTTCATATTGTTATTCTTTCACTGTAATACAAAGGCACTCCTCAGCAGCATAAGCCTTAATATTAATTGTCATTCTTGAATTCACACCCATCACAGGAAACCACAAACCCCTCCCAAGTTTGCAGTGCAATTATATAATAACGGTAGATGAATTCAAAGGATCTAAATGGAGTTGTTTGGAGTTGTTCAGGATAAGGCATGATCTTGGATGTGGGAAATTTGTGGTCGAGATTGAAAACGTGTTGCTACATTCAGGAGGGATTTGAAATCAAATAATGTTGATATGAATGGCAAGCTATATTTTTCTGATAAATTGTATTTTCCATCCAATAAAAAGGATGAATGAATCCCAATACCATGACTGCAATAGGGATTTCTTTCCCAAAGGAGCAAGGTGGACCAAATTAGCATAATCATGGGTATATGCCTAAGCACTTGGCTATGCGCTAGAATCCCCCCAAACTTTCCCTTCTCCCCTCCGTTTTGTAACTCCTATCAAACCTACCATTAAAATTCTTCATGACTGTCCTCGAGAATTCCAGTGTTTTTATTTTTATTTTATTTTATTGGTGCTAAGAACACTTCACCTAATGCGACCCATCCCCACTGTGAATCAACAGATCCCCTCATAATTACCCCTGATACGTGATGATCATTTGGATCTCCCCTGCCAAACAAAATCACTCAAACTCCCTCTGAATAGAGCCCCCTCATCCAAAATCTATAAGCAAACTTTTTGATACACTAATTTGCAACCCCAAGCATGAATTGTAGTCCCAGATTAACTCAAGGATTGCCACTTTATTCCGACTATTGCAGCAGTGTGAGAATCAATACAAAACAAATCACGCAAGCTCCATTCTTGGTGGTGAGGGTGAAAGGTAGTAAATGCATAGAATTCTCTGGCAAGAGCATTAAGAAGCTGCAATAATTCACTGAGTTTGGGTAGCGTCTTAGCCAAAGAAATCTAGTTAGATATCTTCTTGGGCGATTGGTGCCATAAATGACCCCTTGGCACTTGCAAGTTTAGGCATGAATATAATCAATAGCCAGAAGTACAGTAAGTTTCCGTTAAACTTCTAACCAACCAAGATCTTCAAAATCTCCGATCTTCCTCGAACTCTGATTAAATACAAGAATTCTCATTGAATTATTAAATTACTGATTATTACTAATATTGTTATTATTGAAGTTTATGTGATATTTAAGAAGTCTATCGATGTTTAACAATTTGTTAATTTGTTGGTAATAATATTATTACAGTATTATTAATAATTCAAGTATTGAAATCATAATAATCTTATTAGTATTAAAAGTTGATCAACCAGTAATATTATTGTATAGGGACATCAATATTCAATGTGATATCTAAAATTATAATTTCAGAACTTTTCCATTGATAGATAAGGTTTATCCAAATGATAAGATCTTGGAACTATTCAATACCTTTGAAATACATAAAAATACTATCAAATCATTATCATAATAAATGTTGCATAATTACAACTGTATGTAATTAATATCTATTCACCTAATAAAATGAACTATACATATTAACGAATGTTGAGTGAATAATTTATTTAACTCCAATAAATTTCAAAACAAATAATACATAAATAAAGGATAATATCTTGTTAATTAAATTTATTTATTCTTTTACACACAACACTAATTGTTTCAACTAGAATGGAAAATTTGTTAACCTTTGTATGACATTTTTGAAACTATGTAGGTCAAATTGTAAACCAACAAAATGTTAATTATCTCCATGTAAGACCGTGGATTATACTTCAACACCAATATCATGTTTTTCAAATCATCCTAATGTATACCTGGAGATAATACATACAACTAGCACAAATACAAATATGTAGTAAGTTTATTGTAATTTGGACAAATTCTAAATTAATGCTTTAACACAACCTATTATCATTTAAGCATTATACCTATTATACAAACAAAATATTTGTAACTATTGCATAGAAGGCAGAGGCCTTACAGATGTCACTGTATTTACTTCAGTATGGTTATTTTAGCCTATGTCTTGAGGTAGACGTCCTTGGATAGAATTCTTGTTACTATCTCCTAGCACAGGGGGTGGACCTTTGGGTTCCACTTGGTTGGGTGGAATGTGCACCTTACTCCATTGGGTTTTCTCCTTGTTCATGTGGATGAGACTTCCAGTTGGAGAGCTTGTGGTTTCAGTTGCAGTTCTTGCTTGGTTCCATTTTAGTTACTCTTGTAATTTTACCCCTCTTGTTATCGAGGTGGAATTTGTAATTGTAAACCTTTTGATTGGACTTGCCTCATTCGGGGAATGAGGGTTGTAACCTTATTGATTAATGAATGGAGTAATGCATTTGAAAGTGATCTATTATGCTTGTGGTAAAATCACCGTACTTGGAATGTATGCGTTAATTTATCAATTAAATAATTGTCATAGTTTATATTCATGTTTTTTGTTGAGGTTCTATATAACCTCTGTCTCGTAACCTTAGAGGTTGTTGGCATTAGTTAGTGAACTTACTTATTATTTATCCTTTTTTTTTTTTAAATTATTCCATTTAAGTAGTTAAATGCAACATCCTCTAGGATTGTGTGGCGGGGCGTTACAGTTTTCCAAATTGTTAGAGTGTACGTAAATTTTCTTGCAAACTGGTTCACTCTCTTCCCATATTACTTTGTTGTTCAACAATAAGAAATTCAGAAAATACATCACAAGACATATAATCAAAGTGCACAACTTGAAAGGGTAATCTATCATCTTTTTCAATTGTACGTTCTCCATTAGTTGATCTTTCAGTAATCCGCAAAGGTCAAAATCCTGATCTTCCATTATCATCTTGTGTGAAATGTAAACAACACCTGCCAAAGTTGCACCTTCTCTATTTCTGAAAAATATTTTGTAAGATACTCCATGCACAATGTACCTTGTCACTGAATCTCTGATTGTTGAGATTATTAATTCCCTATGATCTCCAATTACTCCAGTTAGGGTTTTGACTTCTTTATTTTGGATTGACTTCTTTCTCGGCACATCCCCAACTTTGCATAACCCAGTTACAGTTCCAATTACTTATTTCAAGATATGGTAAGGTTTACCCAGAGTTAGAATATCGTCAGTCAATCTATCCAGAATAAACTTAATGATTTATGCATTCTCAAAATAGGGGAATTCACTCCAAGTATCCAAGCTTTTGTGTTTTTCTTCTTTCAGCCATTTCAATTCATCGAGTGACAACATGTTTCTTATAGCTCTAACCTTCTCACAACTATACTCATCTAGGTTTATCATTCCTTTGATTTATTCCATTTTACCTTTTGTACTCATGTCTTGTTTCTATCAAAGAAGTTCTTCAACCGCACACCAAATTAAATGGAAATTTCTCAATAAAATTGAAGTACTTGATGGATTAGGGTTTCGCTGTCGAATTATCATCACGCTTTCAAAAAAAAATTGCAGAGTGCTCTCCTTCTTTTCTTCAATATAAAGTGGAAAATGAGGGTTTCAACTTGTGTTATATAACTCACACACCTAGCCTTTTGTTGTATTAAATTCTTTTTCCCTAGGTGTTTCGGATACCCTGTTCTCTCAGTTAGCGAGAGAAAAATTTTTTTGTAGACCTACAATTTCTTGAATTTATTTATGAGTGTTTTCCAATGCATCTGTAAATCATTAATACAATTGTTGACAATATTTTTCATTTCGGCACCAACTACGAACAGAGGGGAAATGATTTTCTTGAAAAACTCCCCTTAGGCCAATGGCTTGAAATAAATTCCTGGATGAATTACCAAAAGAAAGTTCTGGTGCTAGCTCATTTACTGCAACAGAGGGACTCTTCTTCACCCATGTCTTCTTCATCTGATCTCTTATTTCATTCATATTCACTTTCCCTTTTCCTTTATCAGCTTCCTACATATTTGTGCCTTTGTATGCTAGACCCCTTCTATCCATATTTTTATTTCTGCAGAATCTTGCAATGTGATCGTGCTTTTTTGCAATTGTAACACACAACATTTCCTTGTCTAGACCAATCATTCCATTGATTTCTTCTTGATCTACATTGGTTAGAAATATTCCCAAATCTTCCACAGGTATAACATTTAACATTCCTTCTACTAACAGAGTTGTTTGAAATATTTATGCATTCAATTGACTTATGACCAAACTTATTGCAATTGAAACACTAACCAAGAATGATGGATCACTCAATTTCATTTTACTCTACATTGAGCAGCCATATGAATAAATTTATTACAAGAAAAATAGTATCCATTAAACTTTTGAGCATTAGGTTGTCTTACCGAATTCCTATTTGCTTTGTTCATCTAATTTCCTTGCTTGAAATTCCTTTGTCCAGATTCAAAAATTTCTCCTTTCTCATACCCAAGACCTCGCTTGTCATTTCCATTCTTCTGACCTTAAGTCAGCTCATCAAGCTTAACTGAGCTAATCTTGAACTTCTCCTTGTATTCATTTGCAGTAGCAAGTTCATCCCTGAGCATAACAATCTATCTTTCAAGCTCCTCTTCATTGTTTTTGGATTGTTGCAATTCAATTTCCAATTGAATTAATCCTCCATTAATTCTATTGCATTCATCAAATCTTTCTTTTAAGGATTGAGAAAGATTCTCCTCATTCTTCTTTCTCTCTTCAATCTCCTTAGTCAGCTTCATCACCATAGATTCCATCTCATGCTTTAGGGTAGCATTGTCTTTGGCAAACTTTTCACATTCTTCAGTTATTTCCTTCAAGTTTTGATTAAGGTGAACATCATCCATGCCTTTTCTCTCTTTTTGCTTAATCTAGTCACAAATATCCTTTCTCTTCTCCCTGGACTTAGTAATCTGATCCCTCAATGTTTGGATGAATTTCTCAACATCCTTAAGACTTGCTTTCAATTCTTGGACTTCTGCTTTGGACTGATCAAGATCATGAAGTGCCACCAAAAGCTCTTTTTGAAGACTACCAGAGTCCATTAAAATCCAAGATCCACCTCAACTTGTTAAACTTCTTCCGAGGAACTAGGCTATGATACCAATTGTTGAAATCAAGGAAGACTGAGAGGGGGGGTGAATCAGTGTTCTACAAAATTTAACTTTATTAATCTGATCTTTAAACCACTTACAACACTGAATTGAATGAAAGATGAAAGCACATGAAGCAATCATCCAAAACACCATAATGCAAGGATTTTTATGTGGAAACCCTGTTTGGGGAAAAACCACGGTGGAGGTCAATCCACAATTTGAGTACTCAAATACAAGTGTTTTACAAATGGGGAATGCACATGCATTCGGGTGCACTACATAGAGCTCACTACTCAAATACAAAAAGAAGACTCATTGTCTTACAAAATATTTGGATTACATCCAAAATATTTGAACTGAGAGAATATAATCTGCTAATGCATGATTATAGTTTTGGTTAAGCTCATCAATCGCATTCTATGACCTATTTATCTGATTCTTCTCTTATGCTCTGTCTACTTTCATTCGCATCACAAGTCCCTTTTATGCATAAGTGAAACTGTGCATAATCGCTCTTCTATCCTTACGAATTTTGCATCATACTTCACACACTTAATTCACATTGCAAAATGATATAAATGATTGCTTATATATATCTGCAACAAAAGATTTAATCACCCATATGTTGGCTTCAATAAAACGTAAAATATTTTCCAACCATCGGCTCAATCCATAGATGATTTTCAATGCGCACCATCCAAAGTCAGTCACAACATAGTGAGGACCCAAAACAAAATCCTCAACCTAAAAACACTTCAAACAATTTTGCCTCGAACATCTGCAACACACCACATTCACTTAGTTGGCCTCCTAGCACTATTGAATAGAAAATCAATCAACCGGATCTCCTAAATCGTACACCAATTGATGCGGCGGCACAAAAATCGAGAATAAGATATTCCAGATACCCAACAACCTTCCTTGAGATCCACAACATGAACTGATAAACTGGTAATGCATATGGATTGAAAAACCCAACTTCAGTCGGATACCCTGTTCTTCATTCTATCTCCTAGTATGGACAAATACTGAAGTGCAAACCAAATCAATGACTTAGGTTGCCATATGCCAACAAGACCTGGATCTACATCTTTTTGAGTCTTGGGAATGATTTGAAATGATTAACTTAATTAGACTAAATGACCTAATATGATAAATGTAATTTCTTGAAGATATAAATGAATATAAATAGAACTCTACAAGTGGATCTAGAAAGTGTAGACTGATGTGTACCTATCACCAAAAGTAGGATTTGAGAGTTTTAGCGAGATTGGGTCACCCTTGGGTGACTAGATCTTTGTTAGGGTGTCTATCTCAAATTTTTAGGTCCTCTAGTTCTAGATCTAAGCATCTATTTTCCAATTTTTCCATTGTTAGAATGTCTCAAGTAAGTTTTGCAATTGAGTTTTTGTGTCTTGACAAGGTTGATGACAATAAATGCAATGGATAATTTGGCCTCAAGATCTCTTCAATCCTTTCCAAACCTATATCCTACACATTCAAAAAGAGAGAAGATGTTGTGCTACATAGAGGATTTCCTTAGTCAAACCCCATGTAAGTGTTCCCATTTCCACAATGGTAATATGTTTATGATAAATGATAATTTAAAGGAAGTAAATGATGGACTAACACAATGATACAACTCACCACCCTTTAATGGCTTCCTTGAAGGACTGAAGTCATGCACATCATTTTGAGTTCTTGGATCTTGCTTGATAGAATTGCTTAAATGAATGAATGCTTGAATACTTGGAGACCTACAACAATGTTAGCCTTCACAATATAATAACATGAAAACCAATATAATTTTCAACATGATGTTGGATCTTGAATTGTTTTAATAATTGTAGTGTAGGAAAATGTAACTCTTTATATTTTCTCACTTGTTTGGGCCCTCCTTTTTTAAAATGGTCTTAGTAATGCCTTAATTTATTGTTATTAAATGTACCCCTTTATATTTACACACTTATTTGGGCCCTCTTAACTAAATTGAGCTTAATTAGGCCTTAATTATGCCCTTTAATTCATTTACAAGCCTAATAAATTACATTTTTGGAAGGGGAAACCCGATAATAATTAATGCCTAAACATAAAACTTCATTGAGTAATGTGTGTTCTAGGTTTATGGACCTAGGACCCATTCACCCATGGGCGAATGGGTCATCCCTAAACCTTAGGTTCTAAATTTAAATTATGTTTTTTGTGTTATTTTAATGTTTCTAAATCTATAATTCAATGTCGACTTGTGATATTTGAATTTTAGGAATTTAAGGATACATACCTATAAATAAAATATTATTTCACTAAGTTTCACCTAGCACTTTTATGATATTCACAAGATCATTTCAAGAGCAATTAAAGGAATTCAAGAGCATATATATCATATTTTTATTACAGCATTCAAGATCTATTCATAATCTCAAATTTTTCTTCCATCATGCATGTTTTTGGAGCTAACATTGTGATGTAGGTTTCACGATCAAGTCAAGCATTCAAAGTGTCATTTCAAGTAAGATTCAAGCATCAAGATCTACATTCAATTCAATCATCTCATGTAATTTATAAACCTCCTAATATCTTCATTATCAAGTTTTCATTCAAGGGTTTGTTGAATGGTAACATAGCTTTGTCCATTCTTCATTCCCTCTTTCATGTTTCATTTCAATTCAAGGTTTGATTACCAAAATGGGGTTTGACCAAGGAAAACCCCTATTCACCCAAAACAAACATTTTTCTCTCTTATATGTGTGATTTCATATTTAGGTTGAAGAAGACTTGCAGACCTTTTGAAATGCAAGATTTACAAATTTGTCAAAGTTGTAAACGTTGTCAAAATTGTTGTCATCTCATGAAAACTAAGAGATCCTGAAGTCATTTTCAGCATTTCAACTGTGAAACTTACGAAAATTAGAAGATTTAGATCTACATCAGAGGATCCTAAAATTTATAGAAAAACCCTGCACTTGGACCCTTTCGCCCATGGGTGAATGAGTCTCAGATCAAATTCTGAAAAGCACTTAGTACACAAGTCTCTATCCTTCTCAAATATGTAATCTATTTTCTGGTTCTACAAATATTGAGCTTAATATTATTGTTTCAAGTGTTAGATTTCATTTTGTTATTGATTTGATATTTTTAGTTTTTCTCCCCAAAGTGTTGTTTGAGCCTGACTCATGTCCCTCAATCATAAGGAAAACTGAAGATTCTCACTTTGGGTTGATTCACCTAAGGTTTGATAATCAATTCATTATTTTGATCTCATTTCCTAATTAAATAAAGGAAGATAGGTCTATCTATTAGCATTTGGTGAACCTCCTTTCATAAAAACATCTATTTTATGTTGTTTCATTCTAGTGAACCTAAATTTTGAGCATCATAACTTACTGATTTGGAGTCCATTTTCAACCCTAGATCTAGGTTTTGAATTCATTTGTATTACATTACATTTATTTGTATCTTATTTAGGGTTGTTTACTTGTATTAGTTTGCATATTTTTTAGGGTTTTAGGTTTGCATTTTTGTATTCGTTAAAATCTGGAAAATTCAAAAATCTTAGTCACTTTGCATAGTGTTTACATAGCATTGCACCATCAATCATTTACATTTAAAAATTGAATATCAAATTAGGTATTTTTTCTTGTCATTTAGAACTACTTTGCACTTGCATTTAGACCTCATTTTACAAAAAAATGAAACTGTAACTCACTGTTTGAAACCAAAATATGAAAACCATAAAAATCATCTCAGAAACTTGCAAATTAATTTTTTAAACCCTGAAGTGAGACCCATTTTTCCGTGGGAAAATGAGTCCCTGATTAGGGATTTTCCTAAAATTTTGAGCATTAAAATCACTATTTTTGTATCTCTATTTCTGTATTCAATTTGTTATTTTAGTTTTCTGAGTTTATGTTATCTGAAATTTTTCATATTAAGCATAATTGGTCAAAATTAATGCATTTTTTGAACTCAAAGTTGCATCTAAAAGACATTATTTTTTAGGTTTTTGTATAGCATAATCAAAAATTTATCTTTCTTTAAATCTGCAAATTTATTTTAGATACTTGCATTAAACTTTATATTGTAGGGTATTTCATTGAATTTTACCTCTTATCCATTTTGGGTACACCTTGGGTTTGTGAAACTTGTATGATATTCACAACTTGGTGTCCTATTGCCAATACTATCATGAGACGTAGTTCGAGACTCATGTCATCTGACGATACACCATTCACTGTGGATCTTGGTTTTTCTAACTCTTTCAATCATAGTGTTGGCACTAGTCAACCCACTATGGATCATACTCTTAACACTTTGTTTCCTATGAATTCCCTACCTACACCTAATGTGACTATTGTTGATATAATGATTGGTAATGCCCCTCATGAAAACATTAGAATAATGGGTGAAGAACTTGATAAATTACAAGATTTTGTGAGTTCTAATTGCAATGCTCCTAATGTGGTCCCTATGATAGATAACATAAGGAGAATAATTGAAAATGAACAAGGAATAGAGATTGTTCATGGCTTAGCTCATGTAATTAATAAACATGTCCCTATCATAAGTACTTGTGCTCAAGCTTTGTGGTATACTCAAATTCAAGGTGGAAATCCAATTCCTCCTTCCATAACCATAACCTCTATCCCAACATACACCAATTCAACTATTATAACAACCATACAACCTACTAGCAATGTCAACACCTCCTTAGGTATTTCCACTGGGATTCCCTTTAGCTTTGTGCATTCAAATATCATATCTCCTAATTGATCTCCTCTAACAAACTTACAAGTCACTTGCCCTTTGAATACATATACATCCCCACCTTATACACCTCCATCTCACAACATTCACAATGATCCTTTCCTTAATACACTCTTACAAAATGTTTCAGCCCTCCAACAACAAATTGCTACATTAAGTCAAAATAAAAATGGCCAACCTTCATAATATGTTAAAAGAAAACCCTTGTTCTTGGAGATATCGAGAACACAAATGCCACAAGGTATACAAATTCCTAGATTTGATAAATATGGTAGGAAAGGATATCCCATTAGCCATATTTTTGCATATACAACCTTATAAAGTGACTTTATTTTTGAGGATAAATCTTGGCTAAACTCTTCCCTAGATCCTTGAAGGATACTGCTTTCGAATGGTTTTTCTCCTTACTGAATAATTCAATATGTTCATTCAATGAACTTATTGATGCCTTCTACAATCACTTCCAAATACATATGGTTCTTAAGATGACCTTATCTGATTTAATCACATACAAACAAAAGGATGATGAAAAAGTCACTAATTTCATAGCACGATACCAAATGCTTTACTCATAAATAAACATTAAGATTCTTGACGATGACCTTCAAAAAAATTTATTTCCAATTTGAAAAAAAAAGTCCAAACAAAACTTGAGATGTTGAAATTTACCTCCTTCACACAGTTGTGTACTACCCTTTGTGATTATCAAAATTTGGTTAGTATTCGTGAAGTGAAAAATACCTCTAGCCATCATGAATTTTGTTGAATCCATGTCTCATAAAAACTATCAACCATTCAAGAAACAAAATAAGGGATTTTTACAACTTAATCCTCAACCAACCCAACATGTTGATAACCAAGTGGTTTCTATAAAGATGACAAATCCATACACATTTGTTGATAGAAACAAACAATTCATACCTTTATCTTATACCCTTCATAATCTCACGTTCCAGCTCTTAAATAAGAACTTAATTTCCTTACCTCCTATTAGAGGGTAAAAGTACAAAGTTGTGTCACACATTTTAAAGGAAACAACAAACACTGATCCAACTTTTAAACTTGAATCACTAAAAATTGACATATAATATTTAAATTTTGAAATGATGTAAACTAATAAAATATTTATTTTAAAGTATATTTTATGCTTGTATTTAAAAAATAAAATAAAAATTATTTGAATATATGATTTTATAAATTGACACTATAATTTAGTTACTGAAAAAATGCTGAAAAATGAAGTTACATGAGATGCCAATCTTTATTATATAGTAATTTTATTTTATTTTTCCTTCAATTTTTTTGTGTGTATTTATAACTTGAAACTTTAGTGCATGAATATTTTTTTTTTCAATTTTGATAAGTATGTATTTTTAAATAAATATTAAAATGTGCGCATATTAAAACATAGTTGTTTTCATTCGATGTCAACTTTCATATTATCTATTTATCTAAAATGGAAAAAAAAAATACCCTCTTGATATAGATTCTTGTGTCTAGTGCATTATATTTTTTTCAAATTTTTAAATAAGTTTTATTATTTTTCCTTGACATGGTAATCAACCTAATATTTTGTATTGATAACCTACTTTTAGTAAAAATAAAAAGGAAAATATAAATAACGATTAAATTATTTAAAATATGTATTTTTTAAAACTACAATTATGGTTTACAAAAGGGTATTTTATATCTAAAAAAATGTTATTTACATGAGTAGAAGTTGTTGAAAATTCAATTTTTTCAAATAAATCTATTTTTTTGGTAAATTGGCCTCAAAGTGGTGCTACATATGCATTTAACCAACAATTTTAGTTTGAAAAGTTGTGGACATATCTAACTTAGTTAGAATGAATCTTACAAGATTATATGTTTGACCAAAATTGATTTTTTGTTAGAAATACTTAAATTCTCTTGTCTTGATAAGTTGGCCAAAAGTGTGACATAGCTTTGTACTTTTACCCTAGAGCTCCTAATCCTAATAAGCCTCTACCTCCTAGCGATAGAAAAAATGCCTATTGTCATTTTCATCGATAAAATGGACATGATACAAAATATTGCAAGTGTCTTAAACATATTATGCAAGACCTCATTGATTATAATCATATTCAAATTGGAAGTGTTAATGATCAAGGTAATAAGTTTGTAGCCCCTCCTAATTAATATCTACAAATCTTTACTAATCCTATGCCAAATCATAACATTTCCTTTGTCAAAGCTAGTGAAACAAAGAATGATGTGATGAATGTTGACACATATTATGAAAACATGAAGAGAATATATAATATGATTGGACACATTGAAGTTTAAACTCGTAAGGGCCTAACTAAAGCATCTCTTAATATTTATTTCTCACAACATGACATAATCAAACATGCACCCAATGGTCCTCTTTACATAGTTGGAAGAATCAATGGCAAGCCTACTAATGGGATTTTAATTAATCTTGTTTGTGTAGAGCATGTGATCACTTAAGAATCCTTATTTGTGCATGAGACTTATGAAGATACTTATGAAAAACCAAAAGCATGGATAAAAATGAATAATGGTTTTGCTTGCCCTATGATAGGTTTGATAACTCTTCCTTTAAAATTTGGACCAAAAACATTACATGTCTCAATTTCCATCATCCCATAATCAAACCAATTTTGTGTGAAGCTAGGCTATCCATGGATTTTCTCCATGAATTTCATCATGTCGATTGTGCATAAATGCTTAAATTTTCCATTTGGAAATGAGATATTTACTATGCACCATAGTGGCTTTAATCCTATGTCTTTGTGTGGGAATTTCTCATTGGATTTGTTTTGGCCTGAACCTATGGAACCTATTAGGCCTCGTGAGGAATTATTTTTCAAATCCTATCAAAAATTTAAGGAAAAAAACATAGCATAATTATCCTTTACCAATATACCTCAATGCATTATTGAGCCTCCTATCCTTGACAAAACTATGATTGAACCAAAAGCTATTTCAAGTAACCAAGACCAAAACATAGAAAATCCTCCACCCATTTCCTACAAGAAACCACAAGATAACCAAATAAGTTTTGTTGTGCCTCTTAAATCAAACAAGTTTATAAAGCTAAAGAGAAAGTGGTTGAACAACCTCCCATGGTTCCTTTCGTTCCTCCCTTAAGGGAAGAAAAGAAACCTTTGGTTGATAAACCCACCCTTACACAATCACAACTTGAAAATTGAACTAAAAGGAACCAAAATACTAGAGAGCATAGGTGTAGACGTCGAGTGCTATTTCTTGTTTGTTACAAGAAAAATAAGAAAATCAAAAAAATAGAAAATCAAAATCCAAAATTACCTCAAGCAATGAATGATGATTCTCCTCCTTTTCCGAAACAATAAAATCCTAAACCTCAAACACAACAAGAATAAGAACCTTCAATGGATATTATCATTAGAACTTTTGTTGTGATAAACTTGGATGATGATAATGAAATTGCAAATATTGATGAACAAGTGCATAATGAGCTAAATTTATTTATTTCCTCTTCCATGAGCTTAAATGATAACAATCATGACGATCTTCCCACAAAGAATGCTTCACCATGTGTTGAACTTGATGCTTGTCCTAGTTTGGCACTTGATGTTGTTCCTTTAGATAATTGTCTTCCTTTCACATATTGTGAACAAGATTGGGATGTGGATGACCTATTATAGGTTGAATTTCATTTTCCTTACTAGTCTTGTCTTTGTTTTCCTTTCAATGTTATTTTTGTGATTTCTTGTGTGTAATGTGATCCCCTGTACTATTTTGTTTGATGTATCTTCACGTTCATCCCTCTATTCATACCTTCATTCTTCTATATGCCGTAAACCTTTATATTTTACTTTGTCTTTTTTTTTCCTTTTGTGGATGATGCAAGGCATTGAGACATTTATGTCTCTTCCATGTTGACCCAAATGGGTTTTTTTTTTGCTCTTTATGTGTCGTTCTTCCTGTTCCATGAGTTACTTGGGGAATGATGATGTTTTCGAGCTCTATAATATCATTATAGAAAAGACATATGCTAACCCTGAATTCATGGATCTCTTGTGTGATTTTGGGATTTAATTTTGGGGGAAACCCCTTTTTCATGATGTAGCTTCATTTGGAAACATATGCTTGACATAGGGATTTCCAAATAAGATCTCATGTTTTGTTAGCATTTATCATTTTCTACTTTAAATTAATTTCTCACAACATGGTGTTAGCAATTTGTTTAAAGTGGGGGCATACATTGGCATTATCATTTTGGATTTCTTGGACTATATCTTATATTTCATTGTGTGATCTTCTTACTTCTTGCGATGTGTCTTCTTCTTGGTGGAGTCATTGGGTTTGATGTCCTCCAGGAGTGTGGCCTTTCTTGGAATATGACTTTCCTCTTAGTGGTGATACTACGTGTTGCATTCCATAAGTTGTGAATCTTTTATCCTAGACTTGTCCTCTCTTGGAGACATTAGGCATGATATTCCCTAAGATGAGACCTTACATGAGCTAAGAAAAACCCCTTTGAACATGTCTTATCCTATTTTCATTTATGTTCATAAGTGCTTAGCATAATGTAGCTTGCTAAGACTTATGGAGCTCAAAGTTCGTATTATATGGTGCCTTATTAAAGTTATCAAAGATATAACTTTGGTATGATATGGGAACCTAATAATATTCTCTCATTTTCCACCCTTGGGGGCTGACCTAGTGGATAACATATTTCACTAGCCCATGTGAGTGTGTATTGTTGTTTGCATAGTGGACAACAAGTTCCACTTGTAAACACTTTTGGACAAACAACTGAGGCATGTTCCACATCATGTTGTATAGTCGAGGCTTTATCCTTTCTATTTTCCTTTTTATTTTTCTCTTTGATTCTTTGACATTATATGTTTGTGTATCTTGTCATTGTTTCATACATATACATATGTAACACAAGAATGTGTATCCTTATGTCTTTTTTGGTTTTTCCATGAGATCTTAGATCTTAGGGGATTGATCATCCTCCTTTATCTTTGTCATCTTATCCTTCCAAATATTGTATAATTAGACCTCTCTTGATTGTCTAATTTAGTGTGAGTTTGATGCAAGGTCATCCTCTCACTAAAGTGGGGGCTAAATGTAGTGTAGGAAAATGTGACCCTTTACATTTTCTCACTTGTTTAGGCCCCCCTTCTTTGAAATGGACTTAATAATGCCTTAATTTAGTGTTGTTAAATGTACCCCTTTATATTTGCACACTTATTTGGATCCTCTTAGTTAAATTGAGCTTAATTAGGCCTTAATTATGCCCTTTAATTCATTTACAAGCCTTATAAATTACATTTTCTGAAGGGGAAACCTAACAATAATTAATGCCTAAACATAACACCTTACATTGAGCAATGTGTGTTCCAGGTTTATGGACCTAGGACCCATTCACCCATGGGTGAATGAGTCCTCCCTAACCTTAGGACATAAATTTAAATTATGTTTTTGGTGGTATTTTAATGTTTCTAAATCCATAATTCAATGTCAGCTTGTGATATTTGAATTTTAGGAAATTAAAGATACATACCTATAAATAAAAGTTTATTTCACTAAGTTTCACCTAGCACTTCTATGAGATTCACAAGAGAATTTCAAGAGAAATTAAAGGCATTCAAGAGAATATGTATCTGAGTTTTATTGTAGCATTCAATATCTATTCATCATGTCAAAGTCTTCTTGCATCATGCATGTATTTGGAGCTAACATTGTGATATAGGTTTCATGATCAAGTCAAGCATTCAAAGTATCATTTTAAGCAAGATTTAAGCATCAAAATCTATATTCAATTCAGCCATCTCATGCAAGTTCTAGACCTCCTAAGATCTCCATTATCAAGGTTTCAGTCAATAGTTTGTTGAGTGATAACATAGTTTTGTTCATTCTTCATTCCCTTTTTCATGTTTCATTCAATTTAAGGTTTGATTACCAAAATGGGGTTTGACCAAGGAAAACTCCTATTCACCCAAAACACACATTTTTCTCTTTTGTATGTGTGATTGTAGTTCTAGGTTGAAGAAGGCTTGAAGACCTTTTGAAGTTCAAGATTTACAAAGTTGTTAAAGTTGCAAAATTTGTCAAAATTATCATCATCTCATAGAAACTAAGATCCTAAAGTCATTTATGACATTTTGACTATGCAATCTAAGAAAATTGGAAGATTCAAATTTTCATCAAAGGCTCCTAAAAGTTACTAAAAAACCCCGCACTTGGACCCATTCATCAATGGGTGAACGAGTCTCAAATGACCTTCTGGAAAAAAAAAATTGGTGACTAGTACACAAGTCTCTTCCCTTCTTAGATCTGCAATCTATTTTTTGGTTCTAAAAATATTGAGATTAGTATTGTTGTTTCAAGTATTAGATTGCATTTCGGTGTCAATTTTCTATTTTTAGTTTTTCTCCGCAAAGTTTTGTTTGACCTTGACCCTCGTCCTTCAGTCATAAGGGAATCTGAAAAATTCTCACTTTGGGTTGATTCACCTAAGGGTTGATAATCAATTCATTGTGTGGATCTCATTTCCTAATTAAATAATGGAAGATAGGTCTATATATTATCATTTTGGTGAATCCCCTTTCATAAAACACCTATTTTCCATTGTTTCAATAATGCAAGTTGGAATTATTCTCTTGAATGTTCTTGACAATAATATTTGCTAAATTGTGTGTCTTAGTGCTAGATTGCTTTTTGTTTTTTTTTAAATGATAAAATAACTAGGTATTTATAGGTGTTCATCCAATTTCCCAAAAAATAGATTCCAAAATCTAACACTTTGAATATTAAAATACTACCAACAACATATTCGAATTTGGGTCCCAGCTAAGAAGAGGGACCCATTTACCCATGGATGACTGGGTATTGGCCAAAAATTCTCACACTCAAAGTCGGGGAAAATTTAATGATTGGATGCATTTGTTTAATACTTTTCCTTCTTTGGAAAATAGTAAAATTAGGCATTGGAATGCATAATTTCAAAAATTAGAATCTTAATTAAGCCCAATAAATTAGGGGGTCAAAACATAATGTGAAATTGTAAGTGTATAAAATTTTCTATAGTACCGGAAGAAACTCCCTAGTGAGAAGATTAAAAAAGAAGATCTAAGTGATCCCATCATAAGAGATTTCCCACACCCCCAAGAGAGATAAAAGATGAACATAATTTATCTCATTGAATGGTTTTGTGAAGATATCTACAACCTTCTTTTTTATAGGACAACAGTATAAATCAATGAACTAAATTAGCTCCTTGAAAAAATGCATATGGGTCTCAATATGTTTGGTCCACTAATGATAAATTGGGTTCTTCAAGATATCTATGGAACTTTAGCTGTCACAATAGAACGATACCAATTGATTTAATCACAAATCTCTTATAGTCTTCTAGATATTGATGTTCAAAGGGTGTTTATAGGAAATTTGCAACCTAACATTCGAGACAATATATTTTTGATGAAGTATCCATCCTTTCAACACTTGTGTATGGCTCTCTATGATTATTAGATATTGGTTAGTTAGTATCAAGGTACACCTTCATCAACTCTTACTAATCAACCCGAGTTGGTGCCTCAAAACAATTATCAATCGTTCAAAATGAAAAACAAGAGATTTGTTAAGATAAACACTCCATAGGATGCTATAACATTAAAACATAGGTGGGACTATTGTAAGCACAAATCCTTATCAATTTAGGTTGAGATAGTTAATTTAACCAATTTTTTGACTCTCTTCATGTGATCATGTTTCAATTATTAAGAAAGAACTTAATCCAATTACCTCTGATTAGGCAAGTGGATACATCTAAACCCTTACCTCAAAAATTTAATGTAAAAGCATTTTTTCAATACCATTGTACACCTAGACATAATACAAAATGATGTATGTATCTTAAAAACCAAGTGTAAGACATTATTGATTCCAATCACATCCTTTTGGCTGATGTTAATGATAAAGGAAACAAATCTATAGCCCCACTTAATTAGAATTTACAAATATTTACAAATCCAATGCCAAATCATACATCAAAATTTGTGCAAGGTAGTGATTATATGCACTATGATGATGATGATCTAAATAATTTTTTTAATGCAATAAAAGCTCAACCTCATAAGGTTTGAACCACTTTGTTACCTCACATGGATTTTACACATATTGATGCATTCATACATACACTTGATGGTCCTCTCTATATCACTAGTTGTATTAATGACAAACCTACTCCAAGAATACTCATTGATCTTGTGTGTTTAGAGAATGCGATTAGTCAAGAATTTTTATTTTTACATGAACTTTATAAAGACTTATGAAAAATCAAAAGCAAGGCTAAAAACTCATGATGGTTTCATTTTACCTATGATAGGTTTGATAACTCTTCCACTCAATGTTGGACAAAAAGAATTGAATGTTTCATTCACCATTGTAGAGGAGAAAATTTTCTACCCTCGAGTCTTAGGACAAGCAAAGTATTCAAGGATAAATTGGTCCTCAACTACCTCAAGGAACAAAGCTCAATTGACAAGAGTTCCAAAAATAGGAAGAGTAGGTCACAAAGGTTTTCTAGACAGACTGACAAGCTCTCATCCAAGGACAATAGTGTCACACTGATGAAAACATGACATGATAATGTCATAGAGGCATGCTTGTGTCTTGTATGGACTGAAAACCGAGACTATCATAGAGAATAACAAGATGAATACTATCATTTTCACTTACTAGGAACTCTTGAAATATAGGAAACTAATAAAGTATAATAAAGAATAAAATAAAGTAAACTAAGTAAAATGTAGATTAAATGGAATGTAGATTATGAAATGAAGGAAGAGAAAGAAATAACTCACAACCAACAAAGTAATGAAGGTTCCAAGAAATAAATTTCTTCAATACTTATGCACATAAGACCGAGAGAAAATGTTGGGGCTATTTAGTGGCTTGCCTTAGTCAAACCCTTGTTTCGGTGTTTTCACCTCCACGAACAACTAGATAGATAGATAAATAGAAAGATAAAGAGACAAGAAGATAAAATGCATAGACAAGGGATGTGATAAATCCCAAGATTTTCAAAGACATAAGATAAAGAGATATTTCCTGCAAGGCTTGAGGAAGCCCGAGAGAGAGAGATAAAGAGATAGTTGTGAGAGCCAAGAGAATTGTAGAGAGTATTGTGTGAACTTGAGATTGTTGTAGCAAGTGAGAGAGCCATGAAAGATTGAGAGAAAGAGAGAAAGACAAAGAAAGAGAGAAGAGACCTAGAAGAAGACCAAATGAATTGAAAAGAAGGATTTTAAAGAGAGAATAAGAGGGAGAAAAAGGTTCCCAAGCTGTTACAAGAAATCTCGAGCCATTTCCACTAAAAAAAGTAGGTGAAAAGTGGCAAGACATTTAGAAATAGTTGTTTGAACATTAAAATGTTGTGGGACACTAGTGTGGTGCATGAACGTTCAAGTGATGCTCTAGTGTCTAGATAAATCACATTAAAAATGGTGGGAATGAGGAAAACATAAGGTTTAACACAAAGCTAACATAAGAAGGTAGTTGTTGAAAAGGGGGTTTGAGCATCCTAAGGGGAAAAAGGCTTATGTAAGGGCTAAAATGCTACACAAATACTAAGGAAGTGGACACTAAAGTGGATGAAAAATTTTAGGTGAAATTGTCATGAGGTACAATTTTATGAGACTACAATCATCATCTCGATGGTGGAAAATTTTTGTGTGAAGCTAGGCTATCCATGGTTATGCTCCATGAATGTAGTCTCATCGATAATCCACAAATGCATAAAGTTTCCATTTGAAAATGAAATATATACAGTTCATCATAGTGTATTTAATCTTATGGCTTCTCATGGAAACTTTTCATTGGATTATTTTTAGCCTCAACATATAGAACCCGTTAAACCTTGTGAGGATTTATTTTTATTATCATATCAAAAGTTTAAAGCTAAGTACATATCTGAGTTATCCCTTAGAAATATCCCACCCGAGGATGATCAACCTATTATGAATTCTATGTTTGTTCCTCCCACCCCACATGTTGTAGATGAACCCATGTTTGAACTAGATATCCTCCCAAGTGCACTAGACATATAAGTTGTGGTTCCCCCTCTGATATCATATAAATTACAAAGAGGTAACCATATGATCACCTTTGTGCCACAAAATGAAAAATTTATAAACCCAAAGATAGGGTGGTTTCCCAACCCCCAGTGGTCCCTTTTCCTCCAAAGGAAGAAAAGAGATAATGGTAGAGAAACTCTCTCTTACCCCTTCACAAATTTAAACTCATGGAAGAAGAAATAGAATTGTTAAGGATTGTAAGCATAGACATTGTTCCATTTCTTGCTAATTGGGTAAAAATAATAAGACATTACCTAATGACCAACCACCTATCCATGCCAATCCCGATGAATTTCATCCCACCTAATCATCCTCATTATCACCTAACTCCACTCCACCACCCTCACTAAATCATTTCATTGAACCTTACATGTCTCACCCTAAAAGAAGAATGAAACAAGAACTTATAATTGATCTATTATCATTAAACCACCTATTGTGATAAACTTGGATAGTGAAGATGAAGATGCTAAGATCAATGAACAAGTGCATAATGAATTACCTTTGTTGTTCTCAAAATATATGGATTTAGCTAGGGGAAAACATGATTATCGTCCTGAAAGTGACTCATCATGTGTTAAACATAGTGATTATCCTTGCATGGCACTTGTTGTAGTCCATTTATCTATTTTTGCACCTTCTATATATGATGAGAAAGATTGGGATGTAGATGATTTACTTTACATCGGCTCACATGTGTAATACCCTTTTTGTATGTTTTATGTCTTTAGTGTGTTTGCTTATACATTAGGTGATCTCTTGTGTTCTGATTTATATGTTGGTTTCCTTTTTGTTCTTGTTAGCACAAGGATAAAAAGGAAATGAATCTATTGTGGCATTCATCTATTTATCCTCCAATAGAGAAAAAAACACTACAACTTCATTCTTTTGACTTGAAATAATAAATATTTCCTCAATATTTATGTTGGCAAGAGACACTGCAAACTTCATTTGGTGTTGTCATTGATGGAAACCCTAGTATATGATTCTATCCAAACATAATCATTTGATCATACCAAAAGTCAAATCAAAGTTTTGTGATTAAATTTCAAGTTGAACAGAGCATCCGACAAAATTGTGTTCATTGATTCATATGCGAATTTTTTGTTATCATTTCTAGTTGTGTATCTCAAGGAAGGTTGTTTGGTATATGATCTTTGTTACTCTTGAATCGTAGAGCCTCGTATTGATCTTTGTGTGAGTTAGGATATCCGGTTGATTAATTCTTTGTTTTACAATGCATAAAGATCGACTTGGTGGATATAGTCATTGTGGATATTTGAGGAGTAATTGTTTAAGTGTTTTTGTGTTTGATCATGTTGATTTTGGTCATCACTATGTTGTAGCTGACTTTGGTTGGCATGCATTGATAAATATCCATGGATTGAGTCGACAGTTTGTAAATATTTTCATATCTTGTTGGAGCTGACATATGGGCGATTGAATCTCTTGTCATAGATACATATAAGTGATTGATTATATCATTTTGACATAGATGTGAAGGGTGTTGGTGCAAGTTGTGAATATCAGAAGGGTTATAGAGTGATAATGCACAGTTTCACTTGTGCATAAAAGGATTTGTGTTGTGAATTAAAGCAGAGCAGAGCAGAAGAGAAGAATCAGACAAAAGGTCATTGTTCAGGCTAAATGGAACTATAATCAAGAATTTTTAGATGCTAATCTCTCAGTTCAAATCTCTCAGATGGATTTAATCTGAATCTTTTGTAAGATAGTGAGTCTTCATCTCTAAGTAGTGAGCTCTAGGCAGTGCGCCTAAATGCAAGTGCATTCCCATATTGTAAACATTTATTTCTGAGTATACTCATATTATGGATTGGCTTTCCACCGTGGTTTTTCCCCTAATAGGGTTTCCAAGTAAAAATATTTTTGTTATGGTGTTGTAATTTTTTTCTTTATGTTAACATGCATATTTATTTTGGATGAATTTTATAAGTGTTGTAAGGAACAAATCAATAAAGTTAAAATTTGTTGAACACTAATTCACCCCCCTCTTAGTGTACTCTTGATTCCAACAATTAGTATCAGAGCTAAGTTCCTTGGAAGAAGTTTAATTGTTAGTGTAATTAATATTTAATTACACTTGCATAACTTTACTTAGGTTTTGCTTAGGTAATAATTAGTTTACTTAATTAATAAGTAAGCTTTATTTAGTTGAGCTAATTTTAGGTCAACATTAGGGTTGCATACATTGCTTTTATAAAGCAATTCTCTCATTGTAAGATTAAATTCCTGAATATATCATTTTGCACATTCGTATGCAAAGCTCTTGCTTTTTTATGTTTTCTCTTTTGTGGAAGGTGTTTAGGTTTGCATGTCTGATCTAGGGTTTCTAACATGGTATCAAAGCCTTGACATGCAGCCCCTTCTCAAATTATGGAGAAATTCATTGCAGAGTTCGTTCAGGGTTCCTCGAGGATTTCATGCCTTGAGCTCATCTATGCAGCATTTTGGATTAGATCGGGCCTCACCAATGGATTCGGAGTGCTGGAAAATTCAGGTTTGGCTTTCATTTTGTAGATTTTGGCCATGATTTGCTAGATCTGTAAGGGTTTCAAGTTGGGTGATTTTTTGCAAGCTCTGGAGGTTGCCATTTTTTCGGAGCATCTTGGAGCAAAATGGACACCGCCATCGCGCTCATAGTGCCCCAAAACCCTAAGATCACCTTTCGTTTTGTCGATTTTGGTGAAGTTGATCCGGAGGGCAAATTTTTTTGCCAAGGAGGTCGTATGGCCTGTCCAGCATGCATTTCGAGGCAAAAATGGCACACAAATCGAAAAAAATGCAAAAAAACTTCATTTTTGGGGATCTACGCCACTACCTCCAGTTCAAAATCCAACTGCCGCCGCCGCGCCACCGGGTGGCCACCTAGCAGCCACCACCACCGACCCGAGCTCAACTCCCGCGGGCCCGTTTCGCAGAGCCTTCGGTCATATGGGGGACCAGGCACTATGCACCCAACCCCCGACCCCTTCAACTCCAGCCGCCAGTCCCATGGAGAACCAGGGGCTCCACCCAAGCCCCCTATCCGACAGCCCCTGGTCGCATGTAAGACTAGGGGCCAAAATTTTTTTAGCCCCCTGGGTTGCCTGCAGGCCTTATTGGCCATTCTGGAGCACCTTTGATAGAATCGGGCGTAATTTTTGCATACGGTGTCTGTTTTTCACAAACAAGATATCGTTGGAAAGTTGATTCTGACACCAATCCAGTGGTATTGGTAGTTTTTTCTGATTTTTCTTCAGATTTATTTTGCAGGTCCTTGAACTCAGATGTTGTTGTTTTCACTCCGGAGGGCATATCTTTTGACTCGGTGATCCTTTTTTCGCCATTCTTACGGCATTGGAAAGTTGGCTTAGTCCTCTACATAGATCTGAGGTCTATTTTAATTTTCTATTTATGCATGTTAGGTATTCTCACCTTTTGTAGTCATTGGGGAATATAATAAATGAACTGATATAAAGTTCCATCGAGGGGGTTTTCTTGCATAATAATCTTCATTGTGTTTTGATGACTACTCGCATGGGTTGTAATCTAGTTTCTTAGTTTCTTTTGGCCATATTTTGTCTTAGCTTGACACATACCAGATTCATTTTGGTTCACACTTTAGATTGAGAGCCTATGGTTAGTGATCTGCATCAGATCCATCTCAATTTGAGGGCCACTAAATTTGTGGTTATTGTTCCCGAGTATGTATGGTACTTGTTCCCATGGAAGAGTTTTAGTCTTAGTTTGGCATCAGCATCGAGATTCACGGTTTTCAGATTCTGTCATCATTTCATCTACTGTTGCTCTATGGATTCCAAGGTTGTTCCAGTTTGGAGTGTTCGAGTGTTCCGTGGCATTGAGTCTGCTGTTGCATTATTATGATTCCGATATGGTTTCTTGTAGACAAAAGTATCTTTCCTTGCTTGCCAGATTGCGGTTCCAGTGTTACTCCACAGTGTTCTTCTAGTGCTTCTTTGCGCAGTCATCTCATTGTAGGGGGGTTGTCCCATTGGGTTTTCCTTCTCTACCTCATTATTGCATTTGGACATGGGTACCTGATCAGGCCTTGTTTTCGGGACCCATTCATGCTTTCTTGCATTCATCTTAGTTTTAGGTGCATGCTTATTTAGTCTCCCTAAGTTGCACTTATGGGGGGGTGTTAGTGTAATTAATATTTAATTACACTTGCATAACTTTACTTAGGTTTTGCTTAGGTAATAATTAGGTTACTTAATTAATAAGTAAGCTTTATTTAGTTGAGCTAATTTTAGGTCAACATTAGGGTTGCATACATTGCTTTTATAAAGCAATTCTCTCATTGTAAGATTGAATTCCTGAATATATGATTTTGCACATTCACATACAAAGCTCTGCTTTTTTGATGTTTTCTCTTCTGTGGAATGTGTTTAGGTTTGCATGTCTGATCTAGGGTTTCTAACATTAATAGCTTGGGGAAGATCAAGGAAATTAATTCAATGAATTCAAGCAGTCTTCAATAACAACTCTTGGTGGCCCTAGATGATATTGATCAATCAAAATATGAAGTTTGGAAATTGCAAGCAAACCTCATGGATGCTGAGAAATTCATTGAGTCATTGAAAGATAAAATCAATAAGTCCAAAAATAAAATAAATTAACTCTATGATCAAATTAAGAAAAATGATGGTAAAAGCATAGAAAATGAACAACTGAGTCAAGTTCTGAAGGAAAAGATAGAAGAATTTGAAAAACTTACTAGAGATAATACAGTCCTAAAACATGAGATGGAATCTATCATGATGAGGATGACCAAGGAGATTGAAGACAAAAAGAAGAATGAAGAGAACCTTGCTCAGTCCTTGAAAGAGAAATATGAAGAATGCAACATAATTAATGATGGATTCATTAATTTGGCACTTGAATTGCAGCAATCTAGAGACAATGAAGGAGAACTTGCAAGATAGATTGTTACACTCACAAATGAACTTTCTACTACAAATGAATACAAGGAGAAGTTCAATATTAGCTCATCTAAACTTGATGAATTGATTAAAAGTCAGAGGACCGATGGTGACAAGAGAGGTCTTGGATATGAGGAAGGAGAAAGTTCCAAATCTGGACAAAGGAGATTTAGGCAAGGAAATCAGATGAACAAATTTGGAAGGTATTTGGTAAGACAAAATAATGCTCAAAGATTCAATGGTTATTGTTTTAGTTGCAATGAATTTGGACACATGGCTACTGAATGTAGAAGTAGAATGAACTCAAGCAGTCCAACATTTTTTGGTTAGTATTTCAATTGCAATAAGTATGGTCATAAGTCAAATGAATGCAGAAATATGATGAACAACTCTTATAGAGATGTCAAATGTTATACATCCACTAGATTTGGCCATATTGCTATCTAGTGTAGATCAAGAGAAAACCAATGGAACAACTCGTCTGGACAAAGAAATGTGGTGTGCTACAATTGCAACAAATCTGGTCACATTGCTAGATTCTATAGAAGTAGAAAGGGTCCGGTAAATCAAAGGAGAAACATGCAAAAGAACGAAAAAGGAAAAGAGAAGGTCACTACAGGTGAGATCAAGAATCAAATGAAGAAGACATGGGTGAAGAAGAGTCCCTCTATTTCAGAAAATGAGCCAGCACCAGAATTTGGTTCTGGTAATTCATCCGGGAGTTAGTTCATGGCCTCTGGCCTAGGCAGAGTTTTCAAGAAAATTATTCAAACCCCTTATATATAGTTGGTATCGGGATATGGATGAGTGCAATAATTGTATTGATTATCTACAAATACTACTAAAATAGTTGGTGAGAATATTTTTGTAGAATTGAAGGTCCGCAATAGAGTTATCTCTAAGAGTATGGAAACGGGGTATCTGATTGAGTTAGGGAAAAGCATTTATTGCGAAAAAAATTTAGGTATGTGAATGATAAAATGTCATTTGTATTTTTCAATTGTCAATTTTCACTTTGAAAAAAAGAAAGTTTGAAGTGCTATGAAGAAAAATTTGGCAAAATTTGGTAAAGATTCAGTGTCAAGGCAATTCAGTGATCAAACCCTAAACCGGTGAAAAGGTATTTATCGGGAAAACTTGCGAACTTGTGAATTTGTGAAAATGGCTACTCCATTGGTAGTTGATATCAAGAATAGACCCCGTCTGAAATTCAAGTGGCATCCTTTCAAATTTATTGAGACAGAGCCCTTAGGTGCATTTTCGTATGTTCTGTATGACATCTTGCATACTTAAGAAATTAGGTCATACATTCATGCAAACATTGAGGAGTTAGGGAGCTCACAGTTATTTAATTTGTACAACTATCACATTATAGGAGAGGATTTATGTGTTAAAACCGAAATTCAAAACCATAGAGGAAAATAAATTCACACAGATTGTAAAATTCCTCGTGTTTGAAGAAAGTGAGTGGGTTCAATATATTTTGAATTGAGTTCATGTTGAATTTATGTGGTTCAATCAACCATTTAATATTACAAAAGAAACCATAAGAGAGGTTACTGGTTTAAATTCCTTTAGTGGGTTACCGATCTTGAAGTCCATGAAGAATCAGATAGTTATTGATGCAACTAGTTCAGTGTATGATAAAAGAGCTATGACAATGGTTGATGTGGATGTCAGATTTGCATCTATGGTCATTGATTACAAAATCTATCATTCTAGCCAAGATAATTTTGCATCTGGCACAACTATCTATGTAGCATATCATATGGTGAAGGAGAATGCAGAGTATGATCTATGTGAATTACTTAAAAGCTAGTTGATGGAGAATCTTGGTAAAATCAAGAAAGATAACAAAAATTCCTTCAAATATGGCAATTTATTGTTGTGTTTGTTCTGTTATTTTATGAATTAAGTTTTAGGATTTGGAAAAGTACAATGACAAGGTAATAAACCTATAGCTGCTCAAATTAGAGATATCTTGCACAAATTTGGTGATAGTAAGACAAGGAATATTGCAATTTGGGATTATTTCAAAAACTTTCAGAATGAGATGCAAGCAAGAGAAATAATTCTTGAAGTCTTTTATGGAGAAGTACAAAGACTATATTTTTTATGGTTGAAATTCATTAATGCTTGATGGAAGTTGCAGATCCTAGAACAATATGGATTATGCCAATGGGTTATGAGGTCAAAGAACACATTTTGGAAATGTATGTTGAACATTTGTTGAGAAAACCTTGGGATTCGTCTGAAGAAAGGTTTGGTACCTATGTAGAAAAGGATATGCAGGTGCACAATCAACTAAAGAAGCTTTTGATAGTCAGGAGAATAAGAAGAGAAGTGGAAGCCTTTGCAGAGAGCATGGGTATATCTACAGAAGCTATGAGAGAAGCTAGGAGAAAGAGAGAACAAGATGAAGCAGGAGAGCCAACTAGAACTAAATCTACTAGTTTGGTAGTATCCTCTACCAGAACTAGATCTACAAGAAGCTCCACTCTTCCATCCATTCTTGCAAAGAAGTCGAGCCCTATGAAAACTCAAGTGAAGTCATCTGATAAAGAAGGAAAGAGGAAGAAGGACAAAAGAAAAAGAGTTTATATTCATGTTTCTGAAGATGAAGAGACTGAATCTGATGTAGAGATAAGAGAAATCAAGAAAAAAGGAACAAAGGAAACAATAGTCTCTAATGAAAATCCCTTCGATGTAGAGAAAGGAAAGAAGAAGATGAAAATAGACAAAGCAGGTATGTCTATAGAAGAAGTGGAGAATGCATTGATTAAGGATGGAAATCTTAAGCCTCTTTGTGAATTGTATGACACCTTTAACAGTGTTGGTCAAATAATTCTTGAGGAAGCTTAAATAAAATACTTGAATAATTTTAATAAGGCTCTTATTGAAATAATGTTTGCATTACCCAAAATTCTATATGAAATTTTAGAAATGAGAAGAGTAAATGCCAAAATTGAAGATGAGCAAATGAGAGAGCGAATTCTCATAGACTTATGTCTGGTAATGTCTATTGAGGAAATGAGGACAATTTTGAATGGTTCTAAGAAATATTTCTAGAGAAAAACAAGAGTAAAAAAGCTTATGATTGGTCAGACTCAAGAGGTAGCAAAAGAAACTGAAAGAATTCTAAAGGAAGTTATGTTAAGGAACAAGATTGATGTTGCTTCTGAAGAAGTGCATGATGGAGATGTTTCACTTGGTCCAATAGTAGAAGAGATAAAAGAAGATATAGTTGAGGACACTCAGATCCCTCTTGATGTGCATAATACTAAAATGCCTATGGATACTAAAGCTCCTAAAATTCTGTCAGCTAAAGACATTGAGTTTGTTGAAGCCAAGCAAGAATCTATAGCTGAGGAGATAGTGGTTGAGGAGAAGAAGGATGAAGTGAAGGTAATTCTTGTGAAAGAAAGAGACACTGCTAATGTAGTGAAGGAGTTCTTGGAAGGACAACAGGAAGAATTTTATTTTGAGCTATTAAAAGGTCCTATCAATTTGGACACTTGATCCCCTATTCAAAAGCTTAAGGTAGCCTCATTCGCTCAGAACAAGGCAAGGGAAGAAATTATGAAATCCCATATTGAAGACAGTGAGTTGTTGGATCTTGCATCCGATATTCTGGAGAAGATCATACCTTCTCATGTAAAGGATCCATCAGGTTCTCCCTTCAGTGAGCTAAAGAAGCTTATTAATTATGTAAGTACTCATTTTGAGTCCCTTGAGAAATCAGTTGAGGATAAGGTAAAAAATAAGTTTGATGCTAAGAGTTTCAATAGATTAAAAGGGATGATAGCCAATGATAAATCTCTATTAGATACTTATTTAAAGAATATTTAGAGTGCTCTATCTAAAGGTGGAAATATCTATAAGTCATGTTTATAAATTTACTGAGGACAATGAGAAGAAAATTAAGGATCATGAGAAACAGTTAGCTGATATTTCTGAAGCATTTGATCCTCTAACCATTCCTGTGAGCAAGGATGAAGGTCAAATAATATCCTTACTTGACAAGCTAAAGATTTTGAAGGATGATAATGATAGAATTGTGGAAAGAGCATGTGAGCTTAGAGGCCTAATTGGTCTGAAGATGGAAACAATGTTGAGTGCATTAAAGGAAGCACAAGATCTTATGGTGTTGAGTGATCCAACAAACCTTGAAACTGTTGAGATGCAATATTACTTATTTTGTGGGCACATGACCATCTTGGGGAGTCTAAATAAAGGTTGGGACAAAAGATTCAACTTGTTGAAGAACAATTTTGCATATCTATTCAAGTTTATGTAAGTTGTAGAAGCCTGTCTGTACATATGTAGTTTTTTCATAGCAATTTTTGTTTGATATTTGGTATGTGGATTCCTGACTTTTCCATTGATGTCAAAGGGGGAGAATGGGATAGTGAAAAATGCCTAAATCATATCAGGAGGACATGATGTTAGTACTGATCTGACACTTAGTCATTTTTCAATAAGTGTTGTCGTTAATGCCAAAGGGGGAGATTGTTGACAAGAGACACTACAAATGTCATTTTGTGTTGTCATTGATGGAAACCCTAGTCAATGATTCGATCTACACATCATCATTTGATCATACCAGAAGTCAGATTGAAGATTTTTGATTAACTATCAAGGTGAACAAAGCATCTAACATAACTATGTTCATCGATTCATATACAAATTTTATGTTATCATTTCTAGTTGCATATCTCAGGGAAGGTTTTTTGGTATATGATCTATGTTAATCTTGAATCATAGAGCATCGTATTGATCTGTGTGTGAGTTAGGAGATCCAGTTGATTAATTCTCTATTTTACAATGCATAAAGGCTTACTTGGTGGATATAGCCATTGTCGATATTTGAGGAGTAATTGTTTAAGTATTTTTATGTTTGATCACGTTTATTTTGGTCATCACTATGCTATAGCTGAATTTGGTTGGTGCGCATTGAGAATTATCCATGGATTGAGTCAACAGTTTGTAAATATTTTCATATCTTGGTTGAGCCGACATATGAGCGATTGAATCTCTAGTCGCAAATATATATAAAAGTGATCAATTATATAATTTTTACATAGATGTGAAGGGTTTTAGTGTGAGTTGTGAATATCAAAAGGGTTATAGAGCGATAATGCATAGTTTCACTTGTGCATAAAAATATTTGTGTTGCGAATTAAAGCAGAGTATAGTAGAAGAGCAGAATCAGACAGAAGGTCATTGTTGAGCATAACTAGAACTATAATCAGTCATTTGTAGATGCTAATCTCTCAGTTCAAATATCTCAAATGGATTTAATTTTAATCTTTTGTAATACAATGATTATTCATCTCTAAGAAATGAGCTCTAGGTAGTGCACTTGAATGCAAGTGCATTCCCATATTGTAAACACTTATTTTTGAGTATACTCATATTGTGGATTGGCCTTCCATCGTGGTTTTTCCCCTAATAGGGTTTCCATGTAAAAATATTTGTGTTATGGTGTTGTGGTTGTTTGCTTTATGTTCATGCATATTTATTTTGGATGAATGTTATAAGTGTTGTAAGGATTAGATCATTAAAGTTAAAATTTGTTGAACACTGATTCACCCCTCCCTTCTCAGTGTACCTTGATTACAACAATTTATATCTCCTCTTCAAGTAGAGAACTATATTCATCCTCACCAATATCTTTATTAGTTATGGAACCCTCATAAATCACAAAATTACTTCCCATGTTCCCTTCCTCTTTTTCTATTAAGGTTGCATTATCCCCTCTTATTTTACCAGAAACGCATAATTTCCTTCATTTTCTTAGGTTATTCATAACACTAGTCACTCCATATAATCATTTCATTCCTCCATTATATCCTTTTAATATTATACTTCAACTTCCTCCTCATGTGGAAAATATCCTTCAATTGAACAAGAAACAAGCAACATCTACTTTTTTATTGTTACCTCTTCTTCATTGATTTACACAACTAAAGTATCATTTCCTTCTAGGATAAATACATTTCCAACTTCTTACACATTTACTTGAACTTTCATGAATTCTACAAGAAATTATCTACTAGTAGCCTCAACCTCTTTTATGAGGCCTTATTCTTTTTGTTACTTTCTGTAATACCTACAAATAAATAAAGTAGATAAAATAAGGGGCTCATCTTTATCCTATTTACTTTTCTCCTCCTTGGCCAACACATTAGCCTCTTGAAACTCTTGGGTTGAATCTTTTTCTATCCGCATCCTATTTCATAAGGTCTCTCTTTTCTTATACATATATGGGGACCCTCTCCTCTTCTACCATGTCTTCCATAAGGCCTTTCATGGGATCTAATAAACTTATGTCTCCATCCATATTATTTTCAAATATAAACTCCCTCTTCTCATTGTCTCTCATAGAAATATACTTCCACCTCTACTTGATCCTCAAGTAGTGAATCTCCCTTACCCATTTTTTATGCTCTCTTGGATGCATCATCTCCTTCACCAAGTTTGGAATCATGTTATCTCAACTTTCCACCTTCTCCTTTCTATTATCTATTATCATCTCCTAGATATTCTTCCAACCTTCTATTGTGCACCCATTTGAGATATTATTTTTAGCTTCTACCCTCTTGGGTTCTCCAATATTATTTTCAAATAAGTATGCCAAATATAATACCCATCTCATTAATCCCTTTGAGCTTTCACTTTTAGAAAACATCAACATTATTCTCTCCTACTCTAATTTCTCACTCTCCCTTGTCCCATCTTTTAAGATCTTACTTATGCATATTGTTGCAAGGTGTAGCCCTTGGTCTCCTCAACGTGGGCCAACATAGTTCTCGAGCTTCATGACATGGTTTAAATGCCTCCTGTGGATCTTGGATCTTGTATAAATCTAGTGGTTGTATCAGACATTAACATGTCAATCTTTTGGTGCAATGACAACCATCTTTACAAAATTGGTATCAGAGTAGAGGTCATAGGTTCGAACCCCTCGCTTGCACTGGGGGGTATTGTTGCATGGTATTTCCCTTGGTCTCCTCAGTGTGGGCCAGTGTAGTGCTTGGGCTTTGTGACATGGTTTAACCGCCTCCTGTGGATCTTGGATCTTGTATAAATCCAATGGTTGTAACGAACATTAATAGGTTGATCTTTTGGTGCAACAACAACCATCTTTGCAACACACATACATGGAATATCCTTCATAATTTATCAAGGATTCAACTCTTATTTGCATCTCTTTCATGGATTCCAATAATTTGTGAAATTTTCATATAAAATTTGATTCTCTTATGCTTTTTGGCATCTTGGCTAACAACGCACTCAAGTATGTACTATTACAACCCTCCTAGTTTCCATCCTATGTATCCTATACATAAACACTTATGTTTTTCCTCAAAAAACACTCAAAATTTACCCTCCGCCCAAACAAATAGATAATGTAAACTCCCTAGCCTCCTCCACTCACTATCCACTTAGTGGAAGCCATCTCTACATCCCTCTATCCAATAGTCATGATTCTTGGAGACCATACATAAAAAAATCAAACTCATTCACAATGGTGTATCCCACTTTGATACCAAATTTATGTAGTGCTAAGGTAGGAGACCCAACCAAATACGAGTCCCACCAAGTAACCTAAAATAAAACACATAACAATGTGGAATAAATACTATTATCTTTGCTAAAGGTAGAATAGTAATGATACATAAACTCACTTGTAGAAACTCACACTATAAAATATAGCTTATTTAGGTGACCCTTTAATCACCTACCACATATACCAATAAACCTTAGGTTAACATGGTAGACTTCCCAATCAAGCAAGTAGGTGCATTTGATCTCAGAACTTAGTTTTCATGCACTCTAGAGAATGACACAACAATTGGAGAAACATTAAGATAATTATTTTTCAATGTGTAAATTAAAAATATATTGTGTATAAGCATTTTTTATTTACAAATACATATGTGGGGACTATAATATATTGTATTTCCTCTCTCTTTCACCAACTATCTTAATTCACCCTTTCTCCCTTATCTCTTTTACCTTTCTCTTTATTTCTCCCACATGGTATATAAAATCTTCCACCACCTCTTGAATCTCACAACATTGGCACCTTTCTTATATAGCCTATTCATTCCTCCTCAAGTAACCTACACATTTCCTTATCTTTTTTTTAGGATTTTTGTGTCCTTCCACGCGACCTACTTGTGGTATCTTTTATTATGCGGCCTCTTTCCTCTATCTTGGTTCCCATATACTACAAGATCCCTTATGTGCTTCCTTTTAATGTAATCATGATTTATCTTCTCACATGACCTCACTATATTTCCACTATTTCTTCTATCTCCTCCAGCCTCTTTAGAATATTCCTTTATTTCCTCTCCTTATCTTCCTTTCTTATTTCCTTCTAAAATAATAACTTCCAAAAATATTCATTTCTACCTCTCTAGAATGTTCATTTTCTTTAGCATCTCTTCAACTCTTTAAAATATCCTCAAAACTAAGAATTAAAAAATATATTGACTTAATTTTCTTCAATACCATGTTGGGCATACAAACCTTCAAATTTAAATTTAGCAAAAATGGCTCCAAATAAAACTTTCCACTGATTGTTATTATTTAAGATCGTGATTAAGTGTCACAACTCTTCCAGATACACTTGATTCCATTATTAGGTTTTAATCACTCCTTCAAATACTAAATGTAGGCCACTTCTTCAAAATTATAGGTTGGATAGTATACACCACCTTTAGCGTTAAATATTGAGAAAACCAAGAACTAATAGCTACTTCTAAAATAGTCTTCTTTAAACACTCCTACTACCTCTAATATATTGACAACCCTTTTTATAATCCTACAAAATACATAGACAATAGAACACACACTAGCATCTATTACTATGCAATAAAATCCATAATGCAATGCTACACATGTCAAAAGGTGGGAAAATATTCCTTTTTGGTACACTTTATCATGAAAAAATCTCCATGCAACATGCAACAAAGAAAAAATTCATATTCAATAAAAGGCATAAAACATCATCCACCATTACTACTATGTTATAGGGAAACAAATATAGTTGTTGTACATACACCAAAAAATTCCCTTTCTAGTTGCTAGAAGTGCATAAAATAAATTAGCATGACATAACCTCACTATTTCTACCAATCACTTCAAAATAATGATTACAATTGCTCATATAGTTGCCATACGTTGTGACCAAAATAAATATAGAAATGCCTCTAATCTATATAATCTCTCAAAAGTTTAGGATGCTCCTACATTAATTTACATCCTCTGACTTGTTCAAACCCCAATTTGATGTGTCTCATTTTTCTTTATTTTCTCTAAAAATTGTGCATTTGATCCTATCCACCCTCTATTGACAACCATTCTAATAAATCATAGATAGGTCCCCTAAGTGTCATGAAGTATGAAAAAACCATGAAAAATCTTATGTTTAGGGCTTTCTCTATTATTCGCCTTGATATTTTACATGTCATAGCTTTAGGGTTTTGAGGGTATCCATACTTGCTTTCCCTTCCCATCAATCCTAAAGAAATTCCTTGTAACCTTTTAAAATTTCCCTAAGTCCTTTTGTCAGTGTTGTAGAGTTTTGGGGTTTTCCTTACCATAGTATCTATTCCCATGTTTCCTTGTTTTCTTGACCCCAATATTTTATTCTCAAAATATTCTAAATGTTTGGTTTGTTATAATTTTGGGGCATTCCTTCCTCCCATCCCATGTCTCGTGTTAGAAAGATATCAATTGTATAAAGAAGTATAAGTATATTCAGTGGATTATTAGAGTTCTTCATGTTCCCAACCTCAATATTGGAGAGCCACTAAATCTAATTATTTATAGGATGCTTGATGAGCGATATTTGATGGATAAACTCTAATAGTGAAGATATTTCAAGTGTTCTATTGGGTTTTCATGGAGGTAATCCATAACCTCCCCTCTCATTTTTTATTAAAAAAAAAATGTTATTTGGGCTATTTGGGTATCATATTCCTTGATCCCTTGGTATGTTGGTCAAGGGTGGACCAATGGATCGATAAAGGATAAAAATATGTGACATATCCATGGATTTTTTATTTGGTTCTAGAAATGTCTAAGGTTCCCAAAAATGGTTTCAATGTTGATAGTTTATATCAAAAATAAAAATCAAAGATAAGGTGAATATATTTTATGAATGTTAGGGAGTGGTTAGGAGCTCAAATTTTTAATGTTCTCCTAGTCTCTTTCAAGTTCTTGACATGGTTCATTGTTCTAACATTGTAATTATGAAAAGTAAAATAGGTATGTTGATAGATTTTGAGGAGTTAGAAACCTAGAACCTCCACCAAGTTTTTGAGTTCCCAAGGTACCTTTGACAAAAGAAAAGAAGAATGTGTTTGATAAGTGTCAAAAATATTATATGGTTCTATAAATTTACCTAGTGCTCAATGGGTAGCTAACTCCAGATAAGGTTTTTGTTGGCATCTGATTTCTTGATGAGGCACCAAACTTCAAAGAAATTTTAGATGGATCCTTGCAAAGAGTTCCTTGTGGGTGGTGCATCTCTAATGTCTGAAAATTGGTGATATTAAAGGGTTTTAAATTTTTTCGAGCTTTCTGAAGAACTTAAAACCTTCACCAAGGTTTTGAATTCCCAAATAGTCTCTAACGAAAGGGGGAATGGGGAATGTGGTGTTCACTAGTGTTTGGTCGCTTGTTTAGCCTGATATATGTAGATGATTAAGAGAACATAATGAGATCTTGATCTAATTCAAAGGAAATTTTTTATCAAAAGGATTCATAAGTGTGACAAGGAAAGTGTCTTGATAGTAGTATAAAGTGATGGCATTTTATTCAAAAGAGTTTGAATTCTAAATGTAATGGTACTATATTTACCCTCCCAACTACCTACGTCTACTCAACCACTCTCCCACCTTATGTGGACTCCATTAATAATTAGGAGTGTTGTAGATTAAAGGAAGGTGTCTCCATACTCTGTAGGTACACATTTAAATGATTGAAGCGATATTTAGGTACAATAATGATGAACAAAATGATGTAGAGGTATAAACACCCCCTGATTGAAGATTTTTCGATTCTTTCATGGGTGCACACATTTCCCTCTCTAGTGTAACACTCAATGGGGTATATACAAATTCATTTTCATTATTCATAGGAGGATGACATTGGATTAGGAGAAAACATAATAGAGAGAAATACTTACACAATAGAACCTTAAGATTCACAATTTCTAGATCTAGGTATTATATTTTACTACTGTAATGATTTGGGTTTATCCCAAATTTAGAACAAGAATTTTTAATATATGTAGATTAAATGATTAATGGTATAATAAACCTTAGTTGAGTGTATCCGTCTGTATGCTATACATTTCTAGACGTGTGTTGATTAGTTGGCCAGCCAAATAATTGCAAACCCTTGTAAAGATTTTACAATCTACTCAAAATAATAAGAAAATTCATGGGTAGGTCATGGATTACTAAGTAGACTCATTTAATATTCTATAAAAACTTGTGATTTTTTTGAATGTATATATAGATCCTGCATATCTTGTGAATTTAGAAAGACCTAGTCTTTTGTGATATCTTAATTAAGGTATCACCTTCTTTTTAGTTATTACATCTTTCTTTAAGCTCAAAGAATCTATTTCCCAAATAGATAAATGCATTGTTTAGTTATTATCTCCTTTTCCCCATCATCCAAAATACTCTCAATATAAATTAATATGAACATAGTTTTAGTTTTATGTGTTCTAGTGTGTTCCAAATACCATGTCTAAATGCATATTATATCACAAGGGTTTATTATAGAAAAAATCATGGAAAATTATATAGTAGATGATCTAATCTAATAAGGTGCTTGACCTTGAGTTTTATAAACTAGAATATAATCATGAAGTGACAGCTAATGTAGGTGCACACTATCTAGTAGGTATGGTTTGTGTTAGTTTAAATATTTAGTTTCTTGTGTTAGGTTTAATGTTTAGGGAAACCCTCCTTGGTTCAATTGAGAAAAAAGTGAAGGAGGATGTACCTACCTCAATAATCAATCCTTAGTTTCCCAACTTAAACATAGGATTTTTGGTGCTCTTCCAAATTTTTACACCCTTTGTACTTGTGAAATTATCCATCCTTAGCCCACTTTGGGACCCATAGCTTAGATAACCAAAAATACATTTGATCAAATAAAGGTTGTCAACTAAGGATTAATATATACCTACTATGAATTTACAATAAAAGGCATTACCACACTTGGGATGATAAATTACATGAATTCAACATGCATATAACAATTCTCTTCATTATTCTACATGGTGTATTCTATAAATTGTAGATTACCAACTAATTTGTAGGTTTTCCCTCTAATCTACCTAAAATTTGAATAAGAAAAATAAATATATATCATATTTAATATGGAGCATTTATTAATTTACATTGAAGAATGATGAAAGATTCAAAAATATATTATTAAAGCACACCAAAATATTTAAATAATGATCATGACATATAATACAATACTTAAATCTAATACATAGTGAAGTTGTACTGGTTATACTATTATAACTAGATATTTAAAATAAAAAATAAATTATTTTACAAATGAAAATTTGAAAATAAATAAAAGATCAAGGGCGAGTGTAGGAAAATGGGGGGCCAATTTGTGGCCACCCATATTTGATTTTTTTAAAATCCATAATGTGAGCACGTTATAACACTCTCGCGTTATGGATTGGTGTGACCAAGCCTCAAGCTCAGTCACACCAAAGCCATAATGTGCAAATGTTATAACGTGCTCACATTATAACATGAGTAACTTATGTCATATTAAAAAAACAAAAATCATTTCATTTTTTGGCTGTGCTATTTCCCCCATCTATGGCCTACAAAACCTTCCCAAGCATGCTCATGTTATTGAGAGCTCAAAATTCACGGTTTCTTCAGTGATTCTTTGCCAGAATGCCACCATGTCGATAGGGAGCCCAAAGGAGTAAGTTTTTATTGTTGTTTTTGTGAATTTCTTATTAAATAGGTAGATTTAATATATATTTTTATGTTAATTTCTTTTATTTTTAGGATTTGATAATCCACCTCCTTCTCCTCAAAATCCTTCTTCACCTCATGCCCAAATACCCACTGAACAAAAACCCCAACAAACACCTCCAAAAATTCCTCAACATCCCCCTAGAACTCAAAAAAATTTAATGGGGGAAATTGAAAATAACAAAAATAAATTGAGGATTTAATTGCGAGGTTGAAAGATCTTACAAGTTCAACCTCACAAAGAACCACACTTGCATAATCACTTGAATCTATGTTAACACATTCATATTCAATTAGCAAGCAATTAAGTGATTGGGTAGAGAAGAGACATGAGTATAGAGAATATTATGCAGATAAACTATCCTACAAACATGTCAAAAATGAAAAAATTACAAATTTGACTTGTGTTCCATTTTCACAAACCCATGAAAAAATCAACCTCTACACCCTACAAGAAAGAGGTTCCCTATCCATTGGTGCAACCACCAAGGGATAAAGAACGTTTTTTGGCAGAGGTAGTGGATGGTTTTTGACCATCCTCCATGCAACAATAATGATTTCCTACAATATTTTTTGAGGAAACTCTACTACGAGTTTGTCCTCAATAAAGTGCCAAACTATTTTGATATGCGAGACTTCCAGGGTAGAGGTCGGGGGTCAACACAGGATAGACCAAAGGCACGTCTTGACCCATAATGACTAGTGATATGAGCACTTGCAAGAACAACCTATGAGCATGTGGCTATCCCTTCCATTGTGAAGGAGAGTATTGAGGTTGAGATACTACAATACATTAGTTTCTTGACCCAGTGCATCATAGAGCATGCTATTCCTACAACACAACATCGGTCGAGGGAGACTTCAAGGAGTAGGGTTCCACCCCATATTTTTTAGGTTTCCAGGTCACCCTGTGGCTATGACCCCATAGATAGTCAAGACATAGGTGCATAGGCTACATCTATAGCTCAACAATTGGTGATGGCAGATGCCTTCCTAAATAATGATGTTGGCCTTGATACTCAGGTAAATGTTAGCAATTTCATTGAATTGAATTTATTAAATTTCATTTTTGAAATGCAAGATTAACTAATTTAGTTTAATGATTGTAATGAAATTTTGGGTTCATAGCATTCATTCATTTTTTAGTATTTCTCCACCTTCGTATTACACTACAACATGTATTGCCAAGGTATGTAACTAGTAAACAATTATAAATATTACATGTGAATAGCATTGTTATATGAATGGTATTATAATATATGATTTTGGATGTTGAATAGGTTAATCTTGGAGGTTTCATGGCAACACCTCCCAATGGAGGTGGAGTTCAAAGCTTCACTTAGGTAATAAAATAAAGAGTTGAACTAATGAATTGTACTTAATAGATTTTTGTAGTTTATTTTCATATCGTTGATTACATGGCATTGCACATATTTCAAACTCAAAGCATTACTTCACATTACATAACTAATAACTAGATGTTGATAGATGAAAAAATTTCAATTACATTATAGTTTTTTAGAAAGTCAACATAAGCAGTTATGCAATTAATTCACATTACATAACTAATAACTAGGAGTAGTTGCCAATTGCATTTTCTTGTCATGGAATTCCATGAGACCACATTTTATTGAGGAAATTTTTCAAATAGTTCACTACCTTTTCTATGTTATGGATGCTTGGAAAAATATATCAAATCATAATAGTAAGCTATAGCATAGACAAGACAGTGAGATGTTTGAAAAAATGCCTTGTCTATGTTACCACATTTTCCATACATGTCTACCAAAACTTTTTATCAAACAATTCACTTCCTTTCTGTTATGGATAAAAGTATAAAATAGGTTCTTTTGAACAAACTATGGATGCTTGGAATAAATCTATCAAAGCATAATAGTAAGAAATAAAATAGAAAAGGAAGTGAGTTGTTTGAAAAAATGCCTCAAAGAAATGTGGTCTCATGGTGATGGACCTTAATTTACATTGAAGAATGATGAAAGATTCAAAAATATATTATTAAAGCACACCAAAATATTTAAATAATGATCATGACATATAATACAATACTTAAATCTAATACATAGTGAAGTTGTACTGGTTATACTATTATAACTAGATATTTAAAATAAAAAATAAATTATTTTACAAATGAAAATTTGAAAATAAATAAAAGATCAAGGGCGAGTGTAGGAAAATGGGGGGCCAATTTGTGGCCACCCATATTTGATTTTTTTAAAATCCATAATGTGAGCACGTTATAACACTCTCGCGTTATGGATTGGTGTGACCAAGCCTCAAGCTCAGTCACACCAAAGCCATAATGTGCAAATGTTATAACGTGCTCACATTATAACATGAGTAACTTATGTCATATTAAAAAAACAAAAATCATTTCATTTTTTGGCTGTGCTATTTCCCCCATCTATGGCCTACAAAACCTTCCCAAGCATGCTCATGTTATTGAGAGCTCAAAATTCACGGTTTCTTCAGTGATTCTTTGCCAGAATGCCACCATGTCGATAGGGAGCCCAAAGGAGTAAGTTTTTATTGTTGTTTTTGTGAATTTCTTATTAAATAGGTAGATTTAATATATATTTTTATGTTAATTTCTTTTATTTTTAGGATTTGATAATCCACCTCCTTCTCCTCAAAATCCTTCTTCACCTCATGCCCAAATACCCACTGAACAAAAACCCCAACAAACACCTCCAAAAATTCCTCAACATCCCCCTAGAACTCAAAAAAATTTAATGGGGGAAATTGAAAATAACAAAAATAAATTGAGGATTTAATTGCGAGGTTGAAAGATCTTACAAGTTCAACCTCACAAAGAACCACACTTGCATAATCACTTGAATCTATGTTAACACATTCATATTCAATTAGCAAGCAATTAAGTGATTGGGTAGAGAAGAGACATGAGTATAGAGAATATTATGCAGATAAACTATCCTACAAACATGTCAAAAATGAAAAAATTACAAATTTGACTTGTGTTCCATTTTCACAAACCCATGAAAAAATCAACCTCTACACCCTACAAGAAAGAGGTTCCCTATCCATTGGTGCAACCACCAAGGGATAAAGAACGTTTTTTGGCAGAGGTAGTGGATGGTTTTTGACCATCCTCCATGCAACAATAATGATTTCCTACAATATTTTTTGAGGAAACTCTACTACGAGTTTGTCCTCAATAAAGTGCCAAACTATTTTGATATGCGAGACTTCCAGGGTAGAGGTCGGGGGTCAACACAGGATAGACCAAAGGCACGTCTTGCCCATAATGACTAGTGATATGAGCACTTGCAAAAAACCATGAGATGCTTGGAAATAATTAGTTTCTTCTATCATAGAATGCATACATAGTAAGTGACAACATATGACATAGGCAATGAGCTATTTGAAAAAATGTCTGATAAATGTGGTCCTTAATGATGTGATTATTCAAATATCTATTTTTGTTTACAAGTACCAATGTTTTCCAGTTTAATGCATTTTATCATTTGATAGTTCACTTCCTTGATGCTATAGCTAAAATCATAAAATAGGTGCTTTCAAATATACTATGGATGCTTGGAAAAAATCTATCAAAGCTTAATAGTAAGCAATAACATAGACAAGGCAGTGAGCTATTTGAAAAAATTCCTCAAAGAAATGTGGTCTTATGGTGATGTCCATCACCATGAGGCCAAATTTCTTTGAGGAATTTTTTCAAACAGCTCTCTGCCTTGTCTACATATTTTCCATAGATGTCTACCAAAGCATTTTATCAAACACTTCTCTCAAAAAATAGTTCACTACCTTGTCTATGCTACCACATCTTTCATACATGTCTACCAAAGTACTCAAAGTTTTGTTGAATATATCATACATTATAAGCCATGACCTACATCACTATTCTAGTTTTCATAATTGAATAATGTTGTTTTATTTTCAGATGATGCAGTCGGAGACACCTTTTGATGTTCATATGGAAATGGAGCATGGTGTGTATTCCATAATTGATAGCTCCATGCCTTTGATGGGGGTATGAGGTAGATTAGTAAATTTCAAATTACATTGGTTGTTATAGTTGTTTATTATTGAAAAATCAAATGATTATTGATTTGAATTTTAATTTCTATTTGGATGGTTTATATAGGACATTAGAATGCCACAACGTGATCCTAATACTGTGGAAAATGAGGAGAAAGATCATTAAGAGGTGGTAAGTGATTATTTTATTAAATATTTCATTTTTTATAATGTAATTTTTATATATTAATTGTTGCAAGTATGAATGAGTATGGTGGTGTCATTAATTTTTGTATTGATGTCAACACAATTCAGGTAGTTTCAAAGAAAGGAATCATATGATTTTAGATGGTACATGTATGGTTGAGATATTTTAGAAGTGTTGAGAGTACATGGAGCTATCTTTTTCATGTTGCAAGTGTGTTGATATCAAGTTCTTTTGAGAAAATTAATAAATAGTGAAGATAGAGTTGTGTGTGTGTTTTGAATGTGCTCCAGTAAAGTACTATGCATTTCTTATGTGTTGATCCTATGCTTGTGTAGATTTGTAGTGTTTCTTATGAGCATATTTGGGTAATATATCTCAAGTTATAGCTTTTGGGTTGATGAAGATTGAAAGTTGTGTTCATCGGTGTGTGAATTGGTCTGGCAAAGTTGTTTGTCTGTGGAATGGGAGAAATGTTTTTGCTCTGCAGTCTTTTGATGGTTGTGTCTTAGATTTGGAATAATGTTGATAATAATGCTATCTGTGTTCTAGAAAAAGTGGTCATGGTTTGGTGCTTCGAAAGACTTGTTCCAAAGCTACTATATGTGTCTACACGGTCTAGTTGGACTGCTGAAAAGTGTTATGTATATGAAGATTGTTGTAGTTTTTGTGAATGTTTTTGAAGGCATCTAAGAGGTGTTCCAGTGTCTGTTGAAGCGTGTTATGTGATCCACATGTTATCATCTTGTTGTGAATGTACGTACTTCAGAGTTCATTGGTGTTTTCATTAGGTTTGGCTGACCTAGTTTCTACACATTACATGAAGGATAAACATCAATTAAGGAAGTGTGTGATTGATCCAAGATGTTGTTTTGGGTCCTATTTAATTATGTATTTGTTCCACTCTCATTCTTATCCACCACGGGAATGTTGAGTCGTTGACCTAATTTCAATTTTTAAAATAAAGAATGTGTAGCTGACCTTGGAAAATGTTTCTAAGATCGAAGATGGTATAAATACAAGTCAAGATGTCAATTAGATACCACAAGTGTGAGAAGTGTGAAACAAGTGTGAGAAGCAAAGTGTGTGAAAATGAATCAAGGCAACAGTAATTTAATGTGTTTGAATCCTGAAAGCAGTGAGCTGATGGTGTCTGCAATTCTTTGATTAAGGTTGTGGAACCTCTTGTGGTGGATTTTCTATTATCTTTCTTTATCTATAGGCAATTAGCCTCCTTCTGGATAGTGAGTCCTATATGTAGGCAGTGAGCCTTGTATCTAGACAATGAGTCCTTTTTGGGAAGTGAACCCTCTGGTAGTGAGCCTTGGTATCTGATTTTGCATTACTATTATATTGTGAGTTAATCATTACTGTGGTTTTTCCCTTATTGGGCTTTCCACGTAAAACTAGTGTCTCTTGTGTTGATATTGCTTTATGTTATCTACATCTCATGCTCATACTTAATAACAAATTAAAGTAGATGTGGATTTAATAATTGATTAAGTTCAAAAGTGAATGTCATTAGTTACAACTGATTCACCCCCCCTCTTATTTGTCTTGTGCAATTCAACAATTGGTATTAGAGCTTTGGTTCCTCAAAGAAGAGCTTAATCACTTGAGGTAGATTTTTTGGTACACAAGTTGTCAATCCCTATGTTTGATGGAGTTGACTACAAGGATTGGAAAGTGCAGAGGATAGTTTACTTGATCTCCCTTGGTTTCAAGAATTGGAAAGCTATTGAGATAAAATATGTTGAGTCGGATAGTGGTCCTTCTTCTGCAGATGATATTTCTTCCTATGAGGAAAATGAAAAAGAAAGGTATGCAATCTATAGTGCTTTATCTAAGACTGGGCGGAAAAAAGTTATTTCTTTAGGCACTACTTATGAAGCATGGGAAAATTTGAAATATATCTATGAAGGAAATGATAGAGTCAAATTATCAAAGAAGCTAACAATGAAGCATAGATATGAGAACTTGAAAATGGAAGAAGGTGAAGACATTACAAGCTACTTTTAGAGGGTTGATATTGCAGAAAATGAAATCAAAAATTAAGGTCGTACTTTGACAGATGAAGATGTAATAGAGAAGATCTCGATGACCCTACCGTAGAATTATAGTGACAAGGTCTCAGCTATTGAGGAAATATATGATCCAATTTTTTTTACTAAAGAATAGCTATTTGGCACCTTGATTGCATTTGATATGAGGAAGTTCGAAAAAGGAAAGGAGAAAATAGAAACATCCTTCAAAACAACTAAGACAAAAGATGATCCAAATAGTGAAAGTTCAGAGGAATTAGAAGCAAACTTTACAAGGAATTTGAAGAAAGGTACCAATAAGTACAAAGGTATGTTACCTTTTAAATGTTTTAGTTGTAGAAATATTGGTCACTATGCATCAAGATGTCCAAATAGAGACATACACAAAAAGAACAAAGATAATAAAGACAAAAGGGACAAAAAGTTCAAGAAATTGTATTATGTTAGAGAAGATGCTAGAATTTTTGATGATGAATCTGATTTTGAGGATAATAAAGATGAATTCTTGTTTCTATCCTTGGAAAATAAATCTATGTCTACTAACCATAGAAGATGTGCAAGGGAATGTGGTCTGAAAAACAAGAAAGATGAGATGGAAGGTACTCTGGTTACTACCTTTTATTGGTAGACAAGATGAAGATTATTGGGTAATTGATAGTGGTTTTTCAAATCATATGACTGGAGACAAAAGCAAGTTCACTGAACTTGAAAATTATGATGGATGATTAGTCATATTTGGAGATGATTCTGGTGCTAAGATTGTTGGAAAAAGAACAATTAGTTTTGAAGGGAAACATAGTACTGATAATGTCTATTATGTTAAGGGCTTAAGGCATAATCTTTTGTGTGTTGCACAAATATGTAGCAAATGATTTAAGCTTGTGATTCGAGATAATACCTGTGATATCAGAAAAGGGTCTAGAACTATGGTGACTACAAGAAGAACATATGAAAACATTTATCAGCTTAAGAGTGTTGATGTTCAATGCTTTGTATCTCAAGTTAATGAAATTTGGCTATGGAACTAGAGGATGGGACATGTAAACTTTGACAATCTGATCAGGATCAGTTCAAGAGAAGTTTTCAGGGATCTACCTAAAATTACAAATCCTACCAATACTATTTGCAAAAGTTGTCAATTGGGAAAACAAATAAGATGCATTTTTAAAGGAAAAGAACAATCATCTACCAAAATGCTAGAATTGATTCATATAGACTTATGTGGTCCCACAAGAACATGAAGTCTTAATGGTGATAGGTATTTAATTATTTTGATTGATGTTTATTCTAGAATGACATGGGTTACTTTTCTTAGGGAGAAAGCTCAAGCTCTAGATATATTCAAAGTGTTCAAGGCAAGGGTAGAGAATGAAGTAAAATTGAGAATCAAATGTTTAAGGTATAATAGAGATGGAGAATTCACTTCTAGTGAGTTTAATGCATTTTTTGAAGATCATGGTATAAAGAGACATTTTCCTATTCCTAATACTCCCAAGTATGTACAAATGAATCATCTGAAAGAACATATAATTGGAGATAAAAATGAAGGTGTAAAAACAAGAAGTAAAGTGGTAGAAATTGAGGTAAATTTGTGTTTACTTTCTAAGATAGAACCTAAAACAATGTGTGAAGCATGCAAACATGAGAATTGGGTTAGAGAAATGAAGGAATAATTGCAACAGATAGAGAAAAATCAGACATGGGAACTAGTTCCTAGACCTGAAAATAAGAATGTAATTGGTACAAAATGGGTATTCAGGAATAAGTTGAATGAAGATGGTGAAGTAGTAAGAAACAAATCAAGGCTAGTGTGAAAATTTTATTCATAGGTTGAAGGAATAGACTTTGAGGAATCATTTTCCTCGGTGGCAAAAATGGAGGCCATTCAAGTGTTTTTATTATTTTTGTGCTCACAAAGATTTCAAAGTATACCAGATGGATGCTAAATTTGCATTCCTTAATGGAAAATTGGAAGAAGAGGTGTACATGGAGCAACCGAGAGCATTTCAGTTATCAAATAAACTAGACATGGTCTGCAAGTTGAAAAAGGAACTATATGGACTTAAACAAGCTCCTAGAGCATGGAATGCAAGGTTGGACATATATTTGACACATCAAAGGTTCAACAAAGGATCCACAAAAATTAATCCCTATTTCAAAGTTGAAAGAAACAAAATATTGATAGTTGTGATGTATGTTGATGATATTATCTTTGAAGGAAATGAAGGTATGTGCAAGAAATTTGTAGAGGAGATGCAAAAAGAGTTTGAGATGTCTATGATTGGTGAGTTGAATTTCTTCCTTGGACTCCAAGTGAATCAAACCGATAAGGGAATATTCATTTCACAATCTAAGTATGTTAAAGAATTACTGAAGAAGTTTGGAATGGATGATTCCAAACCAGTTTGTACCCCTATGGTGACTAGATGCAAACTAAGTAAGGATGGAATTTCTCCTAAAGTTGATCATAGAATGTACATATCTATGATTGGTGGACTATTATATCTTATTGCTACTAAACTGGATATCATGCATGCAGTATGTTTGGTTGCCAGACTTCAAGAAAAACCTAAAGAAACAATGTTATAGCTATGAAGAGGATTTTCAGATATCTTAAGGGAACTCTGGATTATGGCTTGTGGTATCCTAAGGATCCTAATTTCACTTTGAATGCCTACACTGATGCAGATTGGGTTGGTTTTATGGATGACCAGAAGAGTAAAAGTGATGGTGCATTATTTCTTGGAGGAATATTGGTTTCATGGCTAAGCAAGAAACAAGATTCAGTTGCTTTATCCACTGGAGAGGCTGATTATATTGTAGTAGCATCCTACTATACATAGGTACTTTGGATGAAGCAAAAATTGAAGGATATAGGTGTGATTTGTGATGATCCTATCCCTATCTTTTGTGATAATACAAGTGCAATAAATATTTCAAAGAATCTAGTAATGTATTCAAGAACAAAGCATATATCTATTAGATATCACTTATTAAGGGAGAAGGTGTTGGAGAATGAAGTCCGACTTGAATATGTGTCTACAAAGGATCGGATTGTAGATATATTTACTAAGGCTCTTCCTAAGGATACTTTTGAGTATCTAGGGGAGAATTTGGGGACTACCCCTCCTTCTTCAAACAAGGTGTGCATGAAGGTGCATTAGTTCACTGGATCTATAGATTCTTCATCTATTGAGATTGATGATTGGGGTCTACTCCTCAGGGGGGGTAGAGAGTATCATTCTTGTAGTATGAGATATGAGTGCACTCCTAAGGGGGAGTGATCAGAATTTAATATGGCTAAAGATTCATGCAAAAAAAATATTTGTCATTGATGTCAAAGGGGGAGAGACAATCATGTGAAAAAGTTGAATGGGGAGAGAAAATCTTGTAAGGAGAAGTGAGTGCAGAAATGTTGTGTAGGTTGTCTAATCTAAAAAAGAAAGGAAGAAGAAGCAAGAGAGTGTGTATGTTGTCTTTGATGGTTTTTCACATCATGTGTTGCTATAAATGAGAAAGGGGGATATTATTGTAAGTATGAATTAGTATGGTGGTGTTGTCATTAATGTTTTCATTGATGTCAACATAGTTTAGGTAGTTACAGAGAAAGGAATCATGTGATTGTAGGTGGTACATGTATGGTTGAGATACTATAGAAGTGTTGAGAGTACATGGAGCTATCTTTATGGTGTTGCAGGTGTGTTGGCATCAAGTATTTTTGAGAAAATTAATAAACAATGAAGACAGAGTTGTGTGTGTGTTATGAATGTGCTTTGGTAATGTGCTTTGCATTTATTTTGTGTTGATCATATGCTTGTGTGGATATGTAGTGTTTTTTATGAGAATATTTGGGTAATATATCCTGAGTTATAGCTTTTGGGTTGATGAAGAGTGAAAGTTGTGTTCACCGGTGTGTGAATTGTTCTAGCAAAGTTGTTTGTCTGTGGACTGGGATAAATTATTCTACTTTGTAGTCCTCTGATGATTTGTCTCAGATCTTTCAGATCTGGAAGAAGGTTGATAATGATGTTATCTATGTTCTAGAAAAATTTTGTGTGCTTTGGTGCTCCGGAAGAATTGTTCCAAAGCTACTATATGTGTCTACACGGTTCGGTTGGACTACCAGAAAGTGTTATGTATATGAAGATTGTTGCAGTTGTTGTAAATTTTTTGAAGGCATCTAAGAGGTGTTCCACTTTTTGGTGAAACATTTTATGTGATCCACATGTTATCATCTTATTGCGAATGTGTGTACTCCAGAGTTCATTGGTGTTTTCACTAGGTTTGGTCGACCTGGTGTCTACACACTACATGAAGGATAAACATCATTTAAGGAAGAATGTGATTGATCCAATATATTTTTTTGGCTCCTGGTTAAGTATGTATTTGGTCCACTCTCATCCTTATCCATTGTGGAAATGTTGATTCACCGCCCTAAATTGAATTTGTAAAATGAAGAATGTGTAGCCAACCTTGGAGAAAGTTTCTAAGATCGAAGATGGTATAAATACAAATCAATACATTGTGAATCAAATACGACAAGTGTGAGAAGTGTGAAACAAGTGTGAGAAGCAAAGTGTGCAAAAGTGAATCAAGAAAGTAGTACTTTAATGTGTTTGAATCTTGAAAGCAGTGAGTTGATGGTGTCTACAATTCTTTGATTAAGGTTGTGAATTTGTGGAATCTATTGTGGTGGATTTTTTGTTATCTTTCTTTATGTATAGGCAATGTGCCTCCTTTTGGACAGTGATTCCTATCTATAGGTAGTGAGCCTTGTATCTAGACAGTGAGTCCTTTCTGGGTAGTGAGCCCTCTAGTAGTGAGCCTTTGTATCCAATTTTGCATTACTAATATATTGTGAGTTAATAATTACCATGGTTTTTCCCTTATTGAGATTTCCACGTAAACTTGACATCTCTTGTGTTGATATTACTTTATATTATCTAGATTTCATGCTCATACTTAATAACAGATTAAAGTGGATGTGGATTTAATAATTGATTAATTTTATAAGTGAATGTGATTAGTTATAACTAATTCACCCCCCCTCTTAGTTATCTTGTGCAATTCAACATTAATGTCTATAATTTTTCTTGTAATAGCTAAGGCTCCATGATGTACTAAATAGGAGGAGCTACCCTTAGATTTGAAGCAGACCACTCCTATATGCATCTCCATCCCCTCGAAAATTAAAGGCCTCTTATGAAATATTTTATTCACCTAAAGGGGAATTAATTTTTATTGGGTTTCTTTGTTGTATGATTCTTTCAGGCTTAACTGTTGACCTATCAGTTAGTTGTAAAATAGTTTGTGTAGGCCTTAGATTGGCTAACTGAATTAACTGCACTATTTTTTTTTTCACAACATTGATTATTTCCCCTAAGTCTATCAAATTATTATTAATGAGGGTTCCATTAATCGTAACGTCCACCACTGGACTACCAGGAGATGTATACTTAGTGACAGCAATGTTCCCTAACATGATGTCTACAAGGTTTCCCAAGACATGGACTATCTAAGGATATTTTCTTTTCCTTCCTGGTTTCTTAAGACATAGGTCCCTTATAGTGTTAGTGTAGATAGGGATGTCTTTGATAGCTTGGATGAGTGGTATCTAAATGCTCACATATTTTAATTGACCTAGGATATCTGTCTCAGCCTATGTGTGATGCTTTTGAATACCTAGGCATTTAGGAAAAGGTGGCTTTGGACTTGAGGTAGTTTGGTGTACCTGATTTGACTCAGGTTCCAAAGGTTATTTATTCTGAAGCTTCAACTACAGCTTCCTCATCCTCCATCTTTGTAATTTGAGGTGATGAAGTTCCAACAATTTTTTCCTGATCTGAGGTGGACATTACTCACCTCTACTCCATAAGAGGGTATTGCATAGCTTCATTAGTGTAATCATGTTGAACAGTCTTAGTGTTAGGGTTAGGTGCAGGTTGGGTAGGTATGTTTGGTTTCTTGGGTGGTTGGGATGTAGGATTTGATGGAGGCATTAAGGCTTATTTTGTGGTGGAGGAGGGATCATAGGTTGTTGATAGTTCATATTTTTTTGTTGCCATTGCTTGCATTTTTTCCACTGAGGCTGCCACTGATTCTACTGTGTTGGCCATTGTGGGTTGTAATTGGAACCTTAATTTTTTTTTTTGGCCAAGTTTTTGGTTTTTGGTTCCAATTTGGTTAAGCTTGTGGCCATTTTTGAGGGTTCTGCCATTGGTTTTGGTTTTCTTGTTAGGGTTGAGAGTTCCAAGCAGAAAAGTTTTGATTCCCACTAGGAAAGAATGAATTAAAGCTAAGGGGGTCTTGTGTCACACTTGGTATTTTTTCCCATGGCCTCCTTTGTGCTATATAAAATAGTTTCCCATCATCTCCTTCAATTGGATATAATTTAGGTTTCTCAACTTTATCTTACTAGACACTAGCCACTCTTTTACATTTGCAATTTTATTTTCTTTTCCTACAACTTGGAAAATATTCAGTGAGAATTTCCTAAGCTTCCTCCTATTTATTCTTGATGTGGAGAGTATCCAACTAAGTCTCCAAATGGCTAATAATGTCCTCCTTAATGTTGGACAACATGTTGCTTAACTCAATCTTTGAAACCCTTGTACATGATTTACCAATAGTGGATGTCTTATCCCCTCTTAAGCGTTTAGTGAAGGTTTTGGAATAATTCTTGTAGACCTTAGAATTTTTTGAAAATGGTAACTAAGAAATATCATCTTTTCCAATGAGGTTCAAGGCATCCATGCAGTCATCATTGACCCCCCTTAAAAAGACCAACTTGAGAGACTCTTCTGACAACTTTTTTTGTGGGATTTTCTTCAAAGCAAATTGAAATCTCTCCACATAATCTTCCAGTGGATCATCATCCTTTTGTGACATTCTAAAAATGTTATATTTCCTTTTTTAGGTCCCCTACAATAGTCCTAATAATTTTCTAAGAAAAAGGTGGAAGAGTTTGAGCCTATAAGCGTCAAAATTATAATCATAGCTTCTACATAAGACATCAAATTTAATGAGAAATGTATCTAGGTCCTCAGTCATTAACCCATAAAACACTGGTAAGTCTGAAGGAGGAATGTTCTTCAGCACTATAGCCCTTTCCTAGTTAGTGATTGGAAACTCAAATGTTACATGTTCAGGATCATCATCCACTACATCCCCCATGGTGCGGTATGTTCCTTCTATATGTGTGCTAGATTTTGAAGATAAGAAAATTTATTCTTTAGTGTTACCCTCGCTCTAAGCACTAGATTCACCAATTTTTGATATAGCTTCTTGGCATGTAGAGGGAAGGAATATACCCAAGGGATCTCTCTGCATTCGCATGCATGAAATATGGCTTTATAATGTAGCGGTCTTGCACAATGTCAATGTATCTCTAGTGCTGGAAAAAGATTAAGTCTAACAGTCATAATGCTGGAAACAAAATTTAACTATGATAGCTATAAAAACAAGCCTACAAAGATAGCACCATCCCTGACAACAACATAAAAAATGTAGAGTCTATGCTAATGTATTGTAAACTTGGTAGAACCTATATAATTTAGAGGTTTAACTAACTAAATAGTCCACTCAACATTGCTTAAGACTGTATTAATTTTCAACCCAAGGTTTATAAGCTTGTGATGGTGCAACATTATATATGCCTTTAGAGAATAAAAACTACTTAAGCTACCCTATTCAAGTTATTCTACTTGTTGTAAACTCATAGAATTAAAAAATAGTAAAATAAATCCATAACTAGTGGCTATGGGTACCTACAACTTAGACTATAACTAAATTGTTGCTAATGAAATGATATTGCAACAACTCATAATTGATAAAAAATAATGAATCGACTAAATTAACCTCTGAATTACTACTGGTTAACCATTGCATGCATATTTATAAGAATTCATTAACAATAAGAAAAGTATGAGATTTAGCTTGACTTGCATAAAGTTCATGAGATAATGATAAATGAAAAATAACTATGAAACTGAAATGAATAACTGAAAATGAAGTGAGGAATAGTACCTTGAGTGGCTTGCTCAAGTGGTTGTTCTCACTTTAACTAAACCCAAATATAACTAACAAATTCTACGCATCCCATAAAATTAACTCCATTCATTGCATATCATGAGAGATTACAAAAGATCTTTTCATAGAGAAAATTCAATAATTCTAATTTTTTTTTTATCTCGAAACTGAAAGTAACTGATAACATAAAAGTGAAAAAAAACTAACTTATCTACGGATTCAACCAACAACTATATACAAGCTTGAGGGAATCTTATTCAAAGAAAAAACTTAACTAAAATAGTAAACTCCACTCCCAAATATTAGAGCGTAGAGTTAAGACTAATTTATTCAACCTATAATTGAAAAGAAAAAGGAATCCTAATAGGACTAAAACTCTATCAAAACAGAATTGCTTGTAAACATACAAACATTTGTCAAAATCCTATAAGTGAAGGAGACCTCTTCTTCAATGTTTATTAATTGGTTATAATAATGCACATTCAACCTTCATCAAGTGGCTTTAATCAACAATCATCACGTTCAACTTAACTTGGAACTCCCATGTTTTTTTGTTCGACGTTCCTTTTGTTGCGGGTTCATCCCGCAACTACTGTGTGCCAAAGTTCCTCTTTAGTTGCAATCAAGTTAAATTTTCATAGCATGTACACAAGGATATCTATCACAATCAAAATATAGAATTCCATCAACATTTCATACATATCTTCATATAAACCATACAATACTAGTATATTATAACTATGATTCCATCATTATATTTTAGGTTCAAGTTTGCATAATATTTATGAAAGGATAGTATAATATAGGAGAATTGTATGGAAAGTGTATCCAAAGTTATCTCAAAATATGAATGAAACAATAGAAAATGAGATATTATCTAGTCCTATCAAGTCCATCTCACTCCTTCCCCCTCTCTCCCACTCCCTTTCTCTCTCTCCCTCTCTCTCTATCTCTCCCTCCCTCCCTCTATCCATCCCAACCTACCTAGATAAGTCCCTCTCACTCCAAACCCTTCTCTCCCACTCCCTCTCTCTCTCCCTCTCTCTCAGGTCTCTCCCTCCTACCCCCTCTCCCTCTCTCAGGTATCTCTCCCCCCCTCTCTCTCTCTCTCACTCCCTATCTCTCCCTATCTATTAGGTCTCTCCCTCCCACCCCCTCTCTCTTAGGTCTATCCCTCTAGCACCCTACCTAGATAACTCTCTCTCTCTCAAGTCTCTCCCTCCCAAAAATTTTTCCTCTCTCAAGTCTCTTCCTCCCACCCTAACTAGATGTAGTGTTGAAAAATTTCATCTGTGACATTTTCACACTTGTTTGGGCCCTCTTTATAAAATTGACCTTAATGTTTCCTTGTTTTAGTGTTGTAATGTGTTTAACACATTCACATTAGGTCTTGGGACCTTTTGAACTAAATAAACCTAATTGTACCTTATTTAGGGTGTTTTAAAGTGTTGTACCATACTTTCACACTTATCTAGGGTTTTCATTAATTAATTAGGCTTCTTTATGTATTAATTGGCCTTATTTTACATCCACAAGCCTTAATTAATGCATAGTTCTAAGGATAATTCTGACATAAACCAAAATCCAATCATAGTTCAAGTGTTTTTGGATTGTATGGCCTAGATTTAGTGATCTAGGACTCATACGCCACCTTGGGCATATGGGTCCCACCTAAGTTTTGGGGCCTCGACCTTAATTTCACATGAATCTAGGAATTTTTGAAAATGTATCCCATAGTTATGCCTAATGGGACTCATACACTACTTCTGGCATATGAGTCTCGTGTGTCCCAAAATTAAATTTAATTCAAATTCTTGGCAGGCTTTTGTCTTCCTAGATCTGATGTTGGCTTGTATTGTTGTAATTTTGGAAAATTTGGCATAAAAAAGTATAAAAAAAAGGTTATTTCACTTATTTTTCATCTAGAAAGTTGAATAAGCATTCCTTTTAGAAAAATTGAGTTCACAAGAGCATTCAAGAGCCTTCAAGAGCTGATTTTCAAGTGTTTTGGAGCATTATTCAAGTATCAAGCATGATGTCAAAGTCATCATGCATCATGTTTATTTTTTACATAACAATTATGATGTAGGGTTTCATGATTCAAGCAAACATTTAAGTCAATATCTGTCATATTCAAGCAAGAGTCAAGATCTACATCCTTTGGATCCACTTCATACATGTTTGCAACACTTTATTGTTAAGGTTTAGTGAGTTGCAACATTACATTTTTTCATTCATCATTCCTTTATCTCATTTGATTTCATTACAAGGTTTTATTACCAAAATGGGTTTTGACCAAGGTAAACCCCTTTCCACTAACAAAAAAACATATTTACCTATCTTTAGTGTGTGATTTATAGATCTATGTTGAAGACATATTGAAGAGAAAGATTGGAAAGAAGTTGTCAAGTCTACAAAGTTGTTCAAGTTGTCACCTTGTTTTGAAGAGCATTAAAATAATTTTACAAAGCATAATTCAACAATTCAAATGTGGAAATCAATTTGAATAAGTAGAGAAGAGATTGAAGAGCAAATCTAGATCCAGATTCTTTGAAAAATCCAAACTGGATTGATACACTACTTCTAGTGTATGAGTCCTAGTACAACCTAATTTATAGATTTTAGTGTTGAATATCCAAGATACTGAGAGGGGGGTGAATAGTATCTTCTTAAAATTATTGAAAAAATACCATCAAATTAATCCAATGCATATGATAGTTAAGATAAGTAGAAGCATTAACTGAACATGGAAACACACAACACAAGAACACCAAGATTTTATGTGGAAAACCAAAAATGGGAAAAACCATAGTGAGGGTTAACTCACAATATAGTATAACTGGTTATAAGATATTACAAAGGCTGGCTCACTACCAGGACTAACTATCCAAAAGAGAGGCTCATTGCCTAAGAAAGATGCATTAACAAAATCGCTTACAACCAAAGAGTGAACTATAAGTACACCTCAAAGTGTAGACTCAGTTCCTTTGAAGCTCAAGAAAATTTTCATGCTAGCAGATCACTATTTCTTGTCTTTGTACCCACAGTCAATCCACCAACACTCGCATACACCACTTATTATTTTTCTACCTCCAAAGCTATCCTGTATATATATCTTACTTGCCCACAAGTATCAATCAGGTCAGCTCCAAGTGAATACAATTTTTTTTCAAAACAATTCAAGTGTGCAGCATGCTACTACATATTGGCATGGATTGTTCCAACAAAATTTTAATTCATTAAACCTTCAACCACTTATTAGGTCGGCCAGAGATAGACCTAATAAAAAAAATGCAACATTATACTAATGCCAACTCACCATACATACATATAGCCATACGAGACTAAATACATATGTGCTTCTATCAATCATAAACCTTTTCCCAAAACCTTGAACAACAACAATCATTGGAGGGGAAATGCGGACCAAAATACTGGAGGACGTATCTGTATTACCAGTTTAGAATACTGGATCAACGTTGACTTTAAGTCTTGAAATTGCAACTCATATATCATGGTGACAACAATGAAAACAAAAATATATATCAAGAGATGTGTTCTTCTTCATTCTTCCAACAATATCCCCCTTTGTCATTGATGGAAACATGTGTCAGGAGAATTTACAGACTTCCTATGTACCGAACATACTCCTTTTCTCTTTCCTCTCTCCCCCTTTGACATGAAGGACAAAGGGCGACCAAAAAATGTGAACATACATATGTACACATGGTCTGGAATAATGTACAACAAAAATGATCAAAACACTAAACTCCCCCTTAGGAGTTTAACCCAAACAGTGTGTAAACCAGAAAGACTTTACCCGAAGGAGGGAGCACTTTGAAGTTCTTGGAGAATGTCTTTACAAGTTGTTTTACCATTCTCCCAACTTTTTTTAGTAGATATCAACACTTTTTTCAAAGACTTCAATGCAATAAAACTTTCTTTAGCTTCATCCAATGTATCTGGGGTCAGATTGATCTTATCTAATTTCTTAGGATTAGCCAAAGGATTGGCTACTAGAGTGTACTCCATCCTTACATTGTCACCAAGTAGACCAATTTTTTTCTTTATTTCTTCCTTCTACTTCTGTAACATGAAAAAAAATTCTCTATGCGCAGAGATGGAATTCCAAGTTGACCTATCTCTATCCATGTATATGTTGTATGTACTAGAAATAGTTGTCAACTAGGACTCAATGGAGTCCACAAGATATTTTATACTTTGTGTGGCATCAGGCCACCTTATGCAATAGGAAAACAAAAAAATTTCTTCAGATTCATAGGCCTTTACAAATTCAAGGCTCTTTTCTACATTGGTGTGTGCCAGAGCATACTTTTCATGAAGAACCAATAGCCTTTTCTCGGCCAATTTCTCTTCAACTTCCTTTTTTTTTTTCTCAACAAGTTCGGTGGCATACTCCTTGAAGGAGTCCAATAGAAGTTTTAGGGTTTCTACCAAAGTGAGAAATTTTTCCACTGATGTATCGGGTGTGAGATCATGTAAAGCCTTAATGGAATCTTTCATAAGACTAGCTCCCTTCTGATGCATTTCCTAAATTTCTCTTCTATTGGATGCATGAAATACATCACCTAACACCATTTTATGCATACGAGAAATCTTGTCTAGATCCACATAACCTTGATTCATGGGAAGTTGCAGGAGCTCCGAAGGAATTACTGACTGGAATTTGATTTTCTTAGACAATAGGATTTTCAAAACATCATCACTGGAGGAAGACTCTCCGAAGGAATTTTATGATTCCACTACCTACTTAGATCCTTCTTTATTTTTTCCAGCAATTTCATCTGATTCCTCATGTCTTTCTTCTTCCTCAACTTTCTCTTCTTCTATCTTTTCCTCTTCTATCTTTTCTTCTTATTTTTCTTCTTCTTTTTCTTCTTCTCTGTCATTTTCATCCTTGTCCTCTATTTCTTCAGCTTTATCTCTTTCCACTACAGAATGTACTGGAGGAGTAGCATCATGTATTTTATCTTCAACATTCTATTCAATCTATTTTTGAATCTCTAGAGGCTTATCAACAACATTAATTTTCAGAAGGGCATATGTACCACCTATTTCTAGAGGGATATCTGAGTCATTCATTTCCAGAGGTACATTTGCGTCAAATGCACCAAGCATACAAAACTTCTCATCTATACTTTTGATTATATTTACAATTTCCTTATTTATCTTCTTGATCTGCCTCTTTTATCTGGTCATTAAAATACTAACTCTCTTCTTCATCCAAAACATGGTAGAACAAACCTTCTTCAAGGTTTCCAAATCACTTGGAGTTAGAGAGGATCCAATTTCCTTATATGCCTTAGCCCTTATTTTCTCGTCCATCTTAATTGCCTCTGATCTTCTCTTTAACAGAGCTTCCCATAAATTTTCAGATACATCATCCTTAATATCATCCCACTTAGCTTTCAAAATAATGACATATTTAATGATAGCCATTATTAATGTTTCCATATCCTCTTCACCTACTTGATTAAAAAATTCTACTGTGGGTTTCAACATATTTTCATAATGCAATAAATTATTTACTAGGGCTTCTAGTCTGAGATGGGTACCAGGTCTTACCGGAGAAAAATTCTGCTCTACCTGGTCCAAAGAAACCTCTTTTATGACTCTAGGCTTCTTTGCATTTGTTTCATGATCACTAATTTCATGTTCATCAACATCCTCTGAGGATGATATATAGTGAACTCTCTTTGATCCAACATTGGTTTCTTGAGATGCACCTTCACCAGAGGAAAATTCTTACCCTTTTCTTTCTTATCAGCTTAGAATTTGGGTTTTCCTCCTCTTCCTCTTGGTCTTTAGTAACACTGAGATTCTTCTCCCTTGTAGCTTTTTCTATTCTTCCTCGCTTAGATGGCACTACCAGAGGAACACCTTTTCTCTTACCCAATCTAGTAGTAGGTTAAGAGGGAGTTGGGCCTTTTCCTTTGTCAAAAGCACTAGGCTCAATATTTACTACAGTCGGGCCAAAAACTAGTATAAAAGGGGAAATCCTACTAGATTTAATTACACTTGACGATTCTATAGACTTCTGTGCACCCAAATCTCTTCCTTGTGCTATTTTTTCAGCACTAAAGCCAGATTTTCTAACTGCCTCATCTACCCTTTTTCTCCTTGCAGGTTTGCAGTGCTCCAAATGAACTTCCATGGATTTTTTTGCATATATACCAACCTTGGTTTCATTGGTATCTTTTGGTATTTTTAATAAAAATTTCATGTAACCTTCATCTTCCTCTTTTGTAATTTCATATATGAAGGGTTGAATCTAGATAGTCTGTGGTTCAACCACTTCAATCATATATTCATCAGAAGAAACATGAAATATGATGTCATCCTTGTACTTTTCAACAATTTTCCTTGGAATTCTATCTCTCTCATTCATATTATTTTTAAATACAACAAAGAATGATGTCAAGGCATTTTTTGTGTTCTTCAAATCACCCAACTTATGCATATGATCAAAAATTTGATGAGAAATTGGTTGGGATGGGTCCCAAAACACTATTTCAACTTTTGCTAGAAGCCTCTTAAGGAAATAGAATAGCAGAAAAACAATTAATGAACCAAAATTGAAAGGATATTTCTTCTCCTTCAACATCCTCAGGTTCTCAAGCAGTTTCTATCTGAGGAGCTCACATAAATCATAATTTTCAGCCATGTCAAAACCAGTATAGATTGTTGTGGTGGACACATAGTTCTCTCTATTAGTGAAGTAGATTTTATCTCCAATCATTATTGATGCATACTTCACAATTGGATTAATGATAGGATTTTTTGTAAGATCCCTCTTATCATGTGTTGCATCGATGAGATCCATCACCACTTGATTTTTCATTGCTTTCAACATAGGTACCAGTCTAGTATCATAGAGTTCGGTGACATCTTTGATCACTTACTTAGTTATCAAATGGGGTTTATTGGTCCAAAAGAACTGATTATACATTTTGCTAAGGACTGGCTTAAGAAATTGATCATCCATAATGGAACAAAAATTAGGGAAGGTGTTCCAACAATCTAGTTTCTTTGCCACAATATTCGAATACTCAAGTTTCACCATCAAGTTATCTCTCATAAGTTCATTTAGCCATATGTCTATCAATTTGGTGTGATTGAATTCCCCAATTTTAACCCTAATGTACATTTTGGTATCCTCTATAGGGATGACACCATGAGAAATTGAAGAGAAGGTGTCCATAGGGTTGTCTTCAAGAACCTTCATTGAATCTTTCCTATAGGAGGGTCTAGGTCCTTTTGTTTCTTTCATGACTATAGGAGTTTAAATTTTTCAACACACATAGCTGTAATAGATTCAGAAAGAGAATTTTCATAAGCTCACAATGAAACAAAATTGAAAAATACTTTTTTCTTTCATGAATGACCGAAGCTAGGGTTTGCATAGATTTCACTTCAAATCACCTCAGGACGCTCCAAATCACTCTTGACTTCCTTCAAATGCACAATTGATTAGAATTCCTTTACAATTTTTCTTTATAAACCAATGTGATGCCCTAATTCGCATTAAATGTGATGAAATTTGAAAAGTTGGCAAAAAATCCCTTTAGCTACACTAAAAAACCGTAATATTCTCTGCAAGCGAGAACACATGCACTTTTTCTTCCAATTTATTTTTCAAAACCTCTACCTATTCATTTCTTACATCTCCACATTCCAAAGACTAACACACCTGAAATCAGGGGGTTCAAATGATTTTCTACTAAAGCTCCTCCTAAGACCATGCTAGGTCTAATTCCCAGAGGAATTGTCTGCATCAGAAGATTCTGGCTCTTCTTTATTTTTCCATATCTTGTTCATTTCTTTCTTAACCTCCTCTTTGGCAATCTCCTTCACAAGTTCATTCTTCTTTACCGAAGTAGATTTTTTTCCATTTTTACTTTTGCATACCTTTGGGATATGTCCCGATTCTTTTCAGTTATAACATAAAACATTTCTCTGATTTGTTTGACTTCCATTAATCCTTGATCTGCACTGATTTTCTTTATGCCCAAACTTATTGCAAGTATAGTAGTAACCAACAAAGGGTTGATTCACTCTACCTCCATTAAACTAGTTCATTATCTAAGTTTTGCATTCACTAGATCTATGTCCAACATTATTACAAGCATAACATTTTCTGGAGAAGGAACTAGAGAACTGATTCATCCTACTTCTACATTTAGTTTCCTTATGAAGAAAATTATTGCATGAAAAACAAGTGTCATTGAAAGATGGATACCTTTGAGCATTTGGTTGTAGGATAGGTGGTCTTCTTTTAGGATTTCTTGTTTGTTTTCCCTTGCTTTGAGTCTTTTGATTGTTCACAATTTTTGATATTTCACCTGCTTCTAACCCCAATACACCTTTTTCTTTAGATTCTTTCTATCCTGCAATCAATTAATCAAGCTTGGTAGAGCTTGTCTTGAAACTGTCTTCACATAATTTTTCTTTTTCCATTTCTTCTCTCAGGTTCACCACTTCTTGTTTAAGCCTGGAACACTCATCTGACTTTCTCTGTACTACTGCATTCAAACACTCTTTAATTATCTTATTTTCCTCTACTTGCACCTTTAGTCTAGTAAAATCTTCATTTGTTTGTTTCAATTTCTCACTAACTTATCTATGTCTCTCTTTGAATTTATTTAATTTCTCTTTCAACTTCTAGATGCATTCATTTGCTTCATCAAGATTTTCTTTCAGATCTCTATTTTCATTTTCAGCTTTATCAAGGTCATTAAGGGCAGTCTGGAGTTCTGCATTATCATCCATTTGTTTAATCTTTAAGATCTCCTTGAAGTTGTTACACTTCTCCAGAGGAACCAAGTTTTGATACCAATTGTTGAATATCCAAGATACTGAGAGGGGGTGGTGAATCAATGTCTTCTTAAACCTATTGAACAAATACCATCCAATTAATCAAATGCATATGATAGTTAATATAAGTAGAAGCATTAATTGAACATGGAAATACATAACACAAGAACACCAAGATTTTTACTTGGAAAACCCAGAATGGGAAAAACCATGATGAGGGTTAACTCACAATATAGTATAGCCGATTATAAGATATTAAAAATGGTGGCTCACTGTGAGGACTCACTGTCCAAAAGAGAGGCTCACTGCCTACAAAAGATACAATAAAAAAATGGCTTACAACTAAAGAGTGAAATGATGTAAGTACACCTCAAAATGTAGACTCAGTTCCTTTGAAGCTCAAGAAAATTTGCATGCTAGAAAATCACTATTTGCTCTCTTCACACCCTCACTCAATCCACCAACACTCGCATACACCACTTATTTTTTTTCTATCTCCAAAGCTATCTTGTATATGTATCTGACTTGCCCACAAGTATCAATCGGTTCAACTCTAAGTAAACACAAAAATTTCTCAAAAAAATTCAATCATGTAGCACGCTACTACATGTTGGCATGGATCACTCCAAAAAAAATTTAATTCATTAAACCTTCAACTGCTTATTAGGTCAACCAAAGATAGACCTAATAACAAAAATGTAACATTATACCAATTCCAACTCACCATACAAACATATAGCCATATGAGACTACATACATACGTGCTTCCAGCAATCATAAACCTTTTCCTAAAACCTTGAACAACAACAATCACCGAAGGGGAAATGCAGACCAAAATATTGAAGGACGTATCTACATTACCGGTTTAGAATAGAAAAGCAACATTGACTTTGAGTCTTGTAGTTGCAACTCATATATCATGGTGACATCAATGACAAAAAAAGGCTATATCAATAGATGTGTTCTTCATTGTTCCAACATTTAGGTGTTCCAAACATATCTCTGGTAGATTTTTGTTCCTACCTAAAAACCCTAATCTGGGACTAAATCGCCCAATCTGGTGTATAAGTCCCATTCTGCATTAATTTCAATAATTTTTAGCATTTCTAGTCTCCATTTAAACTCTTACATATTTCTAGGTGCACACCCTTGATCTCTTAGTTTATTATTCTATTTTGCATTCATTTCTAGGTTGTTTGTTGTAGTTTTGCATATAATTAAGTTTCACAATTAGATCTTGCATGCCATTTATCTTTCCAAGCCCTAGCTTGGTGGTTAACCCTCTTTTATTCATTAATCATACCCTAGGATAGTCTCTTGCAAGATATCTTTCCTCTACTTCATCCATGGATTGAGATCCTTAGGGCATCCTTGAATAAGGAGTGAAGAAGATTGTTGTTCTATGTCATAAACCATAAGAAACAATAATTTTTGACCTTTCATTTTGGTGAACCTACATTTAGAACATCTTAATTCTGATTTGGATTCAATCATCTTCCTAGATCTATCTTGCATTAACATTGCATTAGGTTTTATATTAGTTAATTGGAATTCTAGGCTTTCTAATTTTTTGCATTAGTGAAATTGTATATAGGTTGCATTTTTTCATCTTGCATAACTAAATATCATCTAGAATCTGAATTTTCACTTAGTGTAGACATCATCCAAACTAAAAAGCATTGCAATCATTCAAAAAAAATTAAAATTAAAGTAAAAACCCTAGAATCATACTCATATGCCCCTCTAGGCGATTTAGTCCCAGTATGAATTTTAAACTGCATTTTCTAGCATTCAAAATGTTGTTTATGTGCTTCTGTTTGTTGTTGTTGTTAGCTTTCTATTTCAGTTTATAGAGATTTTATTTCATTAATTTCATTGTATCTAGCTTAATTTTATTTCCATTAGAATTAGAGCATAGCATTTATCTTGTGTTCATTGCATCTTGCATTCCCTAGATTGTCCCTTGTATGGTATTTTCTACTTGGCATCCTATTGCTAATAGTATAGTTCAGAAAATTTCGAGACTCATTTCATCCCGAGATAAATCAATCACCATGGATCTTGGGCTATCTATCTCTTTCACTCCTAGTGTTGACATTAGTTCACTAGGTATGGACCAAACCCTTGACAACTCTTTGCCTTCAAGTAGTGTGATGCATGTTGAAACAATGGTTGCTAGTATTCCACAAGAAAAAATAATCCAAATTCATGAAGACTTAGCAAACCTACAAAATCAAATAATCATTAAAAAAAATTCAACCACTGTTATCCCTAATATAGATAACATACATTGCATGATTGAAACTGAAGGAGTTAATCTTATGTGTAACATAATTCAGATTTTTGGACCATGTCTTACCTCAACCACTAGTTTTCATTTACCTTCAAGTCAAGGAGGAATTCAAGTTCCTCCTCCCACAACAATTGCATTTATTCCTACCTATACCAACCCTCAAGTCACAACAACAATGCAACCTACTAGTAATGTGGTTCCTTCCTTGGGTATTTTCGCTAGCATTCCTAATACCTTTGTGGCATCACAAGGCATATCTCCTACCACTTTACCCCCTATCAGCATTCCATTCACTTGTCCCTTGAACACATACACACCTTCACCTTATTCACCTCCATCTCAAAATGTAAACAATGATCCTCTCATAAACCAACTTTTGTAAACCATTTCATCCTTCCAAAATAAAGTTTCCACCATCAATAAAAATCAAAATGGCCAACCTACATATTATGTCAAAAGCAATCCCTTATCATTGGAGATATTGAGAATTTTGATGCAACAAGGTATAGAGGTGCCTAGATTCGAGAAATATGGGGGGAAAGGATATCCTTCTAACCATGTTTTCACTTATACTGCCTTATGTAGTGACTTTATTCTTGAGGATAAGCTCTAGGCTAGGCTTTTCCCTAGATCCTTGAAGGATACCACCTTAGAATGGTTCTCCTCCTTATCAAATAACTCAATTCATTAATTCAATGAACTTGTTGAGGCATTTATAAACCATTTCCAAGTGCATATGACTCCTAAGATTAAATTAGCCAATTTGATGAGATGTAATAAAAAAGATGATGAAAATATTACCAAATTTATTTCATGCTACCAATCGCTTTATTCCCAAATTGGCGTAAAGGTTCTTGACCCTCACCTTCAAAATATATTCATTGAGAAACTATAAAGTAAGATACAAGATAATCATACCATGATGAAATTCCCCTCCTTCGTGCACTTATGTACTATCGTTCATGATTATCAAAACTTAGTTAGTAGTCGTGACACAAAATCCACTCCTAGAGGACTTGAGAAGTCTGAATCCACAAACCAAAAAAATTATCAACCTTTTAGAAAGAAGAATAAAGGATTCCTTCAACTCAATCCCCCTAAACAAAAAAATCAACATGTTGATACCCAAGTATTTTCTATAAGGAAGACAACTCCTTTCACATTTGGGGATCTGACTAGACAATTCACTCCCTTACCCGATACCTTCCATAATATAATGTCATAATTATTAGAAAAGAAAATGATCACCTTGCCTCTCATTAAAACTCTCGATCCAAAAAACCTTTGCCTCTTAACTTTAGATCAAATTCCTATTGCCATTATCATTGAAAAAATGGACATGATGCAGATCATTGTAAGCGTCTTAAACATCTTATGCAATACCTCATTGATTTCGATTGAATTCAATTTGGAGGTCTCAATGATCAAGGAAATAAGTCTTTTCCCCTCCCAACCAAAACTTACAAATATTTTCCAAACCTATGCCTAATCATAACAGTTCATTTTTCAAAGCTAGTGAAACTAAAAAGAATGATGTGATGAGTGTTGACACGAATAATGACAACAATGATACTATTCTACAAGATCCCATAGATATTGATGAACAAGGTCCTACAGATGATATGGTTGGATTGATAAAACTCATACCTTGTAAGGTCCAAACTAAAAATCCTATTGACATTGCTTTCCCATCTAAAGACATACTTAAACATGCACTTGATGGTCCTCTTCACATAGCCGACTGAATTGATGATAAGCCCACTAATGAGATATTAAGTGATCATATATGTGGAGAGAATGTGATCACAAAATATTTCTTACTTGTGCATGAGCTCTATCAAGAAACATATGATAAACTAAAATAATGGATAAAGACGCATATGGTTTCGCTTGCCCTATGATGGGATCGATCACCTTACCCTTATAAATAGGATAGAAAACACTAGATGTCTCATTCTCCATCATTTTTATGTCGCATCAATTTCATGTGAAGCTTGGTAACCCATGGCTATGATCCATGGAATCCATCTCATCAATCGTGCATAAATTCTTAAAGATTCCCTTTGACAATGAAATATTTATTGTGCACCACAGTGGCTTTAATCCAATGTCTTCTTGAGGGGACTTTTAATTAGATTTATTTTTTCCTGGACCTATGAAACCTATTAAACCTCATGACAAATTCTTTTTCAAGTCCTACCAAAATTTCAAGGCGAAATGCATAGCAAAACTATGTGTTCAAAACATGCCTCAACCTATGACCAAACCTAAAATCCTTGATGAAACCATTATTGAACCTAAAGACACTCAAAACAACCACTTAACCAACCTAAGACAAATCCTTTGCCTACCTCCTATTAAAGACCAAGAGATAATGAAATAAATCCCATCACGCCTCCTAAGATAAAGAAAGTTTACAAAGATAAAGAGAAAGTGGTTGACCAACCTTCCATGGTTCCTTTCGTTCCTCCCCTTAGGGAAGAAAATAAACCTATGGTTGATAAACCCGCTCCTACACACACACAAATTCACAATCATAATAAAATAAATAGACATGCTAGAGAACGTAGGCATAGATTTCGTGCTCTTGCTTGAAATATTAATGAAGAAACAAAAAGAGAAAATCAAAATCCAAAATTGATTACGACAATGCATGATGAGTCTCTCTTACCACATTATAATAATCCTATATTGCAATCGCAACAGGAGATAAAATCTTCTTTGGAAATTATCATTCAACCTCCTATTGTGATTAACTTATATGATGATGATGAAGTTGTTAAAATTGATTCAGGAGGTGCATAATTATTTGAGTACATTATTTTCCTCTTCTATGAGATTAAACGATAATTCTCCTAAGAAGAGTCTTGAACCTGGTAATGACCCTAGTTCAACACTTTCTATTGTCCCTTCAGCTATTTGTCTACCTTCTATATATGATGAGAATGATTAGGATGCAAACCACTTGCTAACAGGTTGACTCGCATGAGCTTAACTAGTCTTTTTCATTGTTTTTTTCCTTTTGTGTGATTGCATGTGCATAATGTGATCCCCCGTGTTGTTATATTTGATGTTTCTCTCTCTTTGTGACATTCCTCTATTTGTAACCACATTCTTCTTCCTGTCATAAATCTTTTCCTTTTCCTTTATCTTTTATTTGTCTCGTGTTTTCCTTTTTGGGATGATGCAAGGCGTTGATACACTCATATCTCTTCCATGTTGACCCAAAAGGCTTTTTATTTTTTTTCGCTCTCTTTGTGTCATTATTCAAGTTCTATGAGTCTTTGGGGAATGATGAAATTTCTGATCTCTCTAAAAACATTGTAGCAAGAATATATTGACCCCAAATCCATAGATCCCTCATGTGTTTTGGATTTCATTTTCGGGGGAAACCCCTTGTCCTTTTCATGACATAGCTTTATTTACAAACATATCTTGGCATAGGTATTTCCAAGTTAGCTCTCATTTCTTCTTTATTATTAGCATTTATCATTTGATACTTTAAATTAAATTCCCACAACATGGTGTTTAGCAATTTCTTTAAAGTGGGGGCATACATTGACCTTATTCTTCTGCATTTTTAATGTTTCCTTGTGTAGTCTTCTTATTTCATGCGATGCATTTTTTTCTTTGTGGTGAAATTGGGTGTGATGTCCCTTAGGAGTGTAATATCTCTTTGCATATTATATTCCTCTTAGTTTCTTGATGTGACACACAACATCCCCTAAGATGCAAATATTATATTCTTTGATTGGTCCTCTCTTTGATACATTAGGAATTATGTTCCTTGATTTAAGACCTCACATGAACTAATCAAAGCTCCTTTGAATGTTTCCTATGTTGCATTTAAAATTTCTATTTTATAGCCACCTTGCACAACATACTTTGTATGCCTGTGGAGTCACCTAGTTTTTTCATGAGTTTCAAGCATACGAAGCTTTGCTTGCCTCATGAAGCTTTAATTTCATTGTTGTGTGGTGCCTTATCAAATTTATAAGAAGTTATATATTTGTTCTAGTTGAATCAAAAGTCAAACTTGGGCATGAATTTCCCACAACCGCTTGCTTGTGTGTTTGAGTACATACTAATTATGTGTGTATGTGTCTTACCTCTTTGGATACTCACCCAACGGATAGCCTAGAATTTTTTTGCCTTAGAATGAACATGCATTTTTGGACAAACAGATGAGATTTGATACACAATATGCGGGACAAACAATCAAAGTTTGATCCACCCATTTTTGTTTTATTTTTGTTTTATCTGAAGCCTTTGACAGTGCATGCTTGTGCCTTGTTATTTCTCCTTATATCATTTTCATGTGTGTTCTTCTGTGCCTATGTTAGTTTTCTATAGGACCTCGATTCTGGGGGCTTGCACAACCCTCTTGATCGATGTTGTCTATCCCACTAGCATTGGTATGATTGAACCCCTCTTGATGTGATCTCATCTACTTTAGTGTGATTTTGAAGAAATTTTATCCTCTCATGAAAGTGGGGGCTAAATGTAGTGTCAAATAATGTCATATGTGACATTTTCACACTTGTTCGGGTCCTCCTTATAAAATTGAGCTTAATGTTACGTTGATTTAGTGTTGTAATGTGTTTAACACATTCACATTAGGTCTCTAGCCCTTGTAAAGTAAATAAACCTATATGTACCTTATTTAGGGTGTTGTAAAATTTTGTACCACACTTTCAAACTTATCTAGGATCTTCATTAATTAATTAGGATTCTTTATGTCTTAATTGGCCTTATTTTACATCCACAAGCCTTAATTAATGCATCTTTCTGAGGATAATCCTGACATAAACCAACATCCAATCATAATTCAGGTGTTTTTGGATTGTATGGCCTAGATTTAGTTATTTGGGACTCACATGCCACCTTGGGCGTATGGGTCCCACCTAAGTTTCAGAGCCCTGATCCTGATTTCACCTGAATCTAGATATTTTTGAAAAATGTGTCCCATAATTAAGCCTAATGGGACTCATATGCCACTTCTGGCATATGAGTCTCGTGTGGCCCAAAATTAAATTTAATTCAAATTCTTGGTAGGATTTATCTTCCTAGATCTGATGTCGGCTTGTAGTGTTGTAATTTTGCAATTTTTGGCATAAATAAGTATAAATACAAGGTTATTTCACTTATTTTTCATCTAGCAAGTTGAATAAGCATTCCTTATAGAGAAAATGAGTTCACAAGAGTATTCAAGTGTTTAGAAGAGCCTTCAAAAGCCCTTAATATCTGATTATCAAGTGTTTTAGAGAATTATTCAAGTATCAAGCATCATGTCAAAGTCATCATGCATCATATTTATTTTGGAGATAACAATTGTGATGTAGGGTTTCATGGTTCAATCAAGCATTTAAGTCAAGATCTATCACATTCAAGCAAGATTCAAGATCTGCATCCATTGGAGCCACTTCATACATGTTTGCAGCACTTTATTGTCAAGGTTTGGTGAGTTGCAACATTATATTTTGTTCATTCATCATTCCTTTATCTCATTTGATTTCATTGCAAGGTTTGATTACCAAAATGGGGTTTGACCAAGGCAAACCCCTTTCCACTAACAAAACCATATTTTCCCCTCTCTTTAGTGTGTGATTTGTAGATCTAGGTTGAAGACATATTGAAGAGAAAGATTGGAAAGAAGTTGTCAAGTCTACAAAGTTTCCCAAGTTTTCATGTTGTTTTGAAGAGCATTAAAAGACTTCTACATAGTAGAATTCAACTATTCAAACCCAAAAATCAAGTTGAATAAGAAAAATACAGATTAAAGAGCAGATTCAAATCCAAATTCTCCAAAAAATCCAAACTGGACGGATATGCCACTTCTAGTAAATTAGTCCCAATACATCTAGATTTGTAGATTTTAGGAGTTCCAAACATATCTTTGCCAATTTTTTGTTCCTGCCCAAAAACCCTAATCTATGACTAAATCACCCAGTCTAGTGTATGAGTCCCAGTCTACATTAAATTTAGTATTTTCAGCATTTCTAGTCTCCATTCAGACTCTTAAAATTTTTAAAGTGCACACCCTTGATCTCTCAGTTTTTTATTCTATTTTGCATTCATTTCTAGGCCATTTGTTGTAGCTTTGCATATCATTAAGTTTCACAATTAGATCTTGCATGTCATATGTCTTTCAAGTCAAGGAGGAATTCAAATTCCTCCTCCCACAATAATCTCCTATATTCCTACCTATACCAACCCTCAAGTCACAACAAAAATCCAACCTACTAGTAATGTGATTCCTTCCTTGGGTATTTTTGCTAGCATTCCTAGAACCTTGGTGGAATCACATGTCATATCTCCTACCACTTTACCCCCTATAAGCATTCCATTCACTTGTACCTTGAACACATACAAACCTCCACCTTATTCACCTCCATCTCAAATTACAAACAATGATCCTCTCATAAACCAACTTTTGCAAACCGTTTCTTCCCTCCAAAAGAAAGTTTCCACCATCAATCAAAATGAAAAGGGCCAACCTACATATTTTGTCAAAAGAAATCCCTTATCATTGGAGATATTGAGAACGTTGATGCCACAAGGTATAGAGGTGCCTATATTCAAGAAATATGAGGGAAAGGCGGTCCTTGTAACCATTTTTTCACTTATAACACCTTATGTAGTGACTTTATTCTTGATGATAAGCTCTTGGCTAGGATTTTCCCTAGATCCTTGAAGGATATTGCCTTAGAATAGTTATCCTCATTACCGAATAACTCAATTCGTTCATTTAATAAAATCAATGAACTTGTCGAGGAAATTATAAACCATTTCCAGGTGCATATGACTCCTAAGATGACATTAGGCAATTTGATGAGATGTAAGAAAAAAGATGATGAAAATATTGCTGACTTTATTTCACGCTACCAATCACTTTATTCCAAAATCGACGTAAAGGTTCCTGACCCTCACCTTCAAAATATGTTCATTGAGAACCTGTAACATAAGATACAAGATAAGCATGTAGAAGTTGTGAAATCCAACTTCATAGACCTCGAAGATCACGTGCATGCAAATATCTATCACAGAAAGAAGAGATGCAGACAAAAAGCAAGGGTGCTCTAAAAACTAAAAAAAAATTAAGCAAAGAGTTGAAAATAAAATACACTGATCAATCCTTATAAAAGGAGATTATGCAAACCTAAAATTAACCCTAATAGGTAGAGATTTAATAATTAATTTAATTATTAAATGTCACAATATGCAAACTAAGTGAAATCTTAAGAGAGGAATAAAGGTAACTTAATTAACATAATTAAGTTAAAACCTTTACTCTAACACCCCCCCTTAAGATGAGCAAGAGTGTAGCTACAAACATGTGAAATAAATCAAAAGTAACTACAATGCATGAAATTAAACATGAGTCCCAACAACTAGGCCTGATCAGGTACCCATTTACAAATGCAATGCAAACTAAAGGAAATGGGGTAAAGGAGAAAACCCAATGGGAACAAAAATCCTCCCCAAAATATAATGCAAAGAAAGGAATGCAATGCACTAATGAAAGAAGGATAGGAGGTGGATTATATGATACCCCCCATAGATAAATTATATCATATAAGTACATATGCAATGGTCTCCATAGGAGAGATAGAAAGAGATAAGAAGGCCCCCCCATAATGTAGAAACTCCTATCACAATGGTAGATGTTTGATGTAGAATAAAAAAATAGATCCTGAAGCAACAGATAATATTCCTCCCCTTGGGAAGAAACAGATCCAAAGGATGATTTCAAAGAAACCCTGTGAAGACTGATGAACCAATCTGTCTCAAGATGTGTGCCATGATAGGACATTGAAGAATCTCTCTATCTGAACTGAAATAAATGATGTCAAATCCAAATTGATATGGAGAATTTTGAAATGCAACCTCTGAATGCATTGATAATGGTGGGAATACAGTGATAATCTGACTGTCAAGGTAGAGGAGATGAATGTCCTCAAAATAATCCTCCAAATTTGCAATATAGGACTCCACAAACAAGAAAGATATGTCTACAACATAACAGTTCAAAGTAGCTATGGCTAGAAGATGAATGATGCCCTACTACATTGAATCAGGAAAAATAGGTGATGTTGATGAAGTCTCAATCTGAAGAGTAGGAACTGTGAGACAAGCTTCTGATCCATCGGAGCATGTAAGGGTATCTAATACTCAAGATCCTCTAAAGTATCATGATCAAAGGGTTATTATCTCTCCAAGCAATGGGTAAGAGACAATTTTAAGCAAGATCCTCTAGGAATGGAGAGAGATTGGGGTCTCCATAGATCTCCCAAAGATGTGTCCAAAGTGGGTGGGGATAGAAAATGTTTGATATAGCCCACATAGTGTCATTATCAACACTAGACAAGATAAGTCCTACTATGTGATCTCTAATGATATCCCAAGCCAATTTTCCCTCTAAAGTGGTTGGTTTAGATATGAGATCATAAAAATAAGGAAAAATATTAAGCCACCTACAATGTGTAAGTATGCCCTTTGCCCATGACTCATAATTACCCCATTCCAAAATTACAACTGAAGGGTGAGTAGAAAAACCCATGATAACTCTTCAAATGAAAAAAATTAACAAAACTAACCTTACTACATGTATATCAAATTAAATAGAGCCTAATGATGCAAACGAGAGGTTCCCAAGTGCCAAAACGTCCAAGTAATTAAGCAAACTATGAAAACAAAAAATGCTGAATAAAATATACCTAGGGAAAAATATAGGAAAATAGGTTCAATATCTGGAAAGATCACTGAAACACCTTTCCAACGACTATTTGTTTGCAAAGAATGGAGTCCGGATGCAAATTTTATGCCCCCCGGAGTGCAAAACAAATGTTCTAACTTTGACTGGACAAAAAGGCATCAAAATGGAAAAACAAGAAAATTAGACTTGTACCACCAGATCGGGCTTGCAACCAGCTTTCCAACGATATTTTGTTTTTGAAAAACCAATTTTGTATGCAAACGTTATGGCCAAAATACCAAAACTGCTCCAAAAGGGTTTTGGGGGTTAAGCCTGGCAGTTTGGCTAACCGCTAACATTAACCGCTAGCGGTTAACTAATGGCAGCACCCTTTTTACTCTATGTTTTTAAAATAAAAAATCAGATTGCATGCTGTACCAGGCCGTACGACCCAGAAATGAAATTTGTTTGCCTCCTGGAGTCACTGTGTCCGATTTTGATGATTTGATTATTGATTTAGGGGTTTTTGGGCACTCTGAATGCGATGGTGAGGTCCATTTGGGCTCAAAATACTCTAAAATTTTAGGTACGCTCTGGATCAAGAACCCTCAAAAAACTTTAAACCCTCATAGATCTGATGCCATGAAGCCAAATTTGATGAAACAAAGGTCAATCTTGATTGAATCAAATGTTCCAAATGCAATGGTGAGGTCCAAATTGACTCAAAATTCACCAAATGAAAGAGGTATGCCCTAGATCAAAAAAGAAAACCCCAAACCCTCAAAGCTCCAAAAATCCTTGAAAACATGAATAGGAAGCAGCAGGTCTAGAGCTCTGATACCATGTAGAAGTTATGAAATCCAACTTCACATACCCCGAAGATCACCTACATGCAAATACTTGTCACAAAAAGAAGAGATGGAGACAAAAAATAAGGGTGTTCTAAAAACTAAAAAAATTATTAATCAGAGAGTTGAAAATAAAATACAATGATCAATCCTTATAAAAGGAGATTGTGCAACCCTAAAAGTAACCCTAATATGTTGACATTTAATAATTAATTTAATTATTAAATGTCACAATATGCAAACTAAGTGAAATATTAAGAGAGGAATAAAGGTAACTTAATTAACATAACTAAGTTAAAAACTTTACTCTAACAAAGCTTACCATGAATAAATTCCCCTCCTTCACACACTTGTGTAGTGCCCTTCATGATTATAAAAACTCGATTAGTAGTTGCAACACAAAATCCACTCCTAGCCAACCTGAGAAGTCTAAATCCGTAAACCAAAAAAATTATCAACCTTTTAGAAAATAGAATAAACGATTCCTTCAACTCAATCCCCCTCAACAAATAAATCAACATGCCGATACCCAAGTAGCTACTATAAGGAACACAACTCCTTTCACATTTGGGGATCCGGCTAGACAATTCACTCCCTTACTTGATACCTTCCATAACATAATGTCACAACTATTAGAACATAAAATGATTACCTTGCCTCTTATTAAAACTCTCTGTAGTTAGGGAAAATCAAACATAAAACTAAAACAACAAGATATGAAAACCCTAACAAGCACAATAGAGCACACACTAGCATGAAAATCAAAACAAGAAAGCAAAGTAAAACCGATCTCCAAGTTAGATTTGATTTATCTCCATTGCTCTTCTCCATCTACATGAGAATGCAATATTTTGAAGGTTTGATTGTTGATTACTCATTTTCACAGAATAACGATAAGATGAAGATAATAGAAGAAAAATAGATAGATAGATGAAAATATTGAGAGAAATTTTGGTAGAGTAAGGATGCTAAAAGAAGATTCCCCCAAATGACCTGTGAAATGATTGATTTATAGGAGAAGGTTGATTTGATTCAATGGCCAAGATTACAAGTCAAATTTGTGATATGTATGGCTAGGATTGAAAGTTTATTTTAGTGTCTATAACACACATTAAGTGGGTTATGACATGAGGCTAAAATTAAGATGTGAGGAAATAAGTTGGATTCTTTTATTTATTTGGAGAGAAAAGATGCCTATGACGCACAATGAATGGGGGTAAAAATAGGATGTGAGTGGGAATCTCATAATTTAAATAATAAAATTATCTAAATTATTAATGCATGTGAAGAGTTGTAGTCATGTGACACATGTTGCAATGTGATAATAAGTGAGAGATTAATTCAAATATTTAATTTGAATTATTTTGAGACAAGTGAAGGGGGAATTAATTAAATAAATGAGATTTATTTAATTAATTGGGAAGGTGATGTTGATGGTTAAAATGACACAAACAACATTAAAACAAAATATTTCTACTCTATTTCTCCTGAAAAAGAAAGACAACATGTAGTAGCCTAACTCCCAAGGTCCTGGTAGTTGGTTCTCAACTGTCTGATGTCACTCAATTGGTTCATGCAACTATAATATTCAAGGGGCCTGTGCTGGTAACAAAGGATTCAAGCTATAACTCTTTTTATCGAAATAGTACCTGTAAATCAATGGGTTTTAAATAAAAGAAAAAGATAGAACAAAGGGGTAAACTAGTAAATATGAACCTAATTTATCTAGTATCTAGACATATACCTTCAATGATGAATGTTTCCTAACAAATTATAAAAACCATAAGATGATACAGTCTGTAGCATAATCTATACCACTGCATACATTTTAGGTGCTTAATTAACTTCACAATTACTCTTCACAAATATTTCAAGGATTTTCAAAACAACACACATTCATTCATCATCAAAATTATAGATCAACAGACTTTTAATAATTTCAACTCAATGACAATCTAATAAGATGATCCTTAAATTTGATTCCTTCAAATGACTTTCATCATTCAAGAAACTCTTATGTTCAGCACAATCACTGCATACAAATAGATCATAACTTTATCAGCCTTATCAAACAAACAATTTAATTCCAAACACCATCTTTCCAGTAAACCTGTAATTCTATTAATTGTAAAAGATTTAAGTACAATGTATCTCTGCAAAAACTCTACAAAATTCTATCTCTTAGCATTAGGCAAGCCAATCCAATTCTCAATTAGCCGACCCTTACAATGTGATACCCATCTGGTATTTATAGCTATACAAAAAGTTTGAACTTCACTTCTATTTTAGGATTTCCACCTTTTTAGGAATTCAGACTCTCTTGGAAACTCAGATCAATTTGATCTTGAGTTCTTACATTAGACTTTCAGTCCTAACTAAAAATAGAAGATAGAAATAGAAGAAAAGAAGTCATGCGTCCTCAAGACTGTCAATGCTGCATGCATGCGATATGCAAGTAAGAAGAACATCATGCATGCAAGATTTTTATGCATGTGAAGACGGATCTGCCATGAACTCATCATAACTGGTGAAGACTTGTTGTAGCATATCCATATCTGGCCCATCAATCCAGTCATCTTCAAATTTGATCCAATATAACTCAACTGCAGCAAACTCTTTCATACTTTTAACCTTGATCAATTCTCTCCCTGCAGCTTTTATTTCTTCTTTGACTTCCACAAGCCAATCTATTACCAAGTCTCCTCCATCATCTTTCTCCTGCATGATTCCTTGGAATCTTTCATTCCATTTCTCTCTAACCTGACTCAAAGGCATGCCATCTTTTGTCATTACATTCACATCTACAATTATGGCCATGACCGCTTCCAACTCTTCCAACTGCTCCGTCAACTTATTAACTGCTTCCTGAATCTCATCCTTGTGTTTGCTCAAAAAGTCAGTTCTAAACTTGAGTATGCGAGAAGTATTTTCTATAAAGTCTTTTCTATCATCTTCAAGTATAGATTGTTCTAGAAGAGTATTTAGAGGCAATGTATTTATCTTTTCTAACCTTTCACTATACGCCTTATACTCTTCTTCTTGTTTTTCTGATGCCTCAATGTATTGATGCATCTCTTTTATTACTCCTTCTGCCTCTTTGTAGGCCTCAAATCCTTTTGTTAAAACCTCACCTACCTTGTGGTTCAATTTGTCTATCCATTTATCTACCATCTTCGCCTTACCTCTAACTTGCACCAAATCATCTACCTCCTTTTTGCTTAACAAAACAGGAGTCTCAATGGCTGCAACTTGTTGTGACCTTGGAGAGGAGACACTCTTCAAGAATGAATGTAACTGATCCAATTGAGCCTTAAGCTCATCTTTCTTTTGTTTGTCCTTCATCATTCTTGATTTAGTTGTTGAAGCCACCACATCAATTAGATTCATTTGTTGATTTCTAGTGGGTCTTCCCAAATTAACCGTACTCAATTGATAGTCTGTTAGCTGCATATCCCCTACCTCCTTTTCAGTCATAGGCATGGCACATTCAACAACTATTTCCCCTTTATCTGTGATTCTAGTAGAATGTAAGACTTTAGCCTTCTTTTTAGGCCTTTCCTATTCAATCCCCTTCATCATGTCCTCTCAATTAAGAGGTTGAGGAGGTGTTCTAGCTCTCTTTTGTAGGTCTAACTTCAACCATGTAAGAGCACTGGGAGTAGTCATCATCATGGAAGAGGAAACAGCAATTGTAGAGGATGGCTGAACATTTACCTCAGGTTGAGAATCAACCTTTGCTTTTTCTTGTTGCTCTTGCAGCACATGCATCTGCACCAACTTCTCAACCTCTTCTCTATCTCGTTGTTCCTGCATTTTCTTGTCTTCTTCTTCTTTTCTCAATCTCTCTTCTTCCATCTAATCCTTCTCTAATTTCTCCTTTTCCAAGGCCTCTCTTTCCAACCGTTCTGCCTCAAAAGCTTTAAGTTTTGCAGCTTTGGCATCTTCTTCCTTTTTCTTTCTAATTAGCTCTTCGGCCTCTTTTTCTTTCCTTATCTTTTCTGATTCTTCCTTTTCTATCCTTTCCATTTCTAAGGCTATGAGCTTCTCTGCCTTTTCCCTTTCTTCTTCAGCTTTTTGTTTCTTAATTAGCTCTTCAGCATCTCTTTCCTTTCTTAGAGCTGCAACTTCTTGTTCTTTCTATCGAGCTTCCTCTGCAAGCTTCAGTCTGGCAACCAGGGCTTCCTTTTCCCTTTAGTTTCTTGCTTTCTCTTCCTCAAGATCATGGATTTTCTGTATCAATTCCAATTTATCATTTTCTGCCTTGACCTTGAGCTCATGCTCTCGTTGCCTCATTTGCTCCTCTATTTCATCAGTTGCTTTCCTTGTTTCAATTTGTTTTGCCTTTAATTGTTGTTGGTGAAGTAGAGCATCAGCTTGTAACTTTGCCTCCATTTCCTTTTGCTTCTCCACAGCAGCCCTTACATCAGACTCTCTTGTAGCATCTTCAAATAGTTTCCATTGCTCTTCCTGCATCAAAATCCATTCAATAGTCCCCTCTAAAGGCATGTTTTCTTGCAAGTCCTTTTCTGAAAGAGTTTCATCTGAGTCTGTCTCAATTTCTACAAATTCTTCCTCCACTTCTTTCCTTTATCAGTTTCAGCCATGGCATAAAGTACTCCTTCTTGAACCTCTTTACTTTTCTTTCTTATGAGTGGGGCTTGTGTGGATGACTCACCCAATGCAGGTGTAGAAATAGCAGATTCTATTGGAACATCTCCCTCTGGTGCCTCTTCTTCTTCATCGACTACCTCAAGCTCTATTTCTTCAACGTCAGGAGGAAAGAATTCCAATGACTCTTTGGAAGGTGTCTTTCTTTTAATCCTCTTGTACCCTTTACCTTTCTTAAGGACTGGTCCTTGAGGATCTTGAACTTTCATCATCAACCATTGCACACTTCTATCCAAGACTGTTCTTCCAATTTTCTTAATATCAATTGTTTCTTCCTCATTCCAGTCTATTGGATCTAAGTTTTTGGTACCAATGTTCAAAGCTTCATATGAGGGATCTAATACAATTCCATCATCCACCAAAGTGTCAAGAATATTTTCTTTAATACCAAGCTCTGACATGAGTGAGACTGATAATCTCTCATAATTCTTCTTCCTCAAGTCATACTCATCCTGCCTATCACACCAAAAGTCCTCTAAAAAATTAAAGTGTTTAGTGAACACTGAAGGTAATAAAGCATGCATTTTCTCCCTTGGATCAATATACTTACGAGTTGTATACAATCCTAATTTCAATTGTATCAACTCATTACAAACCACCTTTGCTCCCTTCAAATGTTGACAATTATATTCACCTAGTGTCATGGGAAATTTATGGCATCCCATCTTGTGCTTGATCCCAAACCTAGCATTAACTCCAATGGCTTAATACACAAACTCCATAAGCACTATTCTATTACTGCAGTATCTTGGAAGCAAATGAGGATGACCTTCAAAACCAAATAACCTGAAGTATGTAAATTTGGGGTATTGGATGTACCAACTTCCCCATTCAGCAATAAAAGCCATAGCTTCTTGACTTAACCTGTATCCTGCATCTCCACTCAACTAGTTGATAACCACATATAAAAATGTATCATTGACTCTTCTGAAATGAGTCTCAGCAACCTAAAGAGATAATTGATCATAGTGCTCGCATACCTTCTTTTGTCCATCCAAGGCTCCCATTATACCTACTCTGTTTAATCCTGGGAAAATCCTCAATCTTGCTATAGCATAAACCACATAAGAAGTCATGAAGAAAGATTTAGTCTGTCTGACCCTTGTGAGTTGATCATGTATGGCATCAAAAACAATCATTGACCAATCAAACTAGTAATCACCTTGAAAGATTACTTGAATAAAATGAAACATCCATTCCTTGAAGTGGAAGGCATCCCTCTTCCCAAACACTCTGGATAGCATTAATATCAAATCAAATATCTCCTTCTTGAAATCTGCCCTCTTTGGCTGGTCTGCCAGCTTGCTTAAAGATTTCTTCTCTGTGCTTAACCATCTTTTGTTTAAGTGAGACTTATTGGAGTGTTTATGCTTGCTATATTTCTCCAACGCCTCTGCTTCAGTTAGCTACACCAAATTCTTGGGATTAGGAACATTAAATATGCTTTGGAACATTTACAGAGTAAGATCTATAATCACATTATTTTGTGAATCCATGCATAATCTTGTAGCAGGATTGTAGGTACTGGCTACTATCAATATCAACTCCAGACACTGGACTGATAAAGGAAACATAGTGATATGAGCAAGACCGGAATCAACAATCCTTTGTGTTCTCCCTGTCAAGTTTGCTCGTTCTACAAAGGTCTCTTCATGTAATTCTTCAAACCTATACTGGCCCTTATTAGTATTTGTGATATCTAACTAGTCTGATTCCACCTTGCTCACTTTCACCGCCGGATTCCTATGATCATACCTCAACGTATAAGGCGGTTGTTCTAGTTTCACCTTCTTGATTTTTGGTGTTGTCTTTGATGTTCTAGCCGGTTGATTCCTTCGAGCAGCCTCTCCTGACGTTCCTGACATCTTTCAATTTTCCTGCAAGCAAACCTCTAATTAGATCTTTAGATATCATCATAAAACATGTTTTTAAAACATACCTGTTACACATACATCAAAGTCAGAACCAAATAGAAGCTCAAAACAATCTCTTTTACAACACTGGTAGACTCAGAGCAAAAACCGATATAGAATCTTCTCCTAATAACAAACGGGCTCGGAGTCGGAGTCGGGGAGGTTATCGGAACCGGGATCGGAATGAAAAAGGATTTGGTTTTCTTCAAATTTTCTTTTTTTCATATTCTATTTCCATTCTGCCTCTGCCTCTGATTAGGTTATCATTACTTTGAAGAAAGACTTTCCATTATATGCGGAGCCAAAAACAGGATGAGAATGGAATCGATAACTTTTGCAAACAAAATTCTTAAGTTCAAGATCGGTTCCAATCTCGCCTCCACCAATGTTATCATATATTTCAAGGAAAACCTTTTAGAACTCGGAATCAAAAAAGGAATAAAAATGGAATCGATAACCTCATAAAAAAAAACTCTTAGGTCCATAATCCATTCCAATCCTACCTCTGCCTATGCTAATCATGACATCATCAAATACTTTATTCATTTTCAACACAATTTCATGATTAAGACCTAGGTCGCTATAAAATGGCAAAGGAGCTTAAAAACTCTACCCTCATATGACCGTGGGGAACAATTTTCATTTTAGGGCCATTATTTAAATCTTATTAAAGTAATTATAGAGACCAACGAAACCCTAATCTAACAAACCCGATAAAAACTAGGGCACGGGTTTAAACCTTGCCCTTCTACTAGACGATGAAACCCTAATTTAAAAAATAAATCTAATCTACCCTAACTCACTGTAAAATCTCTAATCTACCTCACTGTAACTTCTTAATCTAACAAACGCCATTAAAAAACCTTTAATCTAATCTAATCTATTGCAAACCAAAAAACAAACACGATGCAATCACGATTAAGACGTGAAAGCGACGGTGCCCTAAAAATAGAAAGAAATGACACGAACGTACAAGACAACAAAAAGACAACCCGACCAACAATATAAAAGACCCATTCAAACCAGCATACCAAGAATCACAAACTTATAATGAAACGACAACGTGATTCAAAACACAGGCAAACATATATATAAAATACACAATAGCAATCGAACCAAAGAACAACAAAGATAAGAAACCTACCTCAAACGCAAACAAACCCACGCTAACCTTCTGAATCGATTCGCACACAACGACCCCCTACTCTTTCAATCTTTTTGCTTGAATGAACTCTGCTACTGCTCTTTCGTGCTCTCAGATTTTTAACAATAACAATAATGATCGGCTTTAACCCTTAATAAAGGTCAATATGTGAATTACTACCTACACCAACAACCACCATTAATGCATTAAAACGCAGTAAAGGTGGAGTCGGAACTGTAAGAGAATGAACACTGGTCTGCAGTGCAACTTCAATCAAAAAGTCAACGACAAAAAAGGTAGGGGCAGAACTAAAATGGAAACGGAATCTCAAATTCATAAAATTCCCAAACTCAATTCCCATTCCGGTTCCCGTTCCGCAAACTAAAAACAAAACAAAAGCAAATACAAAAATTTAAATAAAAGACCAACCTAATAAAACAAAACACAAAAAATCGAGACAAAACAAACAAATAAAAATAGCGAAAGCGGGATCGAAACTGATTGTGAACTTGCAAATTTTGATAACAACCATCGCAATTCCCACTCCGGCTCCACTTCCGCTAAAGACCAAAAACAAAAGCAAAGAAAAGACTGCTGGGATAGAACCAAAAACAAGCCTCAAAAGAACTTTCAGAACCCGATTCAGTTCCGGTTCCGATTCTAACAGAGAAACCAAAGAAAAAAACAAAGTATTGGCAAAACTAGACTCCAAACTTTGTTTCAAAAACAACTAAGTACAAAAAAAAAACAAAGGGGGACCCATTTTGACCAAGGCAAAAGATGGGGTGGTTATGCAAGGCATAACAGGTGATTAAGTGGAATAAATGGGATAAGTGGGATAATGTAATGACCTAGGGTAAAATATTACAAGATGTTTTACAAGGTCATGTATCGGTTAGGTAATGTTATGACATGGACAATTTTGGGTGTCTACATTTTTCCCCTCTTTGAGATGATGTTTGAGATGGTGAAATTTATGTCGAGTAACATCATTTCAAAGAAGCTAAGGTATAGATAGATGAAAAAAATATGATGCCCCAACCACTTGAAGAAGTGAGGAGTATGATGAATGAAGGAAAGGGATGATAGAAGAATATGATGATGCAAAAGATATGAAGAAATGGGATGATGATATAGGATATGATAATGATGATGATGCCCCCTTGAGAGGATAGGTGGGCTGCATAAACACATATATTCTCTCGAAATGAATGAAATGATAAAGGAGGGATAAGATGAATGATACAAGATAAGAAGTTGAAATATACTCTCTCAATTTTTTTGACTTGTAAATGAACATTTACAATTTAACCAAGCACCCATTAAGGTTAGCATAACTCAAATCATGCATGAAAGAACTCTAACTAAGAATGTTCCCTAAAACCACTTAAGGAGGAGGGGCACGCATGAGGATCCCTAGGATCTACTGAATCAAATATTACAATGACTACATTGAAAGAGAGAGATTAAACTCGACGCCAAGAATGTGCACTCAAGATCCTTTGACAGGTGAGGTGCTAACATATGGTGGAGTACTAATGCTGAAATTGAATGTAACAAAGATGGATAACAAGCCAAAGGAACTTTCCATGCTACCACCAAACAGTTTGGGGAAAAATTAAAAATTAAAATACTTCTTCTGCTATGGCAAGCATCCACTCAACAGTGGGAATTCTCCACTTGATAGTGGGTGAGAAAGAGATACAAATTTTTATTCTCCACACTAGTGGTAAACCAACCAGGGGTTAAAGTGTTTGCATTAGGAAATCACAAGTAAATGCAATAAGAACAATGACCTGATTAGTACTACTAAATCTCAGGTTGACAATGAAATAAATTTGCAATTTCCATGTGTTACAATGATATAATCAATGCAAACTTCTGAAGAATGTTTATTACAATATATAATATTCTCAATCACCAAGATATAAGCCAAAATCTGAATGTTTAATAATCTGATATGCATAAACAACAGACTGAAAATGTCAATCAGCAAACATATAAATCAAATGAAATTCTCATAACTCTCCAAATATACCTCTGAACGATGTAAAATAAATTGCAAAAGTATTCTAAGAGGTAGACGCCCAATCTCCAACCCACAAACTGCATTAAATCTTAGAGAATGATTAGGAATGAATCCCAAGGCAGTCCCAACATGGTACGACCTTCTTGAGGGGCAATTTTCTACTTAAAAATCAGAAACAAAAAACTAAAATCTGCAAACTTCAAGGTGGGGTCACCTCAAGCATAGAATCAAGATGAACAAATACCCATAATCAAATTAGAATTACCCTTAAAGTTGTTAATGATTTTCACCTATAGCCATGACTGAACCAACAACAATCAAATCTGGAAATAATATCTGAATCTTCAACATTGAGGCTCAATGTGCACTTCTGAATGAAGCACACTCTCAATCCATCATCTAGGGAACCATATTTTCAGGCCCAGAGAGTGGAATAGAATTGCTAAGATTTCCCTTAGCCGGATTCGGGATTTCAAACTAGCAGCATAACTTTGCTTTCCAAAACATAACATAATCAGCTCTCCACAATGCAGCAATATATAAGTTTCAATGGGAAAATGAAACACTTTGAATTCCAAGAATTTGAATCACTTCAACTTCCCAAGGGACGCCACCTTCAACCATTCACTTTATTGTGAAATAATAAAACATTATTTCCCTTCCCTTTAGGCATCCATTTCTATTTGCAACAATAAAGCATTTAATAAATCATTAAATGCTCAACATGACCCCTTAATGTCCCCTCTTTAAAACAACATGAAGTTATCACTCCTAGGCATGGGGGGACAACTTAAAAACATGAAATTAACTAAGTCTAACACTTAGTCCAAGGAGATAACCAAAACCAAATCCAATACTGAAACTAATGGATTACCACAAATAGCATGATGACCTAAGCTGAATTGCAGATGATGATACTGCCAAGATTAGACTTACTAAAAATAGCCACTGCCAAAAATAGTAAGTTCACTTCAACTCAACAAAAAGCCAAACTGATCAGCCACACTGAACTACAAAAGATTGAGTTGTTGCTAGAGTGATACTGCTATAAATATACTTACCAACAATAGCATATTGCTATAAATAGTAAGTTTTCCAAAACCACATTTGTATGCCAACTGAGCAGTATCATGACTTACTATAAATAGTAAGTGTTTCCAAATACCTTGTAAGCACAAACCAGACAACCATCATGACTTGCTATAAACAGTAAGTGCCCGGAAAGGATGTCAGATCTAGATGCAAGTTACCCCATCTTGAAGCTCTTCAAAAACCCAAAAATCTCCACTAGACATGCATCAGAAAAATACACATGCAAGCCCTCAAGATTGCATCTGAAACCTCCTATAAAATAGGAAACCCTAATTTCCCATTCTGCTTAGCCTACAAATTTCTAGAAATAGGCTAAAACCAATTGTAGCGAGTAGGGCTAAATCGGGGACATTACAAAAGTAGATGAAAAAGAAAAATGGCACGCTATGCTGCAATAAAGTGAGCAATCATATGTTTGATATAGCACTAGACATTATGCACCAAGGTATAAGGACCAAGGTGACGATGTGTCTCATGCCCCAGCGTAATACAACCTTGTCTAGATACAAGATATGAATATTAGTTGGGACTGATTCGGATTTGATGCAAATGCAAGATAAAAATGATAACACACACAAGCAAGCAAGCATGTACAAATGATACAAAAACAAACAAGGTATTGCCCCTGTCAAGCTATAAATCGATGATTAATTGATTGATTGATGATGATGATTGTGTTTCCATTGTGGGGAATGATATATCCCTAGATCAACACAAGGATGATTGATTGATTGATTTATGATGATGATAGTGTTGTCATTGCAGGGAATGATATATCCCTAGATCAACAAAAGGATGATTGATTGATTGATTGATGATGATGATAGTGTTGTCATTGTGGGGAACGATATATCCCTAGATCAACACAAGGATGATTGACTGATTGATTGGGTTTACAACAAGATTGGGATCAAGACCAAAGGATGTGATTGGATAATTTGGCAAGGTTGATTAGCTTCGTTGGTATGGATTAAGGATTGACATGCATTTGGATTATTTCTTGGAAGGATTGAAGATGCTAGATTTGAATATTTGGATGATGATTGATTAATTAAATTGAGGATTGATTTACTTGGAATGATTTTGATTGATTGGATTGATGAATAAATGATTTAATTTGATGATAATGATTGGATTGATCAGAAGAACTAGTTTGATTAGAATAAATGATGTGATTGAATAATTTGATGAAGAAATTGATTTGAAGAAGTTGAATTGATTGGAAGAAGTGATTTGGTTTGATTTTTGAAATGTTTTGATTTTTTTGGATTTTTTTCAGGACCTTTTTCAAATTTTTTACATTTTTTTAGGACTTTTTTGAGATGTTTTGAGATGTCAATGGATGACAATTTGGGTAGCCTTTTTGATAGATACCAATGACAAGGGAAAACCAAGTATAGGTGCAAGGAGATAGATGGGATTGATGGATGAAAGGGTGGGTGATAGGATAAGGGACAAAAGGCTCATGATATATGGATGGATTAAAAATGATAGGTCACAGTGAATGAAATGGAAGTATGCATCATAAGAGGGCAAGGATGTGATCTCCAAAGACTATGTTGCATAGGAATAACATTCCCCGTTCTAGGTACAATACTTAGGATTATTCATGACAAAGCTTATGACAATAGGATAATGATAGGCTTGTTTGGAAGGATGAGGTATATCAAAAGATATCCAAAGCATGTTTCAACATTTTGCCCTTATCAAGAACAAAAAGAGGAAGAGAGGATGAATGGACTCAATATGATAAGTATATGGGTATGATGGATAAAGATGGTAGTTAGGATGGAAATGATATGATAAGAAATGACATGATAGGATAGATAGTGCAGATGAGACAAAGTGCCCCCAAGTGTAAGTGACATAGAAGATCAACCTACACATGATGCCATTTTGCTAGGTTTTCATCATGGTACTTATCCAGGGTGCCTGTTTACTAGGTTTTCACGATTGGATGAAGGGATTTCTCTTTACTCTTTTTTTTTTCTTTCTTTTTATTTTTTCATTTTTTTTGACTTTTTATCTTATTTTTTTGACTTTTTTGATTTTTGGATAAGAGAAGGGGAATATGGATAGGAGGGACTCGAGTTTCTAGTTCCATGAAAGATGATAGTCCCACTAGAGATGGATGTCATCGCATGGACCATGTCAAATGTCATTATGCTCATAGATGTTGGTAAGGGATGACATGAGAGGGAGATGGATTAGGTAGATGATGGATTATGATGTGGATTATGGAGGGATTGGTGGATAATGACGTGGATTATCTAGGGAAGATGGATGGGAGGCTTAGCCAAAAGCATGGACCATAGGAATGTGATGGGGGAGATATGTAGGATAATGAGTGAAGGGTGAGGAGATGGAGGTATGTGGAATCGTTGTGAAATGGAAGGGAACCATGACCAATGGTTGCACACATTGTGATAAACGTTGAATCTTTTGATGTGGAGGGGGTGTAGGAAGCAATGGAGATGGTTTTCTTAGGAGAGGGGTGATGAAGTGCTTTAGGTAACCACATAGACTTAGTATTTTTTTTACTTTTATTTTGCTTGTGGGATGGAATATGAGATTTTTTAATACAATGGGAATGTGAGGTGGAAGTGGATGGTTGGGATTTTTGAGATGTAGATGCCTCGTTTGACTTGTTTTCCTTTTTCTTAGGTACCCAGACCATTTTTTTTTTAGAATTTTATTTTGAAAGTATGGGCTTCTATTGATTTTTGGATGGATTTTTCTTTGCTTTTGTGTCCTAGGGCATGAGGACCCTTTATATTTTTTTCTTTATAGATAGAGGCATCAAAAAAATTTATTTTGAATTCCATGGGTATGGTGGAATGAGTGGAAGCTTCATGTTTAGACAATGTGTGCATTGATTGGTCATGATTAGGATTTTTAGAGGATTTATGGATAGGCGGATAAGGAAATTTGATAATGGGGATATTAGGTGTTGGGAGTAGTGGTGGTGGATTATATGGATGGATATTAGGAGTTGGAAGAAATGGTGGCAAAGTTGATGGTGGAAGGTGTACGGTCACATGCTTTTGACATTTATAAGATAATGGAGGAGGGATGGCAACATATGTTTTAGGCATATGATAGGATTTATGGTGGAAAGAGGACTTATGATGGATGGAGGAAGTACCAACATCTTTAGACTGGTGTCCTTGGGGTGTATATCCAAGGCCATAAGAGCATGGAGGGACCTTGACATGGATGGGCTCCAAAACACCTTGTTCATGAAGACCTAAACCTTTACCTTGATAGTTCATGTTCTAAAGCATGTGATGGACAATGGGACTAGGTGTGTTTTGGACACTAGACTTGAGTTCATTATTAGATGAAGAAGGTAAATTGGATAAAGGTTGTTGTTGTTCTAAGGAGGAACATTCATGAATAAATATGGATAGACCAATAGGACATGTCGATGGATTTGAAATGGGGTTGATATTGGATGTGGAAGGATCATTAGGATCTTGATTATGTTCATTTATATCCACACTAATGGTTTGATCTTCTACATTTACTTGGGAGGCATGTGTCTCAACATGACAAGTGGATAATGCAAGATCATGGATAGGACTAGGTAGGGGGTGTATAGGAGCAATGGAGGTTTTTTTCTCATGGATAGGTGAAGTGATAGGATCTTGACCATGGAATGCATAAAGTTGGATAAGAGGATCATCATGGCCTTCTTGATCATAGGTAGGATCTAGATCATAGAGGGAAGCTTCATCATGAATAGGACCAAGTATGTTATGAGTGGGATCATTAGAAGGGCCTAGATCTTGATTAGAATGAGAGGTTAATGTTTCCTCATGCTTAGGATAATGCTCTTGACATAGCTCTTGGGTTTGAGTGGAAATGGAAGTGGAAGACTCTAGAAGAGGCTTGGTATGCTCTTTATGATCAACAACATGAGGGCATGATGGTATTTGACTTAGACATATAAGATCAATAGTTTGTGGACCACATGATGGAGTTGGAAGAATAGACATGGAATTAAAAGGTTCGTTGGTAAGCTCATTAATGGGTGCTTGACATGGGGATGGTCTATTTCATGCTAGTAGTCTTTGGAGAAAACCGTTAAAGGATTTTTTGGTTGATGGATTAGAGCTTGAGAAGTTGGATGGTGGTGTTGGTGTGGGACTAGTTTGCTTTGAGATCGGTACTTTATTAGATGAGGATGGAGGAATACTAAATGGAATGGTGTATGATTCCAAACTTAGGGTGGTATTTCCCTTTTCAATAGTATCATTAAGGTGACCTAAGATTTCAACAAAGTTTTCATCATCACTAAGATCTACAAAGTTCTCATCATCACTAGGAGAAAAGTTTGACCCACCTTGGAGGATATATGGTTTTGGATTATCTTCATGATTAGGTGAAGGGGCTCCTCGAAGTATGACATTGGGCTTGTGACTAGAATTGTTAAGGATTAGGACCATTTTAGCAAGTGCTTGACTAGGGTTAGGGTGATGATGATGATGTGGAATGATTAGATTGCATGAATTGGATTGATTATGATGAAATTGATTTGAATGTGATTAGAAAAAGGATGATTAAGATGATTAGAATGATATGTTTATGTGTTTGTGTTCATAGTTTGATATGTCAATTTGAAAATAAATGATTACACATGTACACACATGAATCACACACATAAGACACATAAGCAAGTTTGAATTTAAAATTATGAATGTGATGATTAAGCACACACTTGAAGAATACACATCAACTAGTCCTAGAACTAGTCAAGTGGGTATGGCCAATTAGGTCTTAAGCTAGGATGCACGAGGTTGAATAGGGATAATTTGAAATAAAAATCCTGCCACAGAGCTAGGAGAAAGGGTTAACCCACCCTTCACCTTCACTTCCCAACGGTATAAATTTTTTTGGGGCTTAGCCAAGAGTGACAAGATTTTAACTCTCAAAGAAGCGTGTCTTTCGATTCACACTTTGATTGAGGTCATCCCAAGGGGTGATGAAATCCCCTAGTAGGCCTCCTATGAAGGGTATGACAAACGTGAACCAAGTGAAGTATTTTTTATCACACACACACTTGATTCACACTCGCAATTGTTAATTTCTATTTAGAAAATTGAAATGTGTGTAAAACAATTCAAACACTTATTATTTTTAACTCAAAGTCAAAATGTATGATGGAAGACAATGTTCTTTTTTTTTTAAGCCCAATTTCAAAGTGTGATTGAAAACAAGATGTTTGTTTTAAAGTCCCAAATTGAAGTGTTTTGCAAACAAGATTGATTGATTAAATGAGAGATAAAGATAATAGAATGAGTGCACTCCAAAGTTTTCGCTTTCCAATTTGATGTGTATGAATGATATTGCTGCTACTATAGATCCTTATGATCACCTACAAAATAATTAAAATATATATATATAAGGCAACCATAAACAAAAAAAGTTCATCAAAAAATTGCAATTTCAAATACCTATTTTTAACATAACCAAATTAGATTTGATTATTTGAAGATTTTATTGATCTGAAAAATAAAAATGTAAAGAAGGAACCCCTACTTAGTGTTTGAGAGCTTTCCAAAAATGTAAAGAAATTAGAAAAATTCTCTGTTTTGCGCCAGAAAATGCAGATTTATGAAAAACATATAGAAAACAAAGATTGGATTATTTCGCATTGTATTTTACCTATAAATTAAATCTGTAAAATAGAGACCCCTATTAAAATTTGAAGAGATTTCCATAAATGTAAACATTTATGAAAAATTAGTCGATTTGTGTTCAAAATGTAAATTTTATGAAAAAGCATAAAATAGAGATAACTCCTACAAAAATAGCGATAAACTCTCAATTGATTTATTGTGGCCTTTTGAGATTATTTATAGCTGTCTGTGAAAATATTGTGGAAAAATAAATAGCCGTTTGGAAGATATGACAAAATTTGTAAAACTTGGTGTTTTGTCCAAAAACTAGCAGACCTACAAAAAAAAGTTAATGAAACCTGCAAGAAAGCAAGCTAGATCAAAGGATTCACATCAGGTTCACCAAATGTAGTTAGGAAAAATTATATATAAAAATAAAACAACAAGATATGAAAACTCTAACAAGCACAATAGAGCACACACTAGCATGAAAATCAAAACAAGAAAGCAAACCAAAACCGATCTCCAAGCTAGATTTGATTTATCTCCATTTCTCTTCTCAATCTGCATGAGAATGCAAGATTTTGAAGGTTTGATTTTTGATATGTTGATTGCTCATTTTCACAACATAACGATAACCTGAAGATAATAGAAGAAAAATAAATAGATAGATGAAAAGATTGAGAGAAATTTTGGCAGAGTAAGGATGCTAGAAGAAGATTCCCCCAAATGACTTGTGAAATGATTGATTTATAGGAGAAGACTAATTTGATTCAATGGTCAAGATTAAAATTCAAATTTGTGATATGTATGGCTAGGATTAAAAGTTTATTTTAGTGCCTATGACGCACATTAGTTGGGTTATGACATGAGGCTAAAATTAAGATGTGAGGAAATAAGTGGGATTCTTTTATTTATTTGGAGAGAAAAGATGCCTATGACGCACAATGAATGGTGGTAAAAATAGGATGTGAGTGGGAATCTCATAATTTAAATAATAAAATTATTTAAATTATTTATGCATGTGAAGAGTTGTAGTCATGTGACACATGTTGCAATGTGACAATAAGTGAGGGATTAATTTAAATATTTGATTTAAATTATTTTGGGACATGTGAAGGGGGAATTAATTAAATAAATGAGATTTATTTAATTAATTGGGAAGGTGATTAAGTGGAATAAATGGGATAAGTGGGATAATGTAATGACCTAGGGTAAAATATTACAAGATTTTTTACAAGGTCATGTATCGACTAGTTAATGTTATGACATGGACAATTTTGGGTGTCTACACTCTCGATCCAAACAAACCTTTGCCTCTAAACTTTAGATCAAATTCCTATTGCCATTATCACTAAAAAAGTGGACACAATGCAAAACATTGTAAGCGTATTAAACATATTGTGCAAGACCTCATTGATTCTGGTTGACTTCAAATTGGAGGTGTTAAAGATCAAGGAAATGAGTTTGTTGCCCCACCCAACCAAAACTTAAAAATATTTACCAACCCTATTCCTAATCATAACATTTCATTTTTCAAAGCTAGTGAAACTAAAAAGAATGATGTGATGAGTGTTGACATAGATGATGACACCAATGATATTGTTCAACAAGATCCCATCGATATTGATGAACAAGGTCCTATGAGTGATATGGCTGGATTGATCGAAGTCATACCTCGTAAGGGCCGAACTAAAAATCCTCTTGAAATTTCTTTCTCATATAAATATATACTTAAACATGCAGTCGATGGTCCTCTTTACATGGTTGATTGAATCTATGATAAGCGCACTAAAGGATGTATGTGGAGAGAATGTAATCACGAAATAATTCTTACTTATGTATTATCTATGTGAACCCCTAAACCTACAAATGCACAAAGACAACAAACACGGTTAGATGTTAGATCCAAATGCAATACAAGAGTGAGAGATTCCCCATGAAATCCATCTATTTCAACTTATCTATTAGGAAATGAAGAACAAACCCAAATAAAATGAAATTAAATCCTAATCTAGCCAATAGATTGATGATCCCATGGGGGAATTGGTGCCAATAGAGTGTTGCAATTGGCCCTTTCCCAATTCCTAGGTTGCAATGTGGATGATCTAGAAATGGTCAAATCTCCAAAGAGATTTGAGCATAACTTTGATATAAATGTTAAAAATGATGAATTCTTGGATGAAATGAGCAAAATTAGTTCTCAATTGGAGAGAGTAACTTTGCATGAGGATTGTGGATGTGAAGTGAGGAGAGGAGTCTCCAATTTATAGAATTTAATTTGGAAGAGGTGAGCAAGATTGAGCAATGTGGGACAAAAGATAATCCAATGGCATTGTGCCACTTGTCCACATGTGATTGGATGAGGAATGAGCACATTTTGGCCAATGTGTATGATAAATGCATAATTTTGAATTTTGAAATATTGAGATGACAAGGTGGATGAGAAGTCAAATGGAGTTATGACCACTTGGCTCAATGCAAAGGACATGTAAGATGTATTAAATGCCTTGTTGGAAGGACCAAGTCCACTTGGCATTTTTTGAATTCAAATGAGGGAATATTCCCTTTTGACGCTTTGTGAAGGAAAATGGATGAATTAATAAATCAAAGTATTTGATTTATTGTGCAAGTTGCATTCTCTAGAGAAATTTAATGAAAGGGATTAAGTTAATCATGGTTTTGATTGATTTAATGAAGAATTTAGATGATGTGACAATTTAGACTTAGATTTGTGAATTGATTTAAGTCAAGAATTGAGAGGAAATGATTTATTAAATAAATAATTTGATTTATTTAATCAAGAAGGAACATGTTAGATTAAATCAAATAAGGTTTAATTTATTTAATTTAATGAGAGGACTTTAGAGAATTTAATCAAATAAAATGATTTATTTAATTAAACAGATATGTAAGGTTAATTAAATTAATTTAATTAATTTAACTAGAGGAGGTGATAGACTTAATCCAATACATAATGATTTATTAAATTAAGAGATAGAATGTGATGAAATGCTAAGAGTGTGATTTAGGAGGAAATGTTGTTAGTAATCAGGATCAGGTGTGCCAAAATGAACTTGTACATTTTTCATGTCTACATTTTGCCCCTCTTTGAACCAATGTACTTGTTGCATTGATTCAAAGAATAAACTACTGTGATCAAAGGTCTAGGATTTTCTCAAATTTTTTCAGATACCCCACTGCTGCCCCAGCATAAGGATATTGCCCCCTTGAGAGATCGGACGAAAATTTTGGTTTTGTGGATGATCTCGTGAAAAAGATGACAAGGTGCCTAACAGGCCAGAAATATCCCAGAATGCAAGAAAATTGCATTAAAATGCCAAGAGGGATGTAGAATGACTCTCGGTTGGATGAAAACAGGATTGGGGGACGAAAACCCTTGCCAAAAGGTCAAATTAGGTTAAAAAACCCTAATTTTTAGGCTTAAATAGACCTCGAGGGTCACTTTCAATGCACTTGCAATTTTAGCCTTTAGGAAAATTCACTCTTTGAGCTCTGAGTCTTGGTTGAAATGGCACGATGACAGCTTCCCAGGCATGTGTCAGAGAGAGTACGAGTGGACCAATGGCCAGTCGGCGCAGGACCCGTGGTATGTACCTCTATCTAACTTTCATTTTTTTCATTTTACGTGCATTAAATAGGGTCGAGGTGTCACATAAGTTGTGCGGCGCTATATGGTGCCACTGAAAATGTTTTATCAGTGTCACGCGGTCTTGTATGGCACCACACATTTCAGTCTTGGCATTAGGGTTCTGTCGGTCAAAGTCCACCGCAAGTGCATATTTTGTCGTGTGGCGTAGTTAGGAAAACCAGGGTTTGCCATATATTGGACATCATATGCAAATAGCGCTGCGTGGGCTATTTTGAAACTGCGAGAGATGCAAGGCTTACCGTGGTGGCGCAGTTTGGGATTTTCCAAACTGCACCGCACCCACAAACAGTGCCACATTTGATGTTTTGGGTGCAAAAGAAAGTGCAAGACGTAAAAGGTTTATTTTTTTTCTGACGCGATGGCCTTGCTTGTGCAGGAGGAGCTTCATGTACTTTACTTGCGAGAGCACAGATGGCCAGTACTTAGCAGATTGTAGGATATGCATGAGTTGGTTCAGGAGCATCTTGGTGCCCTTGGTCTTTGGTATGTTGCGTATGTCCCTCCTGTTCGGGCACACTTAGGCATGATGACGGCCCTGGCCGAGCGATGACATAGCGAGACCTAATCCTTCCATCTTCCCACCGGTGAGGCTACTATTACCCTCAAGGATGTATGGCACATCCTTTAATTACCTATTCATGGACCCCGAGTTATCTATGATCTAGACACTGACCGAGATGCTTGCTATGGGGTTATGGAGCTTGATGAGATTGACTTTGTTGATGGTCAAATTGATTTAGAGAGATATCGGGGCAGTGTGTCTGCTTATAGATTGATTATTGCTACCATCATCTTAGGCCTTGTGGTACCCAATCGGTGGGGCCGATATTTTAGTCCAAGATGGAGATTAGCATGAGATCAGATGGTTCACCACAGGGTGTGCTTTGCTTGGGGACCCGTATTACTGGCGTCCCTCTACAGGGATCTTCATGAGTTCGCCTACCTAGGCAGTAGGTCACTTGGGGCTGGAGTCACCCTACTACACATTTGAGCATGGGAGAGGATCTACTTTGTCCAGATGTTACACCAATTCTCCTTGAGATAGATGATCCTCTCGTTTGGCGGTATGGCAAGGCAGAGATTCATTTTACCCACACTGGCACAGGTGGTCTTGCGAACTAGCAGCGAGTTCTCGATGAGATGAGAGAGTTTGTCTGGAGACCTTGGCTAGGTATTGGCCCATGGTTTGATGATGTCGATCAACTATTTTATGCTAGATAGGACAGATGGATGCAAGGTCGAGAGCACACGATGATTGAGAGGTATCTTCCCGACAGGGTTGCTTGATAGTTTGGGGAGGTACAGGATAGGCCCGATGACCAGTATGTGGCCATCTTTGCTTGCACTACCAGAGAGAGCATGGGGTCAGCCCATCCCGGCAACTGAGGCAGTATCCTCATTCAAGTAGTTGGTGGCCCGAATATGGCCATATGATTAGGGGCTAATAGATGCGGGGGTCACTCCAGCTTATAGGGCATGGTTCAGGCCTCCACTCAGATTGACAATTCTGGGTGTAGCTGCCCCACGACGCAGACCCAGGGGCTAGAGAGCTAGCCAAGGACGGGGCAGAGGAGGAGGTGGGCCACCTCCTCATCAGACACCCCCTAGGGATCCAACACAGCAATCACCTCCTTGAGTAGGGGTTCAAGATGGTCAGCCGAGGGCAGGTCCTCAGTAGCATCCAACAACACAGTCAGTAGGACAGCCAGTGGATCCGCTAGATCCTCGAGATGTACTGATTCAACAGCTGCAGGGCCAGGTACAGGTTTTGGCAGTAGAGCGGGATGAGGCACGACAACAGTTTGTTGCTACCGCTGAGAGGGACCAAGCACAATCCGAGAGGGATTAGGAGATTGGTCAATGTCAATAGCTAGAGAGTATAACTTCTACCTCCCAAGGCCGATCAGTTGACATTCGGGAGTACAAGGATGCCATCGGAGAGGCCGAGTACTATCAGCAGCACTACCGACAGGTAGTGCCATCAGTAGATAGAGTGCCAGATTTCTCTCAGTAGACAGGGAGGCGGCTGGCAGAGGCTCATGGTGAGAGATAGGATGGGGAGGGCAGTAGCCAGTAGGGCTAGCCCTTTTGATCACTTGACAGTTTGTTTCATTTGTGATATACAGGCTGCAATATTTTGGCCTTATTGTAGCATGTATTCGATGTACACTTGATTTGATTTGTATCATAATAGTTTTTTTTCATGATATATATGAGATGGTTCGCCCTTCATGATATGTATGGTGCACATGTATGATGCAATGAGGTGTTTTCTATTCTTATGTTTATGCAATATAATGTATGTAATGGATGCATTTCTTTTTGTATATTTTTCATGCTTTTTGGATGCAATGTATGTTTATAATGCTATAATGATATGCAAATGGTAATGGATGCACATGATTATGTATGATGTAATGCTTTTCTTAAGATGTTTTTAGAATAACAACTTTATATTATTCCTCATGACTTAAGATAATGATATAATGCAATGTGCTTTCGATGCTGACGATCTAGTGGATGCAGGATGTATGCATTTGGCGAAGTTTTGGTTACTGTTATGATACCATGTTAGTGTGGAAGGAAGATAGAAGAATTACAAAATTAATGAGTTAGTTAGAATGGTGATAGCGATTTGCATTGCTAGGAATTGGGATTTTCAAAGGGTCAATTGTGTTATGTTTTACAACACACCTAGGTACGATGCATCAAGGTATAAAGGACCAAGATGGCATGGTAACTAGTGTGACGGACTTTGACTCGAAAATCAGATAGGAATATTCTTGTTCACACTTGACATACATACTTTATTCAGGATGTAGTTCAGACATTCTAAATATCTTAGACCAAAACACAAAGAAAGAAAGCTTTCCTATGTGGTCAACAAGATACCTAAAATATCTTCCCTACAAACCAAACAAAACATGCATGACCAAGTTATTTTACAAGGGTATCCCACAAGCATAACAGATAAAAAGATAATGATCATTGCCCTATTCCTTTCTCTCTATACCTATTTTGTTTAGGCATCATCGAGAGGTCCTTCGAACAACCACAAAATAAGATAAGCCAAAAAGACCAAATAAAGTAAATAAACAAGCTAATGTTCTTCATATAGCTAGCCAAGACTAACTACTATGAGGGGTACCTGATGCTTATGTCCATCGTAGGAAAACTTCATCCTAGGACATGTTGTGATCAGGGTTTGGTGGGACTGATTTGGGTGATAAGCTATTGATATTCCGAGTTGACTAACTTGCTTGTTTACTGACTTAGACTTTCAAGACTCTGACGATTAGAGTGTTCAATTTTTTGAACCTGCTAAACCTGCTTCTGACTGACTCACCAAAGGGTGAAGTCAATGATTGACTTTATTATCAGTGAGATGATCATGGGTGAAAGCAAGATGAAATGGATGCACCATTTTGGATTTTCAGATATTTTAAGGTTGTTTTTGGAATTTTTGAGATGTTTTACAAATGTTTTTGGCATTTTTGAGATTTATGACCAACAAAGTAACTTAAAGACCTATCCTAGGGGTCTCGGGAGCTGATCCATAGATTAGCCTTGCCTACGTTATACGCGTAGAGACCACGTAGTTTGACTGACGATAAACTAACTTGATGACAAGATGGACAAATGAATTGCCCCTTTTATTGCTTAAAGGACTGACTTAAGATGTAGACTAGATGGGCAAATGGATTTCCAATGTGACGGACACCTAAGGATTAACCCTAAATGTAAAATAGATGGGCAAACAGATTGCCAATGTGACAGATGCCTAAGGACTAACCCTAACTATCTCGGGGGATGATCAAAGATCAACCTGTTGGAGTGAAAATATACTAAGAGGCAGGGGTGAATCAGTGTTTATAACTTCTTAAATATTTTTAAACTGAACCTGAAAAGAGCCATACATATGCTCTCATTTTTCAATGATAGGGTCATTCATGTATTTGAATGCAATTACATAAACTAAAATGAGTAATGTAACATTGCATTTTAAATCAGTAAAGAGCTTAAGAAAAAAAGTCACAGAGACACAATAGACACAAGATATGCCAAGTGGAAAACCCTCCTGGGGTAGAAAAACCACTCCTGAATCTGCTACCTTTTTTAGGCTTTCATTTCAATAATTTATTTTGACAAAGCCTCAAAGGCTGATTTCTGAGCACCGACTCAAGGAGCACCAACCCCTCTGTTTAGAGACACCAATCTCAAGGAGCACCAACCCCTTTCTTGATTTTTAATAGAACATACAATAGTACAGAGGATCTCTTTGTTTCACTTGATTTCTGTCAAGTGCCTCTTGACAGACAAAACATAGAATTTTCAAGAGTCAGAATTGACTCTTCAGAATTCCATGCATTATTTAATCTCGATGCATCTTGAGGAAAATCATATCTCTATTACAATACAGTCTCATCAAAATTTTTTTCAATCATACATACTTTCTTTCTTTTTCACTGTTTGATTTTCAATGTTTTCTTATACAAAAAACTATAAGTCTGAATACACACTATGTTTTCCAATTTTCAGCCCCAAAAGAACATAATAGACTTTTAGAACACTCTATAGTAATTCCCCTGTTTTTCATTTTTCATATGCTGTCATGATTGAACCCTAAACTTACTTGATTTGGATTTTTCACAAAAACATCATTACACTTTGGAAGTATTACAACTGTTACTCGAATTTTACATACTAGAAAGTTATTGCAAGGTTGTATTTATGGTTACATAATAACGGTCAGGTCAGATCTAATGTTGCAGTGTTCACAAAGGAGAGATTCTTTCTTTCTGTTGAGGATAGGACAGCAATGACCAAGAATAGAAGAGTGACTGAGCATGTCTTCACCAAAAGCCTGCACTTGTAGTGCTTAAACAAAAGTAGTGAGATCACATCATTTAAAAACTGAAATGATAGCCATTTTCCTTGACTGAACCAACAATGCATCATAAGTATTTTTAGCCACATGTATTAATGAAGAAAGAATATACCCAAGGAGATTTGACAAATAAGTTGAAAGCATTTTGAAGCGTAACTGAAATACCTTCACAGGAAACGTTATTCATGTACCCAGATGATCATATGAAAAGATTTGATGGAATTATCATTACCCATAACAAGACAACCTAGATCCTTAATATAACTAACATGATAACCCTCAAAAATCATTGCTGGAAAAATGAAATTGTTGTTTAAAGAATAGATTACCAGATCTGCAATGGAGAGAAAAAATGACCACACAACCTTCCAAAAAATGAGTTTGCAGCCTGTGGCTAAAAGAAGACACACAGAGCGACTTCTGTGGAGAGCTCCTGACTGCTCCCAATCTATTGTACAGTAGCAGAAATGGCAGGGATAACAAAGAAATGGCCGAGTGCAATGATCCATGGTGGTGGCCAGTAGGGTTTCAACCAAAAAACATAAACAAAGTGAAATGAACATAGTTTGCCCTAATCTTCCAATGCAAGTGAAGTGAATTCCTTTGTAAACTATGAATCCCATTTGGAGTCCGAGAGTAAAAACATTAAACAATCGAAATTGCATAAAACACTTTGGAATCCATGGGTAGATCAATGACATGTGTGATTGAAGGAGTAGATTTGACATTTGTTCCCTTATCACACAACCACGACCTCCTTTTGAACACCCTACGGTATAGCGGTAGTTGCTTGAAAATTGCTAGTTGTTCCCACCACGTTACCGCAGTTAGCTACCTAACAGCTCACGATACAGCGGTAGCAGTCTTTCCTATCGCTGGCGATTTCCATCGCATTACCGCGGCTACCTTCCTGACTGCCCATGGTGTAGTGGTAATAGTCATCTTGCCACTGGCGGTTTCCACCACGTTACTGCGGTTACATTTCTGACAGTGCGCGGTATAGCGGTAACTGTCTTACATGTCGCCAATGGTTACCACCACACTACTGCGGTTACCATCCTGACTCCTTGTGGTATGGCGATAGTAGACCTATAAGCCGCTAATGACATTCACCGCACTACCGCAGTCACTGGCATAACTGCCAGCGGTACGCGGTAAGCTTTATACCGATTGTCAACATTTAATCCATGTTAAATAACCATGATGAGACCCAATAGAAATATAAGGTGCACTTCAAAATAAAGTGCCAAATAATATTCAATAATAAATATCAAGGTCAAATTTCCACCTTAGAATGTCATGAAAACTTAAGGACTTGTGATGAGTAAAATAGACTTTCGTAAATATCAAGATCATGTAACAAGAATTGTATCACTTGTAACCAGAATTGTATCACCTGAGCAAATGACCAGTAATTAGAAAACCTCAACAACCATTTGTAATTTGCACATGAGGTTAAACGATCAGTGCCACCAAGATAATAAATAATAAAACCAATGAAGTGAATGTGCCAACCAAAAATATGAATCAGCTAAGAAGATAACCATCAAGCCATCAAGATGCCAGATAACCATAAGATGACATCAAGGACAAAATAACATAAGAGGGATTCAACAAACTCCCCCTTTTTCCTTGATGGAAAAATTGAGCCACCAAACCAAAGATAATGAACTGTAACCAGATGCTCAAAATTCTCCCCCTTTTTGACACAAGGATAAAGGGAGACCAAACAAATATAAACCAGAACCAACTGTGGCATGCCATAAAAACTACAGAAAGAACCTTTGAGCAGCTAAGTATAAGTTGTAGGAAGAGCTAACTATCTCCCCCTATCACCAGGATAGACTATTTAAGATAGCAAGGATTGAGAGACCACTCCCAATCAAGACCTATGTCTCTCAAAAGCATCTTTAGCCAACAGTTTTGTAAAAATTTCAGCAACCTATGCTTGTGTAGGAACATATTGCATAGATACCTCGTTAGCCAGCACCTTTTCATGAAGAAAATGAAATTTTATAGCTATATGTTTAGTTCGAGAGTGCATAACTAGATTTTTTGAGATATTTATTGCACTAGTATTGTCACACAGAATAGTAATTGGTTTTGGAATTTCAATACCCATATTTGATAATGTATGTGACATCCAAATTACTTGAGTGCAGCAAGAAGTGGCAGCTATATATTCTACTTCAGGAGTAGAGAGCAAAATAGATTCTTGCTTTTTTCTGTGCCAAGCCACTAAACGATCACCAAGAAAGAAAGCATCACCACTGGTGCTTTTCCTGTCATCTAGACATCCTACCTGGTTAGAATTAGTATAAGCTATTAAAGAGAAATCATTGCTTCTGGGATACTAGAGCCCATAGTCCATTGTTCTTTGTACATACTTAAGAATTCTTCTCACAGCATTGATGTGAGATTCTTTAGGAGCAGATTGAAAACGAGCAACCACGCAAAAAACTTGCATTATGTCAGGTCTTGAGGCTTTTAAATACTATAGGCTACCTATCATTGACCTATAATCAGTTGAATTTACAGCAGGGGAGTCATCAACTTTGCTAAGTTTATAGCCAGTAGCCATTTGGGTGCTTACAAGATGACTTTCATCTATTTTAAACCTTTTTAACATTTCTTTTTCATACCTTGTTTGAGATAGAAAGATGCCAGAGTCAAGTTGTGAAATATGGAGACCTAAGAAAAATGATAGTTCTCCCAACATTGACATTTCAAATTCAGATTCCATGATTTGTGAGAATTTTTTACTCAAGGCAATATTGTTGCAACCAAAAATGGTGTCATCAACATAAATTTCAACAACAAGAATATCATATCCTTCAAATTTAACATATAGATTGTTGTCAACTCCTCCTCTAATGAACCCTTTTGACAGTAAGTGATTGTCCAATCTAGAGTACCAAGCTCTAGGAGTTTTTTTTCGGCCATATAGAGCCTTTTTCAGCCTATAGACATGATTGGGTTTGTTTTTACATATAAACCCTTCAAGTTGTTCTATGTAAACTTCTTCTTCTAAGTATCCATTCAGAAAAGCAATTTTTACATCCATCTGATATATAGTGAAATTTTTGAAAACAAAATATGCCAAGAAAATTCTAATGGATTCAAGCCTAGTAAGTTTCACCGAAATCAATACCTTCTTGCTGAGCATATCCTTTGAGGACATATATGGCCTTGTTGCAAACAACCTGACCATTTTCATCATGTTTGTTTCTAAAGATCCACTTGCCACCTATGACATTTTTGTCATCTGGTCTTGGGACTAGATCCCAAGTCTGATTTTTTTCAATTTGATTAATTTCTTCCTGCATTGCATTAATCTAGCATTCATCAGTTAGAGCATCATCAAAAAATTTGGGCTCAAACTGGGTGATTAAACAAAATGTTGTAAGCTCGGCTATGTGAGATTTTTCATCATAGTTAACATATTCTTTTCTTGTTTGAACTCCTACAGATTTATCTCCTATAATCAGATCCTTAGGATGATTTCTAGCAAGAGATTTTGAAGTAACTTTGGGTTCACATTTTTTTGAGCTGATTTCAGCATCTTCAAATTGTGCTTCAGCAAGTTTAGGGCTTGCTGATTTTGGTTCAGCCTTTGCAGTTTCAAAGCTCTCAGTGATTATATAAAGCTCAAATCCATCCTCTTCATCATCCTGCATAGGTTCAACATCTAACAAAAGATTTTCATCAAATTTAACATTGATAGATTCAACAATTTTGTTCAACCTATTGCTAAAGCATTTATAAGCTCTATTGTGTCTAGAGTATCCTAAAAAGATACCTTCATCAATTTTAGACTAAAAACTGCCTAAGTTTTCATCATCTCTTTTAATAAAACACTTGCAGCCAAATATTCTGAAGTATTTAATTTGGGCAGATTTCCCATACCATAGTTCATATGGAGTGAAATTTGATTTCACTCTAATCTGCACTCTATTCAAAATGTAAATAGATGTATGAACAACTTCTTTCTAGTACATATTTTCCAGATTTGCTTGATTCAGCATAGTTCTTTCCATTTATTTGACAATCTTTTTTTTTGCTCAACTACCCCATTTTGCTGGGGTGTTCTAGCAGCTGCATACTGTCTTTTTATGCCATGTTTGTCACAGTAGTCTATGAATTCTTGTGAGATGAATTCACCACCTTTGTTAGATCTTAAACACTTCAGTTTTAAGTCTGTTTCTCTTTCTACCAGTTTTGTAAAAACTTTAAAGTGTTCAAAAGGTTTTGATTTACTCTTGAGGAAAGTAACCCATACCATACTAGAGTAGTCATCAACAAACCTCATGAAGTATTTCTCACCATTTATGGATCTAGTCCTTGTAGGACCATATAAGTCAGTATGAACAATTTGCAGAGGCTTAGTAGAAAAATGTTCCTTAGATTTAAAGCTTACCTTGGTTAGCTTTCCTTTGAGACACTCTTTACAAACAACTTTGTGAGGTTTTCTAAGAGGGGGCATACCTCTTACATTTTGATTTTTGCTAATTCTGACCATATTGTAAAAATTAATGTGGCCTAGTCTCTTGTGCCACAACCAAATTTCTTCAATCTGAATCATTAAGCATATACCATGATTGTTCTCATGTCCAGAGGTTTCTAGTAAGTTGTACACATTTCCTTTAGTCCTCCTTCCAGCAGCAACAACTTTACTTGACTGGTTTTTGATTTCATATCCTTGTGAAGTGAACATGACTTGATAGCTGCTATCACAAATTTGACTGATGCTCAAAAGGTTGTGTTTTAATCCTTCTACATAATAAACATTTGAGATTGGAGTGTCTTCATTCAGCAACAGAGAACCTCTTCCTCTGATTTGAATTCCAGAGTTGTCTCTGAACTTTACATATCCGCTAGCATAGTCTTCTAGATTTGTAAATTTTTCTTTGTCACTGGTCATGTGGTTTGAACAGCCACTGTCTAGGACCCATAGGTCCTTCTTCTTAGAGTGAAAAGTAGTTTGAACAAGCATAGTCTGTTCAATGTTGTTGACTACTTTGGGTTTCCAAACTTTGATGGTTTTCAACTGTTTATTCTGCTGATCAGCATTGCATTGCTTTGCTGAATGACCCAAATATTTGCAAGTAAAACATCTAATCTGTCTTGCAAAACCATGATTCTGCCTAAAGCCGAATCTAGGAGTTCTAGCATTCACGAGTCTGCAAGAATTTACTTTGTGACCAAAATTATTGCAGAAGCAACAATACCCATAGAAGAGAGGGTAGGAGTTGTAAACCATTTTTTTTCTCCTAGAAGGATGAATGTGATCCTTGACAAACTCAGCGTGTTTGTGTTTAGGCTTTTTGTTTCCAGCAACATTATTTTTCTTCTCACTATCATTTGAGCATTCACCTTTAACAAAGACAATACCAGTTTTATCTTTGTTTAATTTCTGTTTACTAAGCATGTCATTCAGTTTAAGAGTGCTTTCATACTTTTCGATATTCTTCCTGAGATCTACAATCTCATGTTCAAGTTTATGAATTTCTTGATCTTTGGAACTTACGTCAATACGAAGACAATCTTTAACTCTTTTGGATTCTTCAAGTTGAGTTTTAGAGAAATTATCTCAAGATTAATGAGCTGCTCTTGTGTGTTATCTTGAACAGCATTCTGTTCTTGAGCACGCAAATGTTTCTTAAGTTTTCTCAGCTCTTTTAGAGCATATTTCAGTCCTACTTCATAGTCCACTTCACCTTCTTCAACATCATTGTTGTTTGTTTCATCTTGCTGAATGATTTCAGCCATGAAGAGATTTTCATCTTCTTCATCTAGAGAGTCATTAGATTCAGAGTCTGTAATGTTTTTGCTGAACAAACTTTTCTTCTTTTTGAAGTTAAATTTCTGTTTGGGTCTATAAGCCTTTTTCTTGGAAAATTTCTCATATTTCTCATTATCACTGTTTGTGTCACCATAGGGACACTTTGCAAAAAACTGGCCTATTTTGCCACAATTAAAGCATTTGAAGGGAATTTTTCCCTTTACTTTCCAGAACCTTTTTTGAGTTTCCTTACAAAATGGGATTCTAATTCAGAGAGCTCATCCCTTTCTTTCCTTTCAGCATTAAATGATGCTTCTTTTGTAGTGGGGTTGTTTTTACTAATCCTCATTTCATAGGCAATCAACGTGCCTTCTAAACTGTCAATGGTAAGCTGGGTAAAATGTTTCTTTTCTTCTAGAGTAGCTACCTTAGCCTCAAATTTTGTTGGCAAGGTTCTGATGACCTTGGTTACTACATCAAATTCCTTGACTTCTTCTCCCAGACCCTTCATTGCATTTACTATTTCATCAACTCTCAAAAAGTATTCAACTACTTTTTCATCGTCCCTCATTTTTAGTTCTTCAAACTGGTGTTTTAGAGTGAGGACTTCAGACTGTTTTACCTTTTCATTTCCTTGATAGATAGTTTCAATTTTAGTCCAGATTTCACTAACAGAACTGCAGTGCATGACTTTGATGAAGACATCTTTAGTCAGAGCACATAGAAGAGCATGCTTTGCTCTTGCATTAGTTTCATATCTCTTCTTTTCATCAGAAGTAGTTGGCAAAGTAGCTCGTACAGTGTTCCCAATCAATACTATGCTCCAGACATCAAGGTCTATAGAAGTTAAGTAGGTCTACATTATGATTTTCGAGAATACATAATCAGTTCCATCAAATAATGGAGCTCTAGTCATGGAAGTACCTTCATGAGCTTGAGACATTTTGAGTAGACTCCAAGTCCAGAATCAATCCTAGGTTGGAAAGACCTATCAGAGGACCCTAGGCTCTTATACCAATTATTGGAGTGAAAATACACTGAGAGGGGGGGGGGGGTGAATCAGTGTTTATAACTTCTTAAATATTTTTAAACTGAACCTGAAAAGAGCCATACATATGTTCTCATTTTTCAATGATAGCATCATTCATGTATTTGAATGCAATCATATAAACTAAAATGAGTAATGTAACATTGCATTTTAAAGCAGTAAATTGTTGAAGCAAAAAAATCACTGAGACACAATAGACACAAGATATGCTGAGTGGAAAACCCTCCTGGGGTAGAAAAACCACTCCTGAACCTACTGCCTTTTTCACGCTTTCATTTCAATAATTTATTTTGACAAAGCCTCAAAGGCTGATTTCTGAGTACTCACACAAGGAGCACCAACCCCTCTGTTTAGAGACACCAATCTCAAGGAGAACCAACCCCTTTCCTAATTTTTAATAGAACATACAATAGTATAGAGGATCTCTCTATTTCACTTGATTTCTATCAAGTGCCTCTTGATAGACAAAACATAGAATTTTCAAGAGTCATAATTGACTCTTTAGAATTCCATGCATTATCTAATCTCGATGCATCTTGAGGAAAATCATATCTCTATTACAATACAGTCTCATCAAACTTTTTTTCAATCATACATACTTTCTTTCTTTTTCACTGTTTGATTTTCAATGTTTTCTCATACAGAAAACTACAAGTCTGAATACACACTGTGTTTTCCAATTTTCAGCCCCAAAAGAACATATTAGACTTTCAGAACACTCTATATTAATTCCCCTGTTTTTCATTTTTCATATGTTGTCATGATTGAACCCTAAACTTACTTGTTTTGGATTTTTCACAAAAACATCATTACACTTTGGAAGTATTACAATTGTTACTCAAATTTCACATACTAGAAAGTTATTGCAAGGTTGTATTTGAGGTTACATAATAACGGTCAGGTCAGATCTGATGTTGTAGTATTCACAAAGGAGAGATTATTTCTTTCTGTTGAGGATAGGACAGCAATGACCAAGAATAGAAGAGTGATTGAGCATGTCTTCACTAGAAGCCTGCACTTGCAGTGCTTAAACAAAAGCAATGAGATCACATCATTTAAAAACTAAAATGATAGCCATTTTCCTTGACTGAACCAGCAATGCATCATAAGTATTTTTAGCCACATGTAGTAATGAAGAAAGCATATACCCAAGGAGATTTGACAAATAAGCTGAAAGAATTTTGAAGTGTAACTCAAATACCTTCACAGGAAATGTTATTCATGTACCCAGATGATCATATGAAAAGATTCGATGGAATTATCATTACCCATAACTAGACAACCCAGATCCTTAATATAAGTAGCAGAAATGGCAAGGATAACAAAGAAACGATCAAGTGCAATGATCCATGGTGGCGGCCAATAGGGTTTCAACCAAAAAATGTGAACACAGTGAAATGAAAATAGTTTGCCCTGATCTTCTAATGCAAGCAAAGCAAATTCCTTTGCAAAATATGAATCCCATTTGGAGTCTAAGAGGACAAACATTAAACAATCTAAATCACATAAAACACTTTGGAATCTGTGGGTAGATCAATGAAATGTGTGACTGAAGGAGTAGATTTGGCATTTGTTCCCTTACCGCACAATCGCGGCCTCCTTTTGAACACCCTGCGGTACAACAGTAGTTGCTTGAGAACCGCTAGTTGTTCCCACCGCATTACCGCAGTTAGCTACCTAACAGCTTGCAATACAGGGGTACCAGTCTTTCCTACCACTAGCAGTTTCCACCGCGTTACTGCGGCTACCTTCCTGACTGCCCGCGGTGCAGTGGTAACAATCGTATTGCCACTGGTGGTTTCCATCGCATTACTGCGGTTACATTTATGACAGTACCTGGTATAGCAGTAACTGTCTTACATGCTGCCAATGGTTACCACTGCACTACCACAGTTACCTTCCTAACTCCTTGCGTTATGGCGGTAGCAGACTTGTATGCTGCTAATGACATTCACCGCACTACCGCGATCACTGGCATAACTGCTAGCGGTAGCGCGGTAAGCTTTATACCGACTGTCAACATTTAAGCCATGTTAAATAACCATGATGAGACCCGATAGAAATATAAGGTGCACTTCAAATAAAGTGCCAAATAATATTCAATAATAAATATCAAGGTCAAATTTCCACCTTAGAATGTCATGAAAACTTAAGGACTTGTGATGAGTAAAATAGACTTTTGTAAATATCAAGGTCATGTAACAAGAATTGTATCACTTGTAACCAGAATTGTATCGCCTGAGCAAATGACCAGTAATCAGAAAACCTCAACAACCATTTGTAATCTGCACATGAGGTTAAATGATCAGTGCCACCAAGATAATAAATAATAAAACCAATGAAGTGAATGTGCCAACCAAAAATATGAATCAGCTGAGAAGATAACCATCAAGCCATCAAGATGCCAGATAACCATAAGATGACATCAAGGATAAAACAACATAAGAGGTTTTCAACACAACCTTGCCTATGTTCAAGCTCAAAGATGACATAGTTCGACAAGGTGAAAGATTGACAAGACTCAATGATGAATTTTTGAAGATTTTCTGATATGGATGTTTTTGAAATTTTGATGAGTTTTTTGAATGCTTTTTTGTATTTTCGCATGATTTTGGGAAGGGCACAAAAGATATACACGACTCTGATCCACTGCCAATTTCAAGGACATGCCCCCAGTGTTTAAGCAATAGACTACTTTGATAAAGGCAAGATAAATGGACCTTAGGAATATGCCAAGTAGTACTATGGTGTAATATGATATGGACACCAGCTCAGGCTATGGTATGGATGCGAGCGAACGGGTGTATGGAGAATAAATGGAATGTGATGGAATGGATGAGTGAGTCATGCAGATCTTTATGGATAGAGAGTGCTTTATTTACACTTGACGCTTGTTTTCTAGGTTTTCACCAAGGTACTTGTCCAAAGCGCCACCGAAGTGGTTTTCACTAGAAGATGAATTTTTCTTTAATGTTTTCAATCCTTTTTCTGAATTTTTTGGATTTTTTGTTGTTGCCAAGACACCTGTTTACCAGGTTTTCATCAAGGTAACCATTTTTTTAGGACTTTTTCTAATTATTTTTGTATTTTTTGTTTCTATACCTTTCAAGTTCTTAGGCATAAATTTTTTTGAGATGAGAGTTGTACAGGGGCTCTTGCAGGGGCTCACCTTCTGGTGTTGATAGCTGATATGCCCCCAATTTGTAGCTTGTGGTGATGATGAAGGGCCCTAGCCAGTTAGGCTCAAACTTTTCTTTTGTATCTAGATTGGGCACATTCCTTTGATTCTCTTTTAGTGCGAGGTCACCAACCTAAAAGGTGTGTTGCCTGATCTTCTTGTTGTAGCTTTGTTTCAGTCAATTCTAGTAGACCTGTAGATGATTTAGGGCCTCCATACATCGTTCATCCAGTAACTCCAGCTCATTCAATCTTGTAACCCTATATTCTTCATTTGTGATGAGGTTTTGCAAGGATATTCTCAAGGATGGGAGCTCGATCTCATTAGGGAGGATGGCTTCTGATCCATAGACCAAGGAGAATGGGGTGGCACCTGTTTGCGTGTGGATGTTGGTGCGGTAGGCCCATAAGGTAGGATTTAGCTACAGATTCCAGTCACGGCCAGAGTCATTGATTGTTTTCTTGAGGATTTTCAGAATGGTTTTATTGGTAGCTTATGCTTGGCCATTGCCTTGTGGATAGTATGGAGTGGAAAAGCGATGTTTGATTTTGAATTTTTTGCATAAATCATGGACATCCTGATTTTTGAAGGGTGCCCCGTTATCAGAGATGATGGATTGGGGAACATCGTATCGAAAAATGAGGTAGTTTAGGATGAATTTGGATATCTGCTTTCCAGTGATGTAGGTCATACGAATTGCTTCGACCCACTTCATGAAATATTCGATGGCGGTGATGATGAACTTATGGCCATTGAATGAGGTGGGTGAGATTTTTCCAATAAGATCGAGCCCCCACTAGTAAAAGGGCCAAGGTGTAACAATGGGATGCAATTCTTGAGCCGGTGCATGAATGAGATCTCCATGTTGTTGGCACTGTAGACACCTTTTGACAAATTTATGTGCCTCTCTTTCGATTGTCGACCAATAGTATATGGTTCTCAACAATTTCTTAGCCAAGGTCATACCACTCAAATGCAAACTACAAGTGCCTTTGTGTACCTCCATTAGAGTAGTCAAGGCTTCCTCGAGTTTTAAACAACGTAACAATGTTTCGTCAACACTCCTACGGAAGAGGGTTTCTCTTAGGATGATAAATTGTAAGGACGTTTTGATGAAGGATGGCTTTAGGTTTGGTGTAATGTTGGTTGGGAGGATTCCTAATGTCAGGTAGGTGTAGATGTCATGGTACCAAAGATCATTGGGACCAACAAGTTCACATGCATATTCTGATTCTGGTACCTTGAAAGTGGGTACGAGAAGCTGCTCTACCAAGAATTCGTGTTTCGAGATGTTGCAGGGGATATCTAGCAAGGACCCGATTGTTGCCATTGCCTCTGCTGCTCTGTTGTTTGGCCTTGGTATTTGCTCAAAATTAATGTCGATGAATGATTCCTTGAGGCTTTCTACCACCTTTTTGTATGGTGCAAGATTATCATCTTTATTTTGATATTCACCGTTGACTTGGTTAATGATAAACTGTGAGTCTCCATAGACTTTTAATGCCATGATTCACCACTATGTTGTGATCTTGAGGCCTATGGTTAAAGCCTCGTATTCTGCAATATTGTTTGTACAGGGGAATGCTAATTTGTAGGATCTTGGTATACAATCTGCTTGTGGGGTGATGAAGAACACACCAACTCTTGATCCATGTTGTGTGTGAGAGCCATCAAAGTACAGTTTGCAGTGGTCGGCTACATTGAGATTGAAAAGGGACTCATCTAGGAATTCTGATACGAGTGGGTTATCTATGTAGAGAGGAGCTTGTGCCAACTGGTCTGCAATAACTTGTCCTTTGATCACCTTTCATTCAACATATTCAATGTCATGTTCAGATAATATCATTACCCATTTAGCCATTCTACCCGTAAGCATTGCTTTTGACAATAGATATTTCAGAGGGTCTATCTTGGCAATTAACTTCATTTGATGAGCTAACATGTAGTGCCTGAACTTTTGGGCTGCAAATACCAATGCCACACAAGCCTTTTCTATGGATGTGTAATTGAGCTCATGGCCCACCATTGTTCTGCTAATATAGTAAATCGCCCGCTCGGTTCCCTTTTCATCATGTTGGGGTAAAAGGGTGCCAAGGGCGGCCATTGTTGTTGAGATGTACAGAATCAATGGTTTCCCTATAATCGGTGGCATCAACACAGGTGGTGTAAGTAGATATTCTTTTATTTTGCTGAATGCTTGCTCGCACTTGTCATCCCATCTGAATGCTACTCCCTTATGGAGCAGGTGTGAATAGGCAATCTGCTTATCTGCTAGTTGTGCTATGAATCCTTAGATGGACTGGAGTCTACCTTGTAATCCTCTGAGTTGTTTTAATGTTCTGGGTGCTTCCATATCAAGGATTGCTTTTACTTTTGCAGGATCCACCTCTATCCCTCTCATTGAAACTATGTATCCTAGCAAATTTCTTGATTGTACCCCAAATACACATTTCTTTGGATTGAGGCTAACCTTGTATTGTTCTAGCCTGTCAAAGATTGCACTCAATGTCGCTATGTGATCCTGCCTTTTCTTTGATTTAGCCAATATGTCATCCACATAATCTTCAACAGTTTTGTGGATCATGTCATGGAAGATCAGTGTCATTGCTCTTTGGTATGTAGCTCGTGCATTCTTTTGCCCAAATGGCATCACATTCCAGTAGTAGGTGTCCCAAGGACATGTAAAGGCGTTCTTGTGCTGGTCCTCCTTTGCTATCATGATATGATTGTATCCCGAGAAGCCATCTATTAGGGACAACATCTCATGCCCAGCCATTATGTCCACTATCATGTCAAGTTTGGGCAGTGGAAAACCATCCTTAGGACATGCTTTGTTTAGATCTCTAAAATCCGTGCAGATGCGGATGCCCCCATTCGGTTTTGAGACTAGCACAAGATTAGATACCCATTCTGGATAGTCGATTGGGTGTATGAAGTCAACATCCAGGAGCTTTTGTAGTTCAATCTTAATGAGCAAGGATATTTTCAGGTGCATCTTCCTTAACTTTTGTCTCACTGGTTTTGCTCCAAGATGAACAACCAAATGATGAACTACTACTTCTAGGTCTAGACCTGGCATGTCAGCATAATTCCATGCGAATTTTACCTTTCTTTCTCTTAGGAATGCTGCCAATAGTTCTTGCTCTTTTGCTTTAAGTTTTTGAGTGTAGAATGTGATTTGCGGCTCTATTTCTATTCCCAAGTTGATAGGGTTGCATTGCTCTGCCAGGACTGCTGACTTTTCTTGATGTAGTGTTGTAGGGGGGAGATTCAATCCTTCATCCTCTGGCACCTCAGAGAGGTTTTCACCATTGGATGCATTCTTTATTTTTAATTTTTTGTGGTTAGAGAGCGCCATAGAGTGGTTTTCACTCAATAACCTTGAGCTTATTCTCGATATTTTCCTTTTGCAACTGAAGGACTCAATCATCTCCCAATAGTATGCTTCTGTGTCCAATGTGATATTAAAGTTAGCCTTATGATCCCCACATGGGACTGTATCCCTTAGTCCCATGAATTCTGAGAGTGCCTCATCATTTTCGAATGAGTCGAGAATTGGTGGTCCTCGTTGATCGTGATCGATGAGTTGTGGGTGTACTAAGGTGATTCGGTGGGTTCGTTGGTTTGACTCAGTTGTGGAGGCACTAATCATTAGTAGGGTGGAATCCCCAAAGAGCCTAGGGAGACCTGCTATGGTATCATCATCGTCACTACTAGCACAAACATCGGTGACGTCAAAAGTGAAGTTGTCAAGTGGGATACCTAGGCATACAGGTGGTCTAGGAGTGTTTTTTGTTACCCAAGGAGAGGACCTGACTGCTCTTCTAGGAGTACTTCTACCACGTATGGTTATACTCGGAGGAGTATACCCGAGGCCAAGGTTTTGCATTCTTCTTTCTACAATGATGGGCTCCAACCATCCATCATTGTTTCTTCCAAGGCTTTCATTCCTGTTATAGCCCATACCATACATCATTTGTAACCCTCTGTTAGTTTCCTCCATGGGTAGGGTGGGAGTGGTTCTTTCATCTTGGTATAGTGTGTTTGAGATGTCCTCCTCATCCACATTCTCTCGACTGAGATCCCCCCAATGTTGGAATCCAGAGGGTTTTGCTCTAATAGTGTGGATAGGTGTTTGAACTGGCTGGGGTTGTCCATGCGACCTAGGAGATTGTGGTAACTCTCCTACAAAAAATGCATTCCTTTTCATTTTGTAGTCATCGCATCCATTATCCTGGATCATGTTTTTGATTTTGGATATGTCAGGGATGGCGGGTGTCTTTGTCGCACAAGTGGAAGCGAGGTTGGCTGGGTCTATGTATGACGTGGATGGTCCTTCATCATTCTTTAGTACTTGGGGGATCTTATAAAACTTGGCTTCCAAGTTTTTGCAGTAGGCAAAAGGTTTGGGATCCCCATATATAGTGACCTCCTCATTCTAATGTGAGAACTTGATGCATTGGTGATAAGCCGAGGCCACTGCCTTCATTCCATGTATCCATGGACATGTCAAGAGGATGTTGTATTGTAGGTCGAGGTCGAGGACTTGATAGGTGGTTTCCATAGTTGTCAGCCCCACTTGCATGGGGATTTTGATAGTGCCCTGAGACACTCTTACTTGGTCATCATAAGCCCTTATTGTGATGCTTTTGTTCTTATTGATGGAATCCTCGGTGAATCCCAATTTCTTTATGAGCTTTAGAGAACAAATATTAACTCCTACACCTCCATCCACCAGGACTCGTTTGACTTTCTTTTTATGGAATAGTACTTGGAGGTGGAGTGCGCAGTTATGAGATGGCTATGGAGGGAAATCTTGGTCCGAAAAATGTAATGAGATTTGGGGTAATGATGTTACCCACCATAGCCTGGAATTTTTCTGTGTCAACGGTGACGGCGATGGTGGATGCAACTAGTGCTTCATCAAGGATCTTCCTATGGGCGGCAGAGATTTTCAATAGTTCCATGATGGAGATTTGGGCGGGTGTTCTCTTTAGATGGTCGATGACATTGTAATCATAGGGAATGGCCTTTGTATTAAAAATGGGGGTCTTAGCTGGTTCCCCGATAATGGTAACTTTTTTGCCACATGTGGTGACTCCACAGTCATTGTTGGCTCCCTTGACATTTATGACGGTGACCATCTCATCGATGCACCCGACTATCTCCTTGTATACTAGATTAGCACTAGCATACTTTTGCTTGCCCTTATTGTTCCCTTGATTATTTCCTTGATTTTTCCCTTGGTTGTGGTTGGGCATCGAATTCGTGTATATTTTTAGGTCTTGGTTTCTAGCAGGTTGTTTGATATTGATAATTTTATCCTCAATGAGGTCTTGGATGATGTTTTTGAGTCTCATGCAATTGGCAGTGGTATGTCTTTTGACTCTTTGAAAGTCACAAAGGAGATTCTCATTATACCACAGTGGCTTGGTCATGGGTTCTGTGTATTGCTCTAAGTTAGAGACTTTAATTAGATTCTCTTTGACCAGCTTCTTCATTATGGACTCAATCGATTCACCAAGAGCTGTGAATTTCCACTTGGTGGGATACTTGTTGCAGGGAGGTGGTCCTCCTTGATTACCCAAGTTGTTGATTTGATTGGTGGGAGTTGCTTGTTGCTATGCTACTACCGCATTAGTCTGCACATTGTTGCGATTATGATTTTGTGGTTGATGATGGGTTTGGGTATTCTACTTAGGGGAACTGATGACCACTTTAGCATTGACCATGCCATCATTCATGATATTTTTATTCCTCGACCAAGTTTGAGGTTTATCATTGTATTTGTTAGATGGGCGGTTATCCTGTGGTGGAGTGAATTTTGGTGTGCCTCCTTGCACAATAACGGCTCTTTCGATGTTCAACGCCTTTGGGATCAGATGGTCATATGATGTGATGCACTGCATTTTCAAGTAGAATGCCAATTTTTCATCTAGATTGGCTATGATGGTGCAAGCTTGTTGTTCCTTTGGCATGGTCCACTTGCCCTGATTGGCCTTGGATCACCATCTTTGCAAGAAGGATGCGAATAGCTCCCCTTTTCTTTGTTTGAGTGCAGACAGTTCTTCCAAACTAACATCCGCACCCATATTGAAAGTGTAATTCTTAAGGAAGACTTCCACAATTTCCTCGAATGTTTTAATGCCCGTGGGTAGGTGAGAAAACCATTCCATGGCTGGACCAGTCAAACTACGAGGGAAGAGTCACATTAGATACATGTCATCGTATGCAACTTCCATGCAATGCACCTGAAATTCCTTGACATGGTTTTCAGGGTTACCCGTTCCATTGTACTTGTCAAATTTGGGGATCTTGAATCCCTTTGGGAATGGTATCATGGTGAGACTCCTATCAAAAGGGTAAGGGCATAAGTTTCCTAGTGTTCTCGTGGTTTTTCCTGCTTGTAAGTCCAACACTTGTTGCGAAAGTAGTTTGATTTATGTTGCGACATCCTTGCTTAGGTTGGGAGGTGGAATGAAGGAGTTGTGAGGTGTTTGATGTGTTTGATGGTGGGGAGAGTACTAGAGGGAATTTGCTACAACCTCTGCTATGTGTTTAAAGCCTGTTGGTATGCCTGCATTTGCATCAACAACGCTTGTTGTTGATCTTGTTGTTGTTGTTCCAACAACGCTTGTTGTTGGTCCATCTGTTGTTGTTCCCATGAAGCCTGTTGTTGATCAATTTGTTGTTGTGCTAGTAAAGCTTGTTGTTGGTCTAGCTCTTGTTGTGCCAACAAAGCTTGTTGTTGATCGAGTTTTTGTTTAGCTTGTTGTTGTGCCTGAAAGTCTTGCAAGGCTTGTTGGTATGCTTGCAGATGGATTGCTTGCAATTGCACTTGGTATTGGGCTTGTGGTTGTTGTTGGGTCTGAGCTTGGGCTTGAACTAGAGCTTGGGCTTGAGCTTTAGCTTGAGCTTGGGCTTGCGCTTGAGTTTGTGCTTGCGCTTGGGCTTGAGCTTGTGCTTGCGCTTGGGATTGAGCTTGTGATTGGGCTTGTGCTTGAGCTTGAGCTTGTGCTTGAGCTTGGGCTTGCACTTGAGCTTGGGCTTGCGCTTGGGCTTGAGCTTGTGCTTGCTCTTGGGCTTGAGCTTGCTGCTTTTATTGGAGTACTCTTTGTTGGTTGGCCTTTTGAAGGGTTTGGATTAGCGTGGTGAATGAGTTTGTCATATTGGCTTTTGGTGGGATTGGTGGTGGAACAGGAATCATGTCGACTTTTGTGACAGGTGGAGGGATTGTGGTGGTGATTGGGATTTGGGTTGTTGGAGGGGTGGTTTTGATGATTGGTCCTTGAGATGGCATGCTTTGGGATATTTGAGGACCAATCGAACTGGCAGCTTGAATGGTTGCCACTTGTTGTTGTGATGATCTGGGAAAGAAGAGGGAATTGGGTGTGATGTTTAGATTGCTTGGTTCTGAGAAACCATCAATGTTGAGAGTAGGAAAACCCAATCCAAGAGGTGATGTGGTTGTGAATGAAAATGGGGGAAGAGATGGAATGTTACTTTGAAAAAAAGGATTAGCAACGTCAGTTGTTCCAAACAAGCCTCCTTCTCCAAGTGGTAGAGAAGTTTGTATGTTTAATTGATAGGCTGGTGTTGCATAGAACGAAGATGAGCCAACGTGGTTATGGAAGGTGAGCGAGACATATGGGTGGGATGGATTTTGCGAGATAGAAGTAATCGGAATGGTGGTGATGACTACCTCTTTTTTAGCCACAAGGTGATGCCTTTGTAATTCTTGGAACATGGCACTCCCCTTGTTTACATTCGGCGAGGTTGGTGTGATGGCAGATGTGGTGTGAGGTATTTCTTGATTGACATTTGACATCAGGGATGCATTTGTAAGAGGTATATATGTACTAGTGCTTGTGTCAAGGTTGGAAGGGAACTGGACCCCCCCTCCTGCCAGCGTATTTAAGTACTTGAACATAGTACTGAAAATTTTGTGGTTCTCTGGATTTTGAACCATCTTCATGATTTCAGATTGTGTCATCCTCATGTCTTTGTCCGTGATGTCCGCTTGATGACTCTCCTCTTGGGGATTTTGTGATCATAAGGGAGAGCTACTTGGGGGATTGTTTGATCCCACTAGGTTCACTTTGGAGGTTAATTGACTCATGTCCATAGAAGTTGATATTTCTTTGATATTCTCCATGTTCTTCTTGTATTGAGATCCTATTTGGACCATAAAAAATAGGGATTGTTCGATCCTAACTTTTTAGGCCCAAAAGAGAATAACTAGGGAAGCTAAATGATCAAAGATGGTGGTAATGGTGGTGGGCTAAATGGATGGGATGAGTAAATGAAACCTTTTGAAGAAATTTTGAAGGTATATGCTAAACTTGTAAGGGCTTTAGATTGATTGTGATATTTTGACTAGATGCGTTAAGTCAAACAGGATTGCTGTGAAGTTGTATTCCCTAGGAAGTTGCATTATCCTAGGGGAACTTGCATAAATGGATTAATTGGCTAAGTGTGTTAATCCAATGTGATTTGTGGACTAGTAGACCTCATGAAGTTGCATTATCCTAGGGGTAAATTTGTCCAAGGGATTTGAATATTTTGGCTAGGTGTGTTAAGCCAAGATAGGGTGATGTTGGTTTAGCCCTTTAAGTTTAGCGTGAGAAATTTTTCTAGAGTTCAAAAAAGGTTTGTTTGATGAAATGAGACTTGATTGATGGAGGAGTGAATGAGGATGATGACTTTGATCTTGAACCTTAACCTAGACATGAATCTCTCTCTACGAAACCTTGGTATTGAAGAACATGCTAGACTTCCTATGGGAGAAAAGCAAACCTTTCAAAAAGTTCAAGATTTTGTTGACAATAAAATGCATACAATGTTGGATTATTCCTTGAGGCTTTTTTGTAAAATTTGTATACAATTCTTTCCCTTACTTCAAGGAGCATCTCAAGGCATTGCTCATGGGTTTTTAGACTAATTTTCTTGAACTTTGGTTTTGGGATTTTGATCTTGCGGGAAATCATTGGAAACAACACACATGAAGTTCAATTTGTCTTTTTATCTTAGTTCAATGAATTTATTTTTATCAAATACACTTGCGTGCTTAGGTTTCAAACTATATATCTAGTGTCCCACTTCCTTTCTCATCCCACAAGATCCATTGTGTGGAAATTGAGGAAAATAGGGCAAAAGTTACCTATATTTAACCTTTTTTTGAAGACAAATGACGATAGAATTCAAGCACTTAGAAACCTCTAGGGATAGAATCCATAGGAAAAGCAAGAGTGCTTTAAATTCGTCAAAGGTATTTGTCTTCCAAAAGGGGTTTGAAATTTGAAGGTCTTGTGATGTTTGTTTTTCAAGCATTTTCAAGGCCAAGCAATGTATTCTTTTCTTTCAAACACTTTTATAACCTTAGGATGATGAGGCAATATCTTGTTGGGTTCCCACTTGGATAAATCCAGCTACGCATATCTTGTGTGAATGTCTAAATGTTTGACCACACTGGCTCCCCTCCACGGCACACACTTCTCGAGTCAGCCAAGCATTAGTACCCATGAATCTCCCATGGCATACCTTCCATTTCCACAAAAAAACCGCATGTATAACATGGGGCAGCTTCAAAGGACATTACCTTTTGCACCAACAAGATAGACAAGGTTTTGGCCTTTTTCTAAACAAAGGGTTCTAATGCGGGCATTCCGTTCGTGGGGGATTATCCAACATTGGCGAGAGTCCATTTTTGTCCATCTCATCGGAATAATCCTCGTGATTCTTGAAATTTCCTCAAGAATCCACACTTATATACTAGTTGGAAGTTGCTTGGCTTTAGCACGTTCCCGGTTGGGTCGTTCCCTTGGGTGAGTACTTTTTCCCACAAGGCAAGCCCTCTAAGATAAACAATAGCGAACAAACATTATTCATAGTTCGATCAACCTTTGTTTAAAAATAAAAGGAGAACACTCGCAATAAGTCTATTCACACTTGCATGTTTTGTTCATTTGTTAAGTGCCCAAATTGAAAGGTGGAGGCAATCTTTTTAACAACCTAATATCACCAAAATGTTTTTGATTCTCAAGATCGCAATGAAGCACGAGAGAAGCGCATACACATTTTAAATGATATTAACTTATGAAAAGGATTGCAAAACATTAAAAACACTTGTTCATTTTAGACCTCGAAGCAATGATGAATTCTTTTTAAGCACCAAATGAAGTGTGAGATTGCCTTGTTCAATTTTTAATCCTTTAAAAAAAATCTAGTGTGTTTGTCTAAAGTTCTTTTTAGCCCCTTGGCAACTTTTGAAAAGAGAAATTTGTTTTTTTTTGTTTTAGAACCCAATGGAAAATTAGTGTCCTAAGATCAATGAACGTATAAAATTCTTTAAAGAGTGTTAAAAAACACTTTAGTGTTTAAAAAAACTTTGTACAACATAAAAAAGGCATGGTGTCATAAAAAATAAAGTTGCTTGTTCTTTTTAAACCCAAACTGAATTTAGTATTCCTAAGGTCAAAGATGTTTAAAAATTTGTTTGAAGACTGTTAAGGAACACTTTAGTGTTTGAAAAAACTTTGGGTTTAGTGAATATGGTGTCATGATGCACATCTTCCTTTGCTCCAACCTGCAAAAAATGACAGAAAATAGAGCAAAAAAAGATCAACAAATAGGTGAGAAGTTAAGAGGTCCGAAAATAAAAAAGCACATGTCAAAATTTAAAACCAGACTGTTCTCCATGGTAGAGTTAGCGGGTGTGGCGTAGTTCGCGAGTGCGGCGTAGTTTGGTAAACAGGCAGTGTTGTATAGCACCGCGTGGTGGACTGTGTGCGGTGCTTTGCAGAAACAGAGACTGCGGGTGCAGTATAATCCAGCAGGCGACGAAGTTTGCAAATGGTAACATTTGGGAAAATTTGAACTTTAAAAGTGGGAAGCGATTGCGGTTCAATATAGTGCTGCAAATTTCAAGAGGTGCGGTGCAATACAGCGCTGCATTTGAGTAGGTAGTGCAATATAGGACCGCATGAACTACCTGCAATGTAGTTTCCTGTGTATAGTCAAAAGATGTTAAAACCACGGAATTTTTCACAAAAATGTGATGAAATTCTTGAGCCCTCCTTCTAGTGCCAAAATGTGATCACCTAAACCTGCAAATGCACAAAGACAACAAACACGGTTAGATGTTAGATCCAAATGCAATACAAGAGTGAGAGATTCCCCATGAAATCCATCTATTTAAACTTATCTATTAGGAAATGAAGAACAAACCCAAATAACATGAAATTAAATCCTAATCTAGCCAATGGATTCATGATCCCATGGGGGAATTGGTGCCAATGGAGTGTTGTAATTGGCCCTTTCCCAATTCCTAGGTTGCAATCTGGATGATCTAGAAATGGTCAAATCTCCAAAGAGATTTGAGCATAACTTTGATATAAATGTGAAAAATGATGAATGCTTGGATGAAATGAGAAAAATTAGTTCTCAATTGGAGAGAGTAACTTTGCATGAGGATTGTGGATGTGAATTGAGGAGAGGAGTCTCCACTTTATAGACTTTAATTTGGAAGAGGTGAGCAAGATTGAGCAATGTGGGACAAAAGATAATCCAATGGCATTGTGCAACTTGTCCACATGTGATTGGATGAGGAATGAGCACATTTTGGCCAATGTGCATGATAAATGCATAATTTTGAATTTTGAAATATTGAGATGACAAGGTGGATGAGAAGTCAAATGGAGTTATGACCACTTGGCTCAATGCAAAGGACATGTAAGATGTATTAAATGCCTTGTTGGAAGGACCAAGTCCACTTGGCCTTTTTTGAATTCAAATGAGGGAATATTCCCTTTTGATGCTTTGTGAGGGAAAATGGATGAATTAATAAATCAAAGTATTTGATTTATTGTGCAAGTTGCATTCTCTAGAGAAATTTAATGAAAGGGATTAAGTTAATCATGGTTTTGATTGATTTAATGAAGAATTTAGATGATGTGACAATTTAGACTTAGATTTGTGAATTGATTTAAGTCAAGAATTGAGAGGAAATGATTTATTAAATAAATAATTTGATTTATTTAATCAAGAAGGAACATGTTAGATTAAATCAAATAAGGTTTAATTTATTTAATTTAATGAGAGGACTTTAGAGAATTTAATCAAATAAAATGATTTATTTAATTAAACAGATATGTAAGGTTAATTTAATTAATTTAACCAAAGGAGATGATAGACTTAATCCAATACATGATGATTTATTAAATTAAGAGATAGAGTGTGATGAAATGCTGAGAGTGTGATTTAGGAGGAAATTTTGTTAGTAATCAGGATTAGGTGTGCCAAAATAAACTTGTACTTTTTTCATGTCTACAATCTCGATCAAGAAACATATGATAAATCAAAATTATGGATAAATACGCATATGATTTTGCTTGCCCTATGATGGGATCGATCACCTTACCCTTACAAATAGGATCAAAAACACTAGATGTATCATTCTCCATAATTTTTATGTTAGATCAATTTCACGTGAATCTTGGTCACCCATTGGTACACTCCATGGAAGCCATCCTGTTGATCATGCATAAATACTTAAAGTTTCCCTTTGACAATGAAATATTTAATGTGCATTATAGTGGCTTTAATCCTTTGGCTTCCCAAGGCAAATTTTCATCAGATTTTTTTTGGCCCGAACCTATGGAACCTATTAAACCTCGTGAAGACTTATTTTTCAAGTCCTGCCAAAATTTCAAGGTGAAATACAAAGCAAAACTATCCCTTCAAAACATGCCTCAACCTATGACCGAACCTACAATACTTGATGAAACCATGATTGAACCTAAAGAAACTCCAAACAACCAAGACCAACCTATGACAAATCCTTTGCCTACCTCTTATATAAGACCAAGAGATAATGAAAGCAATCCCATCACGCCTCATAAAGATAAAGAAATTTTACAAAGCTAAAAATAAAGTGGTTGACCATCCTTCCATGATTCCTTTCATTCCTCCCCTTAGGGAAGAAAATAAACCTATGGTTGATAAACCCACTCCTACACAAATTCAACTTGACAATCATAATAAAAGAAATAGACATGCTAGAGAACTTAGGCATAGATGTCATTCTCTTACGCAAAAGATTAATAAAGAAACAAACAAAGAAAATCAAAATCCAAACTTGACTGGGGCAATGCATGATGAGTCTCCCTCACCACAACAAAATAATCCTATATCGCAAGTACAACAAGAGCTAAAACCTTCTTTGGACATTGTCATTCGACCTCCTATTGTGATTAACTTAGATGATGATGATGAAGTTGCTAAAATTGATTAGGACATGCATAATGAATTTAATACATTGTTTTCCTCTTCTATGAGCTTAAACGATAATTCTCCTAAGAAGAGTCTTAAACTTGGTGATGACCCTATTTTATCACTTTTTATTGTCCCTTTGGCTAGTTGTATGTCTTTTGTATACAATGAACATGATTGGGATGTGGACAAACTACTAACAGTTTGACTTGCATGTGCCTAAATAGTCTATTGCATTGTTTCTTTTCCTTTTGTTTGATTGCATGTGCGCAATGTGATCCCCCGTGTTGTTTTTTTTTTTTATGTATCTTTCTCTTTGTGACATTCCTCTATTTTTACCTACATTCTTCTTTATGTCGTAAATCTTTGCCTTTTCCTTTATCTTTTCTTTATCTTAATTTTTCCTTTTGGGGATGATGCAAGGCGTCGAGACACTCATGTCTCTTCCATGTTTACCTAAAAGTATTTTTTTTGTTTTCACTCTCTTTGTGTCATTATTCTAGTTCTATTAGTATTTGGGGAATGATGACAGTTGTGAGCTCTCTAAACACATTGTAATGAGAACATACTGAACCCATATCTATAGATCCCTCATGTGTTTGGGATTTCATTTTCGAGGGCAACCCCTTGTCATTTTCATGATGTAGCTTTATTTGGAAAGATATGACTTGGCTTAGGGATTTCCAAGTTAGCTCTCATATCTTCTTTCTTGTTAACATTTATCATTTTTTAATTTAAATTAATTGCTCACAACATGGTGTTTAGAAATTTATTTAAAGTGGGGGCATACATTGGCATTATTATTTTTCATTTTTCATGTTTTATTGTGTAGTCTTCTTACTTCATGTGATGCATTTTTTTTTTGTGGTGACATTGGGTGTGATTTCCCTCAAGAGTGTGATCTCTCTTAGCATATTATATTCCTCTTAATGGATTGATGCAACACACTACATCCCCTAAGTTTTGAATCTTATATTCTTTGATTGATCATCTCTTGGAGACATTAGGCGTGATTCTCCCTTAGTTAAGACCTCACATGAACTAATAAAATCTCCTTTGAATGTTTCCTATGTTGCATTTATAATTTATGTTATATGACAACCTTACATAACACACTTTGCATGCATGTGGAGCCATCTTGTTTTTTCATGAGTTTCAAGCATAAAAAGATTTTCTTGCCTCATGAAGGTCAAATTTCATTGTTGTGTGGTGCCTTACCAAAGTTATCAGGAGGTATATCTTTGGTTTGGTTGAACAGGAAGCCAAACTTAGGTATGAGTTTTCCATAGCCACTTGCTTGTGTGTAGGAGTACATACTGATAGTGTGTGTATGTGTCTCACCTCTTTGGATACTCACCCAATGGATAGCGTAGAATTTTGTTTCCTCATAATGGGTGTGTATTTTTATACAAACATCTGAGATTTGATCCACAACATGTGGGACAAACGATCAAAGTTTGATCCACCCCTTTATGTTTTATTTTTGTTTTCCTTATGTCTTTAATAGTGCATGTTTGTGCCTTGTTATTTATCCTTATATCATTTTCATGTGTGTTATTTTGTGCCTATGTTATTTTTCTATAGGACCTTGATCCTGGGGGCTTGCACAACCCTCTTGCTCAGTGTTGTCTTATCCCACTAGCACTAGTATGATTGAACCCCTCTGATGTGATCTCATCTACTTTAGTGTGATTTTGAATCAAGTTCATCCTCTTGCTAAAGTCAGTGCTAAATGTAGTATTGAAAAAAAATTGTTCGTGACATTTTCACACTTGCTTGGGCCCTCATAAAATTGAGCTTAATGTTGCCTTGATTTAGTGTTGTAATGTGTTTAACACATTCACAATAGGACTTGGGCCCTTATGAAATAAATTAACCTAATTGCACCTTATTTAGGGTGTTGTAAAGTGTTCTACCACACTTTCACACTTATCTAGGGTTTTCATTAATTAATTGGGATTCTTTAATTCTTAATTGGCCTTATTTTTCATCCACGAGCCTTAATTAATGCATATTTTTTAGAATAATCCTGACATAAACCAACATACAATCATAATTCAGGTGTTTTTGGATTATATGGCCTAGGTATAGTGACTTGGGACTCATACACCACCTTGGGTGTATGGGTCCTACCTAAGTTTTAGGGCCTCGATCCTAATTTCACATGAATCTAGGCATTTTTGAAAAATGTGTCCAATAGTTAAGCCTACTGGGACTCATACGCCACTTCTGGCATATGAGTCTCATGTGGCCTAAACTTAAATTTAATTCAAATTCTTGGAGGGATTTTATCTTCCTAGATTTGATTTCAGATTGTAGTGTTGTAATTTTGGGGAATTTGGCTTAAACAAGTATAAATACAAGGTTATTTCACTTATTTTTCATCTAGCAAGTTGAATAAGAATTCATTATAGAAAAATTGAGTTCACAAGAGCATTCAAGAGCCTTCAAGAGCTGATTATCAAGTGTTTTGGAGCATTATTCAAGTATCAAGAATCATGTAAAAGTCATCATGCATCATGTTTATTTTTGAGATAACAATTGTGATGTAGGGTTTCATTATTCAAGCAAGCATTTAAGTCAAGATCTATCACATTCAAGCAAGATTTAAGATCTGCATCCATTGGAGCCACTTCATACATGTTTGCAACACTTTATTGTTAAGTTTTGATGAGTTGCACCATTATATTTTGTTCATTCATAATTCCTTTATCTCATTTAATTTCTTTACAAGGTTTGATTACCAAAATGAGGTTTGACCAAGGAAACCCACTTTCCACTAAAAAACAACATTTTCCCCTCTTTAGTGTGTGATTTGCAAATCTAGGTTGAAGACATATTAAAGAGAAAGTTTGGAAAGAAGTTGTCAATTCTACAAAGTTTTCCAAGTTGTCACCTTGTTTTCAAGAGCATTAAAATACTTCTATAGAGCAACATTCAACAATGCAAACCCAAAAATCAAGTTGAATAAGTAGAGTAGAGATTAAAGAGAAAATTCATATCTAGATTCTCTAAAAAATCCAAACTGGACTGATACACCACTTCTGGTGTATGAGTCCCACAACAACTAGATTTGCAAATTTAAGGAGTTCCAAACATATCTCTGCTAGATTTTTGTTCCTACCCAAAAACCCTAATTTAGGACTAAATCACCCATTCTGGCATATGAATCTCAGTCTGCATTAACTTTAGTATTTTCAACATTTCTAGTCTCCATTAAAACTCCTATAGATTTCTAGGTGCACAACCTTGATCTCTCAATTTGTTATTATGTTTTGTATTCATTTCTAGGTTATTTTTTGTAGTTTTACATATCATTAAGTTTCACAATTAGATCTTACATGTCATTTATCTTTCAAAGCCCTAGCTTGGTTGTGAACCCTCTTTTAGTCATTAATCATACCCTAGGACAGTCCCTTGCAAGATGTATTTCCTCTACTTCATCCTTGGATTGTGATCTCTAGGGAATCCTTGAATGAGGAGTGAAGAATATTGTTGTTCTATGTCTGAAACCATAAGCAATGAAAATTTTCCACCTTTCACTAGAGAACTCTTTCTCTCTCCCTGCCACCCTTCATCCATTCCACCCTACCTAGATAAGTCCCTCTCTCCCACTCCCTCTCTCAAGTATCTTCCTCCCACCCTAACTAAAGAACTCTCTCTCTTTTTCCCTCCCTGTATCCCCCCACCCTACCTAGATAATTCCCTATCTCCCACTCCCTCTCTCTCCCTCTCTCTTGCAGGTATCTCCCACCCACCCCCCTCTCTCAAGTCTCTCTCTCTCTCTCTCTCTCTCTCTCTCTCTCTCTCTCTCTCTCTTTGGTCTCTCCCTCCCTCTCTTCCTCCAACCCTACCTAGAAAAATCTCTCTTAAAAATTTCCCTCCCTCTAAATACATACATACATACATAAATACATACAAGCATACATACATACATACATATAATCTTACATACATACATACAGGCATACGTACATACATACATACATTGATACATACATACATATAGGAATACATACATATAGGTGTACATACATGCATGCAAGCATGCTTACATACATACATACATACATACATACATACATGTCATACAAGCATACATACATGCAAATATATTTACATACATTTTTTAGACTAGCATTTAAAACAAATAAATACATAACGTGAGTGCATTATAACGCGCTTGTGTTATGTCTTTCTTAGGAAAACCAAGCAAAAACACAAAAAATATGTCAAAACTATGAAATAACATGAGCACATTATAACGCGCTCATGTTATTGCTTTGGATTTTCTTTGGATTTCCCACCCAAATACTTGGAGTGTCTTTCCAACATCCAAAGATGTTGCAGACACCCAAAAATGTCCTCTTACAATACCTTATCACAACATTAGGTCATTTAGAAATCTTGTAGCATGTTTTTCCCTAGGTACCCATGTCATCATCTAATTAGTTAAATAAATCTTATTTATTTGACTAATTTCATTCATAATCCCTCCATTCCTTTAATGTAATTAAATAATTTATTTTATTTAATTAATTAAATCATTTCCATTCATAATACCTCCATTCTTCTAATGTTAATTAAATAATTTATATTATTTAATTAATTAATTCATTTCCATTCATAATCCCTCCATTCTTATAATGTTAATTAAATAATTTATATTATTTAATTAATTAAATCATCTCCATGTCATAAATCCCATCCAATCTCATAACCATGAATCCCTAGTTTGACATCATCCACATCCTCATACATATTTTTCATAGCCTGGCGCCCTCAGTGAGGATCATAAACTACCTGATCCCCGTTGATCGAGATGCGAAGTATCCTGTACACATCCTCTAAGGTCACAATGGCCTCCCTTGTGGGTAGATGGAATGAACATGTCTATGAGTGCCACCTCTCACATAATGTTGTCAATAATCCTCTATTTTCTTGAATAATGGGCATATAAGTGACATAATAAAGACCTAATCTCATCAGTCATCACCGCTCATTATCTCACAATTGATCCTTAAATGCATGTGGTTGATCTGAACTCATGGGTATAAATGGGTGGTAATCATTTTTGCACACGCAAAAACGAGAATTTGCACACATGGAATAGCATTGCAAAGCATTATTACTATCTGCGTAATAAAAAATGAGTTTAAACTAAGTCAACTTTGGTCAACATAAATTGTGTCATGTTGACTGCAATTGCATTACGGTAAGTCATATTCATCGCTTCATTTTATACATGCGTCACTGATAGGGAGGTTGGAAGAATCAATCCATGATTCCTGCTCCAAGTCTTACTTGGAAGACCTCTATGGTGTCTCACTCCACCACCTTAACCTATAGGATCTATTTCAAGTTTAGGTTCCCCTGGTTCTCCTTACCAACCCATCTACCATCTCAATTCTTCCTACCAAGTCAACCTTGGTGCACTCTTGCAATTATATCCTTAGCCCTTAATCTACCCTAAAGGCTACCGTCCTCCAATGTATTAAATTTTACTTTGCAGAGGTGAGGAGGTGATTTCATAGGCTTCATTCCATCCTAGAAAGGTATTTAGCGATCCACCTAGCTTCATTCCCTAGTCACTTCCACCAAACCCTCATTTTTAGGCCTAGAACCTAGGGTTTCTTCTCCGAGAGATCAGGGTTTTCCACAAGGTTCCTCTGAATAACCCTGAATTTTTCTTGGCATTCTTGGTCCTTATGTCCACCACTCAAATATTATTGGAGCCTTGGGCCTCAACTGGCCGTACAAAGCTCTAACCTAGAAGTGGACTAAACTAGGCCTTTTGTTTTAAGCCTTTTCCTGACCACACAGCAGACTGTCAAGACTTTCCCTCACCAGATGGACCGATGGAATCTCCTCCTTGTTACCATAGCTTTACAAGCCTCGCATCACTCCTCTGCAAAAGGAAAATTGATCCAACCTAACACCTTTGCAATGTTTAGTTCTTAGCACTTTGGTCTTCCCTAGCCGAACACTTCCTGGCTGACCTAGGAGAAGACTTCCATGGTGCTTACTGAACTATCAAGACCTCCTAACCCTACAGTATGTACAGGCATGGAGTCTAGTCACAATTCCCAAGGGGATGTACGTTATGTACAGTGGGAATGTGACCTAAACCTCCATTCTTCTCAACTGTCTGGTAGATCATAATTTGAAGAAAATAAACTAACTACAAACAACACTTGAAAATTGAATCAAACTAACAATTTAGTGACACACAAAGCTTGAAGGAAAACTCCTCTACATCCTACACTAACTACAGTATCACATTCAATCCATTAAGACAACACTCGAATCCAAAAATCAGGAAATCACACAAACTTATCACTGTGTTTACTTGAATTCAATAATGTCAAACATTTCAAATGCTTCCCACAAACTCGAATGCTTCCAACCCTGCTTTCAAGTCGAGGCACCCCATAAATAGGTCATCAAAAATAGTTATTCATTCCCATGGTCAAGTGTAGCTCCAACATTTTGCAACTACTTGCCACTTGCTAGAAACCTAAGCAAATGAGTTCCAAAACTCATGAAGCTTTTCCAAACATTAGTCTAATGAGGAAGACATGTTCCTAAGCTATCTCATCTACTCAATGGTCAACATGACCTTCATTGAAACATACCAAAAATTCAAACCTAGATGAGATTGCCTAGTGTTTCTTAGTGTTCCTAGACAACCTGTGGGTGCTCTTGCACCAGTCACATTTTAGCAATTGCATTGTTTCAGCTCATAATTGCAAAACTCTACAACACTTGTGTCATTCTACATAGAAATTGCATCATTTTATAATGCTTACATCGTGTTGCATCGCACTTGCGTGGCAATATGTCACTTGTGTCGCGTGCTTCCACAATTGTGTTGCAATTTAGCAGTTGTGTCCTATGACCTAGCATTTGCTTCATTTTAAACCTATACCCCACCCATCCCTTGCACTTGCATCACGACACAACAAATGCAACTAACGCGATAGCACTTACGGTTTATGCAAATGCACATGTATCGCAACACATTCGTTATCCTATCCTAAAACCCTAATTAATGCATGAAAAATGAGAAAACAAAGTGGGACAGGGGTACTTACCGATGGCTTAGCGCCCTCGGGTCACTGGAATGTCCTCACTCGGTAGCTATGGTCCTCTATCATAGGAATCACTATCTTCTCCTCGCGCTCTGCTTTCCAAAATCTCTAATAGCAAATGTGAAAATGACACCTAGATTACCTTTTTCAAACCTATTTATAGGCTGAAAATTAGGGTTTTTCCATTTGGGTTAATACTGGAGGCTCTTTTGACTACCTTTGACCGACCTTTTCACTATTTTAATGTCATCCAATTTCGAAACTGATCGCACTGTTGTTTTTCTAGGCATCCATTTAGCTTATGGAGACACTTTCCAAATTTTTCTAACCCCGAACCAAAATTTGAAAAAATTCCCCAGGGGGAATAAACACTCCGTACCTTTGTTGGGGCATATCCTTGACTTGTTTTATTTGCCATAACGTGATAAAATGCATTATGACAAAGAGAGGCAAAATATAGACACAAAAAATTGACCTAGGCATGCGAACTCAATTTTCTCATTATTTCCTCTAAACATAATTTGATTATGTCCCTCGGTCCAAATTCAACTATTAATTAAATAATGATCAATTATTTAACTAATTAACCTCTCTTATTCTTCCTAACTATTTAAATAAATTACATTTATTTAAATATGCCATTGATGTCTAAAGTCCTCTTTAAATTAAATAAATTATTTAATTTATTTAATTAATCCATTATCCCCTCTTGGTTATTTAAATATATATATATATATATATGTAAAAGCATCCCTAATATTAAAGTCTTCTCATAATTAAATAAATCCCCCACAATTTATTTAATTATTAACCCACTTCTTCCACAATTAAATAATTTTAAATTAATTATTTAATTGTCTCATTTAATTCTTTTTCAAATTTAAATAAAAAATCATTTATTTGAATTTCTCTCTTTTCAAGTAAATAATTTAATTATTATTTACTCTCACATGACTCCACCATTTTGAATTAAATTAATATTAAATTCAAAATAGAATTTCCCTCAACAAATTAAGTAATTTCTAAAGATTACTTGATTTTCTAACTCATACTTTTTCTGAGCTAAATCTTATCTCCCTGTCACACATTCTCTTTCCTTGATTTAATTTCTTAAATTAAATCTTGTCCACTCATTTTGAATTTCACCCTTAATTTTCCCTAACCCTAATTGGCTATTTTGAATCTTGACCATTGATTCTAGGGCACTTCTTAATCTTCAATCTCATTCATTCATCCAAAATTGCATTTTCTATAAAATAGCAATTTTGTTCTCATTTTGGCATCTTGCAAATCTTGCACACTTTGCAACTCTTGAATCTTGCACACTTTGCAAATCTTGAATCTTGCATCTCTTATTTGCTTCTATTCATCTTTGTCATTTTGTTAATTAGTTTGAATGTAGAACTTAGTTTTCTTGCACAATCATTTGAGAATCCTTCAACACTTGCTTAGGAATAACCATTATCAATAGATTGCTCATCATAAATCTGAGAGCAACATTACACTTTCAGCAAGTTGAGAAGGTATAATGGAGGTTAGCCATGGAGAATGAAGACGCTTTGGGTGAGATTATTCCATTAGTTTTCATTTATTCCTTTGCACTCCATTATTTACTTTGGGATTTCATGTTTTCCATATGATCTGCAAACACCTAGGAAAAAACCCTTTGTTACGTATGTGTTTCGACATATTCTAAGAAATGTCACATTATTTCATTTGTGCAAACCGTCAGGTTTGCACATGTTTCAAATTCAAGTCAATCACACATGTGGGTAATCTCAAGATCTCTCTTAGCTATTTAACAATGTAATTTTTTCACATTTTTAAAATGTTAAGCTGTTCAACTTTAATGTCTTTTGTTTGTGTGTTTCTTTTTGTCAAAAAACCAATGTTCGGTATTTTTTACTTTAATTTTTAAGCGTTTATTGAAATTTGAAATAAATTGCATTTTTATAACTAGACTCCATTCTACAAATAATACAAAAAAAATCAAAATTTATAGGGTTAGCACGGCCAAAATCCTATTTTTCAGTTGTGTCCACTTCAAAAATTTGTAAAAAATCATATATTCATCAAAAATATTAGGCTTAAACTACACGCTATTAGCTAATTTCTCACCGAAACAATTTTAAAAATACCAAAAAAAAGTTAACCTTTTGAGGGAGCCATAATAAACACTATGTTATGTTTTCAACACCTATTTTGTGGCTCCCTTTTTTGAACCCCTTAATCTCTATCATTTTAAAAAAAATAGTAGTTTAGAAAGTAGACTCGGAGCACTTCTTACATTATTTTTATTGCATTCTAAAATTTTGAGTTTAACTATCCTCAATTTGTCATCAAAGGTCAAAATTTCTTGATTTTAGAAAAAAAAAGTGGTCACTTAAGACCCCTTTTTGGCCCCCCATCTTTTTGCACTTACCCTCAAATTTATTTGACTATCATTTCATAAATTTATGTGATGAAATGATTCTAATTTTATAAATAATGAATACATGAGATTATTTTTATTATTTATTAATTATATTTATCTTATTTACAAAGAGATGATGGGACTAAGAAATCTAAAGTATATACATTGAATGTTGTTTCTAATTAACTTGGTGTATCTTTTAAGGACAATAATAAAATATGATTGAATATATGATATTATACTTCTTCTAAAAACGGTTTTTTTATTTGTACATCCACTTCATAAAGACCAGTATAAGATGTGACCAAATTCATCTTATTTTTTATGATAGATCGTGAAGTGAAAATCAATATCAAAAATTTATACACAATTACATTAAAAATATATTTTGTATTTGTACATTCACTTCATAAAGACTAGTACAAGATGTGACCAAATTCATCTTATTTTTTATGATAGATTATGAAGTGAAAATCAATATCAAAAATTTCAACTAAGGCACCATCAATGAACATAAATTCTATTTCTTTGACACACCCTCCAAAAAAAATCTTCAAGTTAAACTTTGACAGGGCCTCAAGAGGCAATCCAGGTAAATCAAGCATAGGTGCAATTCTAAGAGATTGACATGGGGGTTTTCTCAGAGTTGTTTGTGAACTAATTCCTGATTGCACCAACAATGTCACGGATTTTAATGCTTTACGAATTGGTCTAAATCTATCCATGAAACTTTATATTTCTTTTATTCACATCAAAGGGGATTCAATGATGGAAATTCTAGCTTTAAAGAGGAGAATATCTAACTCTTGGCACCTAGACAATATTCTTTCTTGCATTTTGAAACAACTTGAAGCTTTTCCAAATATTCAGATATCTCATTGTTATATAGAAGCGAATATGCACATTGATACTCTTGCTAATAAGGAAATTGATGAAGCACTTCCATATACATAATTCTTAGCTGAGGAATGTGACCAAATTTTTCAAAAGATCTAATTTCAATTCAAATTTCAAGTCTCACATGGGAACTTTTTTGATATGCAGGTTAATATTTCCATTTGCATCACACGAGATACTTATCAAGCTTCTTGGGATTTGGTTGAACTCAGATCATGCATGACTTATCAAAATGTGTATCGGGACTTGTATCGTGCCATTTTATTTCTTCATGATGGTTATTGCAAGGATTAGCCTTCGTCACTAGTTTGACATGAAATTTTTATGTGAAAGTTACTTCAATATATAACACTTCTGACAATATGGGTTTGCATTTAACAACCTAGATCCAGTGTTTTATCTTGGTGGCAGATAATTGGTACAGGATTTTGTTTCACACTTGCTCACCTGATTGAACATCTTGATACTCGTGATCCTCTGACATTCATTTCTCCTGGGGTTGACATATGTCCCCCTTTCTTCAAATGTGTCTGCCATAAGGTACTCGTTCTCTTTATGATGAACATGCTTGAGGTATTCAAGGCTAATTTCATGCATTAGTAATGATGTTTCAAGGTGGGCTTGTGTACCGATCTTATCATTTGGCAGCTGCTAGTACATATAGCTAAATTTGGAAAGAATATCTGCTTCTTCTTTTCTCTATCTATGAGAGGGTATTCTCATAGCCAAACTTTAGTGAAGTTGGTGTTTTATTTGGTGGCCTCCAATTTAGACTAGGTGACATGATTTGAAATTATTATCTTTTCCAAGGTATATGTGAAACCTTAGCACTTGGCACTCTTTAAGTATCCCTAGGTACGTGCTTTTCCAAGCATTGATCACATATTTTCTCCACACCTCTAAGAGGTACATTTGAAGCTCAATAACATTAATGGATCCTTTATGTGATTTCTTGACATTCATGTTTCGGTTGCTTTGCCATTCTATAAACATGAACATATGGTTGTAGTTTTTCACATCTACAATTGTTGCTATATCTTTGGTTCTATTTTCTCTAATGGATAGTTTGTTCAAAGTATTTGTTCCTACTCAAAACCATGAAGTCCGAGATTGTTCAATGTTTACATTGGAAAAACTAAGAAGAACATTTGGAATCGAATGTAAATAGGTCCATGATGCTATTGAACTGATTCTTGGCTATGAATGGTTGGACCTTCATGTAACCACCCTCCCACAAGTTGCTTTGCATTTTGTTTCAAACCTAATGGATGTCCTCTTGTGTGTGGAGATGGTAAAGTTTCTTGTAGGTACATATCTCCCACCACACATCTGCCCACTCTCCTCTTTACAACCTACCTTGGAAAATTATGATATTTTGTAGGGTTCGAACATGGTGGGTGGCATATTTTGTAGACAAAATTTACTGTTTGATAGATGGTACACTCTTCTTCTATCTTCCATGGTGAATGGTTTATTAAATTATTGTCTAAGAGAATTCAATTATTGACTTATTAGACATCGGGCTCAATATGACAATTTTGTTTCTGACTCCATTCAGGGGTTGTATGATGCAATTTTCTCGTTGATCAGACATGCTCTTTATGAGCCCCATGAATAACCTTTATTCCCACCACCTGTGGACTTGGCTTCCTCAAAGGAAAGCTCTACTTGAATTTTTTCCCCCATTTCTTGACTTTTTGCTCATAATTTTTTCTTTTGACAATGGGTTTTTCTCTACCCGAGCTCCTCCTTCCCTTCTAATTCAGCCACATACTAGCGTTTTTATTATATCTTTTTGCTTCACCAAATCTAGTTTTTTGTAGGCTTCATGGCTCTTGGTTTTTTGTATGCAGGCTTCTTTGCTTTTCTGGTTGAACTCCACACTTTGTTGCTACCAGTTCTTGTAAGTGTGAATAAGGTGTAAAGCAATAAAACACTTCTTAATACGACATTATATCAAATATTAAGCAAATTAAACCAATTTAAAACAATAATCTACTGAAAGAGTCATATTGTTCTCTATCTCCAAAGATTTATTAAATCATTGTGGCTCTCAAACCGTGTGAGCACTATGATTGTTAAAAAGACAATTCAAAGAAAGAGAAGGATGCTGATAATATGTATATGATCAAAAGAAACTAATGCAATATAAATTGAAATAAAATTTGAAAAATGCAGCTATAGGAGGCAACCATGATATGAAAACATGATTCTTGATGCTTGATGCTTGGATGAATTTCTGCAGAGTAAACTTGAAAACCTGGGATCCTTTTCTTGGTTGAATGAGGCTTTATTTACAGATTTCCTGGCTGTAGAAATGCACAGGGATGGCAAAGAGAGGCTTGGATTCAATCTGGGGGATTGAATGGTGAAAGATGGAGGAGATTGAGATAATTTTGGAGATTGTCTCTATCCATGAAAACACCAAGCAAGAGAAGAGGAAGGATTGATGGGGAAGGATTGAGAGAAGAATTTGGAATTTGACTCCGATTTGTCTCCAAAACTTCCCGTGAAGTTTCAAAGCATTAATTTTGACATGATTTTATACATAAATTAGACATAGGATATCTAATTTGATTTTGAGGAAATATAGAGAAATATTCCTCATGCCTTTATTTAAATTTTTTTGATTTATTTAAATTAGCAAAAGAGGGATAAATAATTTAATTAAACAAACTATAGAAGTTGTTTATTAAATTAAATCGAGGAATAATGGCAATTAATTATTAAAGTCTTTAATCTTTATTTAATTAATTTAAGATTGATGTGATAGAATAAAATAGGAAAATGATAATTAAATCAAACAAAGTAATTAATTTTGTTTATTTAATTAATATTAGATAATAGACGAATTAGAAGAATTTAAATGTGAATGTGAACTATATAAATAAATATTTCTATTTATTCAAATAGTAGAGGAAATTAGGATAATTAATCAAATAATTCGTATTTAATTAATCAGAATTCCCTAGACCATTTTTAGGTGTATACATTTTTCCCCTCTTTGAAGTGATGTGTTTACGCATTACTTCGAAGAAAATTTTGTTGCTACTGCCAGGATCGATGACCAAAATTTAGTATGCCCCAAATATGGATTTTTAGATGATTAATTCAGTGTGCCCCAGACACGCCCCAGATATTGATTTTCAGATGATTGCCGATAATATGCCCCCTCGAGAGATAAATTAATGATTTGATGATTTTTTAGAATTTTAGAATTTTTTATGATTTTTTGATGATTCTATGATGATTCGATGATGATTTGATGATGAAATAATTTATCTCCCAATATAGAATATTGATTTTGCTAGATTATAAAATGTTTCTCTACCTTGCCTCCTTGTGTTTGATGATTTTTAATCATGTCACCCTTTGATTTGATATTGATTGTTGATCCTGATAGATTAGAAGATGATTGATCTCATGATAAGTGAGATTCAATGATTGATTGATGATTGATATCATGATAGGTGAGGATCAATGATAGATTGATGATTGACCTCATGATAGGTGAGGATCAATGATAGATTGATGATTGACCTCATGATAGGCGAGGATCAATGATAGATTGATGATTGACCTCATGACACGTGAGGATCAAGGATAGATAGATTGATTGACCTCATGATAGGTGAGGTTCAATGATAGTCTCTCATGAGATTTGATCAAAGTCTCACAAGAGCCAATTAGATTGATAGGTTGATTGATTTTTGATTGATTATAGGAGGATTTTAGAGTTTTTCCCAAAGATGTGGGACATAATTCTGCATCTAGCACAGGCTGATATAGATATCATTAATCAATGTGAAAAATCTATAAGTAGATGCAAAACGAATATGAATGCAGTCTAATTTTATCATGCAACTATCTACAAACTATTACCATTTTAATAGTACTTTTGTGCTTTTTATCATCATAGAGCTTTTATTGGATGTTGAAAGTGAGTACAAGCATAAATGGTATATGTTAGACCAATGATGACCTGAGTACTACTTTCATGATTTTTGATATTGCAAACAAACACAAGCATCTAGATATAATTGAACCGAGATGACGAGAGCATTCATTACATAAATAGGCAGTGATTAATCATTTCAATGTGTGAATTATGAATGTCATCGATGATACATTTACATAGCACATCCCCTGACAATTCACACATTTATATGATTAAAATATAGACAATAGAAAAATAAAAATATCATTCTTCTTCCTCATTTCTCTAGTGCAATACATCATTGAGTTACTCCAAAGAAATGATAATATCAATCAAAAATACAACTTATCCACCTTTTACTTAGAGTGTTTCAAAATCATTATTCAAATTAGATCATCCATCCTAACTCTTTTTTTTTGATGTTTTTGTGATTTTCCGATATTCTGACCAAAGACCTAACCTACTAACCTATCCTAGGGGTCTCGGGTGTTGATCAAAGATTAGCCTTGCCTACGTTACAAATGCAGAGACCATGTAGTTCGACCGACACAAACTCATGATTTTGGTTTCGCTTTTCTATACTGACTTTTGACATGTTTTTGGGTTTTCTGATATGACACGGATGTTTGATGCTTTTCGGTTGGAATAATTGATGTTTCATTTTCAAGATGTTTTTTTTTTCCTATCGTACTGTTGCTTTCCCATTTGGTGAGATCGATGTTTTGTTGCCCCCAGTGATATCCAGATTTTTCCCCCGAGCTATTGGAGTGAGACTTGACTATGTGAAATGATTTGATAATGGATGCAATGATGGCGAGACTAATGACATGGTATGAAATGGTAATGACTGCCAGACTTATGATCCTGATATGTATCAAAATAGATGGGAAAATTGATTTAGAATCACATACGATGCCTGTATCCAGGTTTTCACCATATGTTTTGATTACTCTTTGTTTTGTATATTTTTCTCTTTTTTTTTCTTCATTTTTTTCATTTTTTATTTTTCTATATATATATATATATATATATATATATTTTTGTTGCCAAGACGCCTGTTTACCAAGTTTTCGTCAATGAAACCCTTTTTCAAAATTTTAACCCGTGTACTAGGAATTTAGGTCTAGAAATTTTTGAGATAGATACTATTGATAGGTTCATCAAATAGATCCCCTTCTGATGTTGATAGTTGATAAGCCCCTGATCCATACAATGATATGATGACAAAAGGACATAACCAATTAGGCTCAAATTTCCCTTTCTTTTCCCTATCTTGCCGATTCCTAGGGTTCTCTTTTAGAACCAAATCGCCAACTTGAAAAATCCCAGGTTTTACCCTATGATTGTAACTTCTTGATATTCATTGTTAATATGTTGTGAGATGATTAACAACTTGTTGACAATGCTCATCCAGCAATTCTAGTTCTTGTAGTCTGGATACTCTATAGTCTTCATCTAAAATGATTCCTCTAAGTGATACACGAAGTGATGGAATCTCAACTTCAATAGGTAATATGGCCTCTGATCCATACACCAAGGCGTATGGTGTTGCTCTTGTTGGTTTTCTGATACTTGTTCTGTAGGCCCACAATGCAGGATTGAGTTGAACATGCCAATCACATCCAACATCGTTTACCATATTCTTGAGTATTTTTAGAATTGTTTTATTAGAGGCCTCTGCTTGGCCATTTTCTTGTGGATATTATGGTGTTGAAAAATGATGTTGGTTATGGAACTTTTCACACAATTCTTGAACATCTTGATTTTTGAAAGGTCGTCCATTATCAGTGATAATAGATTGAGGAATGCCATACCGACATATTATGTAGTTCAAGATGAAGGAAAAGATTTGCTTCCTTGTGATTTTTGTAAGGGGCATTGCTTCTATCCATTTAGTGAAATATTTTGTAGTTGTTATAATGAACTTATGTCCATTGGATGAAGAAGGATTTATTTTTTCTACCAGATCTAGGCTCCATTGACAAAAAGGCCATGTGGATGTGAAGGGATGCAGTTCTTGTGTTGGTACATGAATCAAATTACTATGAATCTAACACTTTTGACATTTCTTTACAAACCGATAAGATTCTTTTTCCATGCATGGCCAATAATATCCCAAACGGAGGAGTTTCTTAGCTAGAGTTATCCCACTCGAATGAGTGCCACAAATACCCCCATAAAATTTGCGTAGGGTCATCTTAGATTCTTTATGTTCTAAACATCAGATTAATGTACCATCAAGACCTCGACGATATAGGATGTCAGCAATTAAATTATGTCGGGAGGATTGGCGGATAAAATTACGTGTCTGGTTCTTGGAAAGATCGGGAGGAAGGATATTGTCTTTTAGGTACGCATAGTTTTTTGCATAGATGGAGGTTTCAATGGTCTCTAGATGGCATATGGTATTGGATTTTGAATTATTGTGAGAAGGACATGGTAATTGTTCCACCATAAACTCATAACAACCTCATTTCTCCAGCAATTGTAATAGTGAAGCGATTGTAGCCATGGAATCCGTAGCTTTGTTCTCCACCCTTGGAATTTGGTCAAATTTGATGTTGACAAAAAACTGCTTTAGATCATCTATTTGTTGCTTGTAAGGCATAAAATTTTCACCCTTGGTCTAATACTCATCATTTACTTGATAAATGACTAGTTGAGAGTCTCCATATACTTGTAGGTCTGTGATTCTCCATTCAATTGCTATCTTGACCCCAATGATCAATGCTTCATATTCTACCACATTATTTGTGCATTGAAACATCAATCTATATGATTTTGGAATGGTGTGTCCCTGGGGATTGATGAACAAAATCCCTAGTTCAGATCTTCGTTGTGTTTATGATCCATCAAAATACAATATCCATTGTTGTGGCGTCACTGTCAGGATATTTGCATCTGGAAACTCCATGGTCATGGGTCGATCATCTGGTAAAGGAGCCTCTGCCAATTGTTCAGTGATTGCTTGACCCTTGATGGATTTTCTATCCACATATTGAATATCAAATTCACTTAATAGCATGACCCACTTGGCTAGTCTACCTGTTAAGGCAGCTTTACTAAGTAAATATTTTAAGGGGTCGATCTTTGCTATTAACCTGATTGTATGGGTCAACATATAATGTCTCAGCTCTTGAGTAGCAAACACCACTACTAAGCATGATTTTTCTATGAAAGTGTAGTTTATTTCATAGCCATTTAATGTCCTGATGATATAGTAGATGGCGTGTTCCTTTCCTTCGTAGTCCTCTTGTGCCAATAATGATCCTAAAGATATATTTGTTGTTGCAATGTACAATATCAAAGGCCTTCCTTTGGTTGGTTGCATGAGAATAGGCGACGACATGAGATACTATTTTATTTGATCAAACATTGTCTCACACCCCTCATCCCATTTGAAAACTACATTTTTATGCAAAAGGTGATTAAAAGGATGACTCTTGTCCACCAGCTGGGAGATAAATCTCTTGATAGATCAGAGCCTTACCTGTAGTGATCTGAGTTGACTGATATTTCTGGGAGGCAAAATTTCCATTATTGCCTTGACTTTCGCTTGATCCACTTCAATGCCCTTTCCTGAGACAATGTACCCCAATAGTTTCGCTAATGTGACCCCAAAGACAAACTTCTTGGGGTTTAACCTGACATTGAATTTCTCTAGTCGTGTGAAGATTTTTCTCAGGATATGTAGATGTCCTTCCCTTGTACAAGATTTCTCCAGAATATCATCCACATAACCCTCCATGAAGGTGTGCATCATATCATGAAAGATTGTCATCATTTCTCTTTTCAGACCAAATGGCATGACATTCCAATAGAAGGTTCCCCATGGACATGTAAATGTAGTCTTTTCCTAATCTTCTGGAGCTATTTTAATTTGATTATATATTGAAAAACCATCCATGATTGACAACATGGCATGCCCTGTCGTCAAGTCCACAATGATGTCAATATTTGGTAATGGAAAATCATCCTTTGGGAATGCTTTATTTAGGTCTCTAAAATTTGTACATATCCTGATGCTATTGTTCGGATTTGAAATAGGTACAATGTTTGATATCCACTCGGTGTAGTCAATAGACCTTATGAATCCTGCATCCAACAATTTCTTTAACTCAATCTTTACCATTAATGCGATATGAGGATGCATTTTTCTTAATTTTTGCTTCACAGGCTTGATTCCTATAGGCAAAGACAAATGATGCATGAGAAGATTTGGATCCAGTCTTGGCATATTGGAATATGACCAAGCAAAGTTGATGTTTCTTTCCGTAAAGAACTCGATGAATTTTGGTCTCTCTTGATCTATCATGGATTCTGCCAGATGTAGGATTTGTGCTTTTTCTTCAGTGTTGATGTTAATAGACTATGTTGGTTCTACTAGGACTGATGACCGCTCATGATAATATTCTGGAAGAGTGTCAAATCTCCCATTTTTCGATGCCTCAGAGAGGTTTTCACTGTTAGATACATTCTTTATTTTATCTTTTTCCAGATCTAATGTTGCCATAGAATGGTTTTCACCATTAGATCTAGTATCCTTGTTTTTACTTTTGCAACTGGAAGATTTGACACCCTCCTACCGATTCATGTTGCTATGAGTATTACAGATAGAACTTGTACCAGGTTCGTCATGACATAGGAAATTCACGATGGCATCATTGTCTGCAAATATTGGTACAGTCAGAGATTCAACAGGATCCCAGTCAATAAGTTATGGATGGATTAATGGCATGAGGTCATCGGAATCATTTAGGTTGATGGATGTAAGGGTTTGGAAAGCCATTATTTCATAGTTGTTTATTGGAATAACGAGGTCAATGATGGTACCTTCTTCAAGATCATCTAGTTCACTCGAGGTCTATTCGTCCCCACTTGAGTCATCGATATTTAGTGATCCTGCTACGAATGGTCTAGACCCAGAGCCTTGTCCCTCCTCACACGTAGGTGCATATTGTTGTATGACATCAATTTCAATATCGGTGCAAGATAAATCAGAAAAAAGATCCCACTCATATTCATTTGAATCCGTTTCAGAGCTATCTCTAACTTGAAGGATTCTTTCTACAGCCTGCCTTTTCATCTCCTATTTTTCTTCTTCAGAGTATCCTAGTCCTGTCTTCTCTTTTGATTGGAGAGTGAGTGGATGAATAGGCTCAATTATTCCATCCTTTCTTAAACCAATAGGTCCTTGTCCCTCGTAACCCATTTTTTCCAAGATAGCTTTCCCTTTGCCATATTTGTCTGTATTGATATTGAAATTCTAGATACTTCTATTTGATGTCGATGGTTCTTCATCCTTGTATAGCCAATCAAGGATTTCTTTATTGTCTGATTCATCCTCTATGGTACCGACTGTTACAAACCTTTCTTCTAGAACTATGGCAGGTAGCGATGTTTGATGTTTGATCATTGATGGTTGGCCATATGTCGTAGGAGATGACATTAATTGTGAAAGATTAAGCAATTTCTCCATAGAATATTGCCCCATTCCCTTGTCTGTCAAATGGACCTATTCTTGAGATTTATGTGATAAATAAGTTTGGGGATCTGAATTTTTTGTTATTTGAGTGTCAACAGGACTTGTTTCTTTTGCTTTATCCTTCTTCTCTACCCATTTGGTAATGATATTAGGACGTTTTTCTTCATTTGATGACTTTGAACTAGATGCTTCCCGATTGTGAGGTACAAACGTATCTTGAGAGCTCCTAAGTGTGTCACAATGCTGAGGATGATTATAATCGGTAGATACAGTCACCTCATGTCCATTTATAGGGAACTTTAAGCATTGGTGATATGTGGAAGGTATTGCCTACATTTAATGGATCCAGGAACGTCCTAAGAGTATACTGTAAGTTAACTCTTTTTTCAGTACTTGACATGCTATGTGTTTCATCATTGGTCCCACTTGAATTGGTAATACGATTAGTCCCTTTGAAGATCTCTCTTCCTCATCATATGTTTTTATGGTCATTTTCCTTCAGGCATCAATAGCATCATCGGAATACCCTAGTGCATGGATTAACTTTAGAGTGCAAATGTTCAAACCAACTCCCCCATCTATTAAGACTCTGTTGACATGATGATTGTGGATCAAGACCTCGATATGGAGGGCGGTGTTATGGGGATGGTTGAGTGAGACATCATCCTGTTCAGAGAATGATAGACAATGTGGGGTAGTCAAATGCCCCACCATAGCTTGGAATTGGCAAAATTCTAGATTTTTCGGTACTGTAGTGGCAACTAGTGCTTGTTCTAGAACCTCCTTATGCGATGGTGATAATTTAAGGAGTTCTAGTATCGATATCTGTGTAGGAAATTTTTGTAGTTGATCGACAATGTTATAATGAGATGGAGGTGGAACTACATGTTTAGACCCAACTCCCTTTAACACTACCTTGGATTTCCCCCTAGTCATTACATTTGTTGGTTGATAGTCTTGACAGTCTCTGATTTTTAAGACGTTGATTTGATTTTCATAGTTTTGTATGCTTGGGAGAAAATCCAAAGGGGTAGTGTTGTTGGTTTCATTTTTGTCAATGTTATGACCAACCGTATGATCACTCTCTACTTTGGAAAGACAAAGGATTATTTTTTCATAGACATGGTTGATGTTCTTGCCTTTTTATTTGTAGAGGATGATGCTCCTTTGTCATAGTTTGGCAAAGGGTCCTTGAAGGCTAAATGATCGTTATTGTTTTGAGGTCCCTCCACATATATTTTGTTGTTGTCGATCAGATCTTGTACCGCGTGTTTCAACTCCATACAATCATTGGTTTTGTGACCTTTGTTGTTGTGGAAGTTGCAGTAATCTGCGTCATTCCACCATGGTGGTTTGACCTTTGGATCCTAGAACCTGGCTTCACGTGCAGTGATAAGCCCACTGGTAACTAATTCTTTCATTTTTGATTCTATCATTTGGCCTAAAGGTGTGAACCTACGATGATTTGATGGTTTTTGATATGACTGTGTTTTTATGATCTCGTTGCTTTGTATGACATTCTACTTGATAATTTGATCATTGTTTTGATTCTTTGATGTAGATGTTGTCAAGTTAAATATTGGTTTGACATTTTGGGAATCATTTGTTGTTTCATTGGTAGTTGTGTTTTGATTCTTTTGCCAAAATTTTGGCTTATCACTGCTTGAGTATTGATTGGAGGAGTTATTTGTGTTATTTGTTTTATCGTTGAAATTCTTGATAAATCCTCTTTTGACTAGTGCTTCTTCAATTTTAAGACCGTTTTCTATTACTTTTTCAAATATGGGAGGACATTGCAATTCAAGTCTATAACTCATTTCCTTTGTCAAGTTGTCAATGAACAACTCCATATTTTCTTCCTTAGGAATGGATCGAGGATATCTGGTGAACAGTTGTCGCCATCTTTGTAGAAAAGACAATAATGTCTCCCCTTTGTTTTTTTTTAGGTTATAAATATCCTTTATTGTAACATCGTGTTGGATGTTAAGAGAATACTAGGAGATGAACCTGTTGACAATTTCCTCAAAAGTTCTGATACCTGGTTGTAATTTTGAAAACCATTCCATGCATGCACCTCCTAAGATTTTTGGGAATAATCTCATTAAGTAAGTTTCCTCTTCGGAAAACTCAAGGATCATTTTTTTGAATTCCCGGATATGATCGATTGGATCTATTCTTCCATTGTATTTATCATACTTTGGGAATTCACAATGTCTAGGAAAAGGTATCAGGCTGACTGTTGCGTCAAAAGGATAAGGACAAATGTCCTGTATCACATACCTTTTGGTACTCCCTTTCATTATATCTTGTATCTGTTGTTGTAACATTTGCATTTGGGACGTTAAAGCGACAATCGGATCTATTGCTTGTGTGGGTTGTAGTATTTCAGTCTCACTTGTTCCAGGTGCTTCCTTCAGATGATTTACATCGAAGTTCTTGGGAAGTTTAGCCCCTGATTCAGCCAACATCAAGAGATATTTCTCCATGTCTTGTTCTAAGATCTTTTCCATAAATTTATGGAATTTAGGATCTTGTTGAGTTGTTTGAATATCCTCTGCAGTTATTTCATTTTTATCATTTTGGTGTAGACTGTTCCAAGGATTTTCTTCTGCCATTGTTTGGGATGTTTCAAGTTCTTTCTCTAAGAGTCTCTATTTTTGGGACCTAGTGAATATTGGCATACAAATTTTGACTCTTTCTTCTGAAATGTTGATCTTCTATGCTAGAAAAATGTCAATTGAATTTTTAACAAAGTTGAATAAGATGATTCATCTTATTGATAAAACTAAGTTAAAAATTTGATTAGTATACTTGGTTTCATGATAAAGGATGATAGTATCCTAATAATGAAACTTCAGTGTAGTAATTGATTGTGTATTTGATTTTGACACTTCTGATTTGCAAGATTTTGTTTCAGTTGATAAATTTGGAAATTTGTATAAACCTATCTGATTTCAGTTTTGAGATAGTGATTCTAATAAAAAGAAACTTGTATTTTGATAAAAACAGTGGATAAATGACAAACTGACTGACTGGTATGATTTTTGAACTCTTTGTTTTGAAAGCGCTAAAACAGAGTACAGAGGCGCTATTTCACAGAAGTGCTAGAACAGAGTCCCGAAGCGTTGAAACAGGCGATGGAAGCGCTATCTTTATAGATGTGCTGAAATAGTGCTTGAAAGCGTTGTAGAAAGTGATGGAAGCACTATCTTAAAAGATGCACTAAAATAGTGCCTGAAAGCATTGAAAAAGATGGTGAAAGCATTGTTTGATGAATGCGCTAAAATAAAGATTGTAAGCGCTAAAACAGAGTTCGGAAGTGTTGCTTTATGAAATCGCTAAAGCAGTGACCCCAAGCACCCAAATAGGTGTCCAAAGAGTTAAAAATAGGATTTTTAAGACTCTCTATTGTAAAATTTGATCTGGTCTTGTGGCATACTCTATCATGGGTTGTGGAAAATAAGACTGATGTATGCATTGACTATGGTTGTGAAAATGTGTGAGAGCTCTCCTTTGGAAGAAGGCTCATGAATAGAGTGGCTCTACAACGTAATCAAGAGTGTGACCCCTAGAAAAATCGTGATATCTATGGATGAAGGTTATATGTTGTAAAAATATTTTTTTGATTCTAATATAGAAAACACCTTCTTCTTAAATTATCCTGATAACTGAGAGGTTTCTTGGGTTTGGTGATTTTGATTGTTCTCTTGACAAACGTGGTGGACTTCCACTTTCGAATCATGAATTTCTTGATCTGATTTGACTTGTTGTTTTCAGGATGACCTTTAATCTGATTTTAATGATTTTTGTGAAAACACAACAAGCAATTGTGAGATAATTATTTTAAACTGAATAGATCGTGTATGTTCAAGAACCACGAATGGTCCTTATTGATTTTCATGGGTTGCTTTGAAAAATGTATACAAATCAGAAAGACTCACACTTAAGGAAAAATAGCTCATCGTTATAATCACAACCCACATCTTGAAATTGTGTTGACGCACACAGCCGTGCCAACCCTAGAGGGCGCCCGTGTTTTTATCGTTTCCAGGCGCGTACTCAGAGTTGGATTTCTCGTCCTCTGAGAAAAAGGTCCTTGGAAATTATATGGTGAGTGTCTTGGGGGTAGATTCTTCCCTCCCCTTGCACCATGAGTATGACAATGTTTGGATATTGACTTGGCAAGATACTGCTCTATGGTTTGTAGATAGGGCTTCCGTGCGGTGCGGCAATTGTTAAAATCCCTCAGGAGACTTCCCAATCTTTAGAACAAGGATGTTGGGGATGGTTATCTTGCTCACTACCGTTAAGTTGGAATTTCATCAACAACTTGCATTTTGATTATAGTGGGTTGGAATCCTTGGCTTTAGGCATTCCCACTTAGGTCATTCCCGTAGGGTGAGTACTTTTTCTCACTATGGCAGGCCTTCTAATGGATTTAATACAGCATAAATAACATGAAATAAAGATGAATCTAGTGCTTTGATCACCCAGTTAAGGGGAGAGCATAAGCCTAATCACCACAAAAGCACAACATATAAGTTTTCTTTTTTTTAAGCCCAAAAAGACAATTTTCTAGTCTATGTGAAGATTTTGCTTAACAAAAATCATGATGTTCTTTTTAATCCGATACTGTAAAAATTGCGATGACTACCCTAGGATTGATAAATTTGCTTTAGGAAAAAACATAAAGTGGCTACCCTAGGATTGATACATTTTTAAAAACTAGAAGTGGCTACCCTAGGATTGATAAATTTTAAAAATCAGAAGTGACTACACTAGGATTGATAAATTTTAGTCTAACTATGAAAAAATTAAATTTTGGCCGTCATCGCGTCAAATCCAGGCTGAATTTACAAAAGCATTGTAACAGTCCACCAAAGCGCCATAACTTTTACTTGATGTGCTAAAATTGAAAATGCCGAAATAGAGCACCAAAACGCCAAAGTTTGCCACGGAAGCGCTAAATCAACTTTTCTAGAAATGGATCACCGATGCGCCGAAACAAGTCATGGAAGCGCTAGAGTTGAAAGCGCTGAATTTTTTGATGGATGCGTTGTAGTATCATGGAAGCGCCAAATCAGAGCATGGAAGCGCTATAGTTTTCCAAAAATGTGCTATAGTATTTGAAGAAAGCACTGAAACAAAATAGGTCGGAAACCTGCACGACACTTTTCAGAAAAATTAATAAAAATGGAGTTAATCCCCCACGGTGGGCACCAAATTGTAAGTGTGAATAAGGTGTAAAGCAATAAAACACTTCTTAATATGACATTATATCAAATATCAAGCAAATTAAACCAATTTAAAACAATAATCTACTGAAAGCGTCATATTGTTCTCTATCTCCCAAGATTTATTAAATCACTGTGGCTCTCAGATCATGTGAGCATAATGATTGTTAAAATGACAATTCAAAGAATGAGAAGGATGCTTATAATATGTATATGATCAAAAGAAACTAATGCAATATGAATTGACATAAAAACTAAAAAAAGTAGCTACAGGAGGCAGCCATGATATGAAAACATGATTCTTCATGCTTGATGCTTGGATGAATTTCTGCAGAGTAAACTTGATAGCTTGGGATTCTTTTCTTGGTTCAATGAGGCTTTATTTATAGATTTTCTGGCTGTAGAAATGCACAGGGATGGCAAAGAGATGCTTGGATTCAATCTAGGGGATTGAATGGTGAAAGATGGAGGAGATTGAGAGAATTTTGGAGATTGTCTCTACCCATGAAAACACCAGGCAAGAGAAGAGGAAGGATTGATGGAGAAGGATTGAGAGAAGAATTTGGAATTTGTCTCCAATTTGTCTCCAAAACTTCTTGTGAAGTTTCAAAGCATTAATTTTGACATGATTTTAGACATAAATTAGACAGCGGATATCTAATTTGATTTTGAGGAAATATAGAGGAATATTCCTCATGCCTTTATTTAAATATTTTTGATTTATTTAAATTAGCAAAAGAGGGATAAATAATTTAATAAAACAAACTATAGAAGTTGTTTATTAAATTAAATAGAAGAATAATGGTAATTAATCAATAAATTCTTTAATCTTTATTTAATTAATTTAAGATTGATGTGATAGAATAAAATAGGAAAATGATAATTAAATCAAACAAAGTAATTAATTTTGTTTATTTAATTAATATTAGATAATAGACGAACTAGAAGAATTTAAATGTGAATGTGAACTATATAAATAAATATTTTTATTTATTCAAACAGTAGAGGAAATTAGGATAATTAATCAAATAATTTGTATTTAATTAATCAGAATTCTCCAGACCATTTTTAGGTGTATACATTTTTCCCATCTTTGAAGTGATGTGTTTATGTGTTACTTCGAAGAAAATTTTGTTGCTACTGCCAGGATCGATGACCAAAATTAGGTATGCCCCAGATATGGATTTTCAGATGATTAATTCAGTGTGCCCCAAACATGCCCCAAATATTGATTTTCAGATGATTTCCAATAATATGCCCCCTCAGGAGATAAATTAATGATTTGATGATTTTTTAGAATTTTTGAAATTTTTATGATTTTTTGACGATTCTATGATGATTTGATGATGATTTGATGATGAAATAATTTATCTCCCAATATAGAATATTGATTCTGCTAGATTATAAAAAATTTCCATTCCTTGCCTCCTTGTGTTTGATTATTTTTAATCATGTCAGCCTTTGATTTGATATTGATTGTTGATCTTGATAGATTAGAAGATTATTGATCTCATGATAGGTGAGATTCAATGATTGATTGATGATTGAATTCATGATAGGTGAGGATCAATGATAGATTGATGATTGACCTCATGATAGGCGAGGATCAATGATAGAGTGATGATTGACCTCATGATAGGCGAGGATCAATAATAGATTGATGATTGACCTCATGATAGGTGAGGATCAATGATAGATTGATGATTGACCTCATGATAGGCGAGGATCAATGATATATTGATTGATTGACCTCATGATAGGTGAGGTTCAATGATAGTCTCTCATGAGATTTGATCAAAGTCTCACAAGATCTGATTAGATTGATAGGCTGATTGATTTTTTATTGATTATAGGAGGATTTTAGAGTTTTCCCAAAGATGTGGGACATGATTTTGTATCTAGTGCAAGTTGATATAGATATCATTAATCGATGTGAAAAATCTATAATGCAGATGAAGAACTAATATGAATTCAGTCTAATTTTATCATGCAACGATATGCAAAATATTGCCATTTTAACAGTACTTTTGTGCTTTGTATCATCATAGAGATTTTATTGGATGTAGAAAGTGAGTACAAGCGTAAATGGTATATGTTAGACCAATGATGACCTAAGTACTACTTTCATGATTTTTGATACTGCAAGAAAATACAAGCATCTAGATATAATTGAATCGAGATGACCTGAGTATTCATTGCATAAACAGGCAGTGATTAATCATTTCAATGTGTGAATTCTGAATGTCATCGGCGATACATTTGCATAGCACATCCCCTGAGAAATCACACCTTTATATGATTAAATTACAGACAGCAGACAAATAAAAATAGCATTCTTCTTCCTTGTTTCTCTAGTGCAATACATCATTGACTTACTCCAAAGAAATGATAATATCAATCAAAAATGCAACTTATCCACCTTTTACTTAGAGTGTTTCAAAATCATTATTCAAATTAGATCATCCATCCTGACTTTTTTTTTTTGATGTTTTTGTGATTTTTTGATATTCTGACCAAATACCTAACCTACTAACTTATCCTAGGGGTCTCGAGGGCTGATCAAAGATTATCCTTGCCTACGTTACACATGTAGAGACCACGTAGTTCAACCGACACAGACTCATGATTTTGGTTTTCCTTTTGTAGACTAACTTTTGACATGTTTTTGGGTTTTCTAATATGAGACGGATGTTTGATGCTTTTCGGTTGGAATGATTGATGTTGCATTTTGAAGATTGTTTTGGTTTTTCTTGTCATACTATTGCTTTCCCATTTGGTGAAACCGATGTTTTCTTGCCCCCGGTGATATCCAGATTTTTCCCCCAAGCTTTTGGAGTGAGATTTGACTATGTGAAATGATTTGATAATGGATGCAATGATGGTGAAACTAATGACATGATATGAAATGGTAATGAATGCCAGACTTATGATCTTGATATGTATCAAAATAGATGAGAAAACTAATTTAGAATCACATACGACGCCTGTTTCCAAGTTTTCACCATATGTTTTGATTACACTCTTTGTTTTGTATATTTTTCTCTTTTTTTTTCTTCTTTTTTTTTCATTTTTAATTTTTCTATTTTTTTTTTTAATTTTTTGTTGCCAAGATGCCTGTTTACCAGGTTTTCATCAAGGAAACCCTTTTTCAAAAGTTTAACCTGTGTACTAGGAATTCAAGTGTAGAACTTTCTAAGAGGGATATTGTTGATAGGTTCATCAAACAGATCCCCTTCTGATGTTAATAGTTGATAAGCCCCTGATCCATACACTGATATGATGACAAAAGGACCTAACCAATTAGGCTCAAATTTCCCTTTCTTTTCCTTGTCTTGTTGATTCCTAGGGTTCTCTTTTAGAACCAAATCACCAACTTGAAAAATCCTAGGTTTTACCCTATGATTGTAACTTCTTGATATTCATTGTTGATATGTTGTGAGATGATTAACAGCTTGTTGATGATGCTCATCCAACAATTCTAGTTCTTTTAGTCTGGATACTCTATAGTCTTCATCTAAAATGATTCCTCTAAGTGATACACGAAGTGATGGAATATCAACTTCAATAGGCAATATGGCCTTTGATCCATACACCAAAGCGTATGGTGTTGCTCATGTTGGTGTTCTGATGCTTTTTTTGTAGGCCCACAATGCAGGATTGAGTTGAACATGCCAGTCACGTCCAATGTCGTTTACATTATTTTTCAATTGACCTTTTGAAAAAATACAATATTAATTTTATCTAACTAGCATTTGGTAAATAAAAGCACGATAAAATTACTCTAATATATAATGATAGATGAGACTAAATTTTCCATAGTAATTAATTAGTTATATTTATTTTATTGAAAAAGAGATGATGAGATTAAGAAATCTAAAATTTATACATTGAATGTTATTTCTTGTTAACTTGGTGTATCTTTAAAGGAAAATGATAAAATACTATTGAATATATGATATAGAATTTTTGAAGAAAATGTATATTTGATTTGTACATTCTTTTCATTAAGTATAGTATGGGATGTGACCAAATCCATCTTATTTTTGTATGATATATTATGAAGTGTGAAATATGGATGTCAAAACTTCTACATAATTATATTAAAAATTAATTTAAATAATATAAAAATTTGTTCAAATAATCTTTTGAATATTTTATTATTATTTTTTTTAAAAAAGTGTTAAATTATTTTACAATTAAAATTTAAAAATCAATAAAATATCAAATTTATCTAACTAGCATTTGGTAAATCAATGTGATAAACGTACTCTAATTTTATAAATAATGAATAGATGAGACTAATTTCTCTACGTTGATTAATTAATTATATTTATCTCATTGACAAAGATATGACAAGACTAAGAAATCTTAAAGTATATACATTGAATGGTGTTTCTAATTAACTTGGTATATCCTTAAAGAACAATCATAAAATATGAACTTTAGATTTTTTCAAGAAATTGTGTATTTGATTTGTATGTATACATTTCATTAAGAATAGTATGAAATGTGTGTGTTTTATTTGTACATTCATTTCATCAAGAATAGTATGAGATGCATGTATTTGATTTGTGCATTCATTTCATTAAGAATTTTATGAGATGTATTTATTTTATTTGTACATTTATTTCTTTAAAAATAGTATGAGATGTGACCAAATTCATCTTATTTTTAATAGTAGATTAGAAAATGTGAAATCTCAATATAACAAAATTTATACACAACTACATAACAAAAAATTTAAATAAAATAAAAACTTGTTCAAATACTCTTTTAGCCATTTTATTGCTACAAAATTGGTATCTTAATCAGGCCTGTAACTCCCTGGTAATTCTGACCCCGACAATGGCCATAACCATCCATTTACCAAACAAAATTAATAATCAAAAGATAGCACATGGGAAGGAGAAGCATTGAACTAGGACCTACACCCTTCCACCATTTCCCTTAGTATTCAATAGCCCTTCAGATTAGTTTCTACCACAAGAAAAACTAAGAGGATGAAGACTAGTGATTTGGTAACAGAGGAACCTCAAGAGGAGGCCACAAGGCTTGAAAAGAAAAAGAAAACTACTCTAGAAACCCCCACTACTACCACTGCATCAAAAAGAAGAAAATAAAAATTTGTAAGAGAGAAAAACAAGAGTGTGTTATCTGAAGAAGAGGAAGAGGATGAAGGTACTCCATTTATTTTGAGAAGAAAAAGCTCTGGCACAAAGAAACAGATGATAGATATTGTTGATACCTCTGATGAAGAGTAAATTGAGAAAGAAAAGAAAGCCTTCAAAATACATATGCACAAGGAGATGAGAGAAAATAAGAAAAAGAATATAGAAAGAGTTGAACTAGAGAAGAAAAATAAGACTAATCTAGAGAGACTTCACAATCCAATAAAGTTGGACTCACTATTCAAAGGTATTTTGCATCATGAGATGTTGGGAGAAAAAATTTCCTTATACAAGAATGCAAATGAGGTGGACAAAGCCACTATAATAGAATCAATCATCAAATGCATTGTCATTATTGAAGTAGATATGGAGAAAATTAAGAAGAAGGTCCTAGGTGATGTGTGGAACATTCTAATGGATAGGAGAAAAGAGGAAATTGAAAAGGAAGAGAATCTTAGATTATATGTTGTGGAGAAAATTGGATTCTCCTTATTTGATGCTAACAAGGCCACATTGGCCCAAGTCTATATCAAATAATTCAAAACAAATGGTCACAATTCTAATGGGAAGAGAACAAGATGAGTTTGAGAAAATATAGAAGAAAAAAGAGGAAAATATTACCAACATAGCTCAAAAGTATGGAATTATTCCCATTGCCTCCACCAAAAAAGAACAAGATCTAGTAATTGAAGCTCAACAAGAGCATGCAGAACACATTGGAGTTACTAATGCAGAGGAAAATATAGATAATACTCTTTCAAACATAGATGAACCAATGCAAGGAAATGTTGAAGATGAGAATTTTGCTAAAGGATAAATTGTGACCATAGAGGAAATCACAAAGGATGACACTCATATTCCTTCAATAACACATGTTATTGTAGATCAAGGAAATTCAAAGACATATGTCCCTCTAACAGATACAAAATAGAGCATCGATGAAGGTGACAAGCATGATGCAGTTAACAAGCAAGGACAAGTGAATGAAGAGAAAAAGGAAAGAGAGGATGATGGTGGGAAGGAAGGAGAAGGAGATAAGAATGGAAATGAAGAGTATGGCCAAGGAAAGAAGGACAAGGCCAGGGGAGAAGTGGAGAGAAAAGAAGATGAAGACAAACAAAAATAAGATCTTTGATGATAAAGAAGAAAATGTAGAGGAAGAAGAAGACACTGGTATCAGAAAGAATGAAGAAGCAGAGAAATCTGAGGAGTTACCTAAGCCCTCTTATGAATCTTCCTTTGGCAACCCTCTAAAAGGTTTTTTGTCTAAATAATTAAGGTTCCACCTGGCATTCTCTTCTCAGCTATTGTAGTTTCTCATGCATCAGGACAATGTAGATTTAGATAAGATACCTCCCATTCATATGTTGTAGCTAGGTGATGTGTTTCATGCATCCACTAGAAAATAAATTATTGAAACTTACGAAAGGAGTGATGAATTGATGGATGAATCCATAAATACATTTCAGGAAGTAACACCTGGAATTAATGTTGACACATCTTTTTCTGCAATGGAAAAATTTAAGTTGCTGCTTAATTCCTTCAAGGAATATGCCTTTAGTTTGAAAGGACAAGTGGAAACAAAGGTTGAAACAAGACTTGTAGAAAATAAGTTGATGGATATTATAGAGAAGTGTGTATCCACAGATAACATAGCTGAAGAATGTTTTAAGTGCAGGCTTGTGAAGAAGAAGCAAAAACTTTGTTTTTGTATTGCATGAAGTGGCTAGATGCCACACATGGAATAAAAGATGAAATGGACTCAATTGAGTCTCAGATAACTAATACATCAAGTGCCTATGATATGGAACTGGAAAGAGATGATCAGACTTGGACTAATATAGTGGACTTACATGATAGATTCTTCACCTTGTAAAGTCAAAAGGAAGAGATTATCAAGCAGCTAGGGAAGTTAAGGAACTTGGAAAAAACAAAGCATATACTTGTCTCAAGTGCCCTTGCTGGTACTAACAAAATTTTAAAGTTGAATGTTACCCCCGGTACTATGGAAGAAGGAGAAGAAACTTTGATGGAGCTTGAGTCTCAGTGCAAAATGTTTGCAGCAACAAAGAAGAGCTGGGAAGAAAGTAAATATGCTTGGAAATATATTCTTCAGAAGCTTCAGGGTTCAACATCTTCAAGCTGACCATATCTATTCCTATGCATTGGTTTTATTTTTTCATGTCCGTATATTCTTTTGTAAATATGCAGAAGTATTAGTAGTTTTTTGGTTAAGGGGAGCTAATACATTTTTCAGTAATTTCAGCTATTTCAATTTGTATATATGCTCGAGGGGGAGCATACAAGCTATTAATACTAGTACACCATTTTCCCTTGATGTCAAAGGGGGAGAGATACTTGGAGAAGTCTTTGTTTTTGTTTTAACACATGTTTCCATCAATGACAAAGGGGGATATTTTTGAAAGAATGAAGAAGGTTGTCATTAATGAGTTGTCATTGATGTCAACACTACATGGTGTATGTCAACATTGTGTTAAGGATGATTGTAGAAGAGTTATTTTTCAAGAGGGTTTGATTTGCACACTAAAATAGATAAGCATTTTTGCTAAGTGTTTACATCGACAATTTCACTATACAGAGCCCTCTAGTATTTTGGTCCACATTTGTTCATCCTTGAAGATTTACCTTTTTAGTTCCAATATGATGTTCATGGTTGTCAATTACATCTTTATTCAGAATTTTACTTGATTTGGATAAGTAGTTTGTAAGAGACAAGTAATAGAAGATTGACATATAAGGTCTACATAGTTTTCTATGTATTGGCTATGACTTAACTGGTCTGCACTCCTCAATGGATTTACATTAGACCTTGCAATTTTGGGAGGATGTTAATAGGTGTTAAATTATTGTGTTTTCCACTTGGCATACATCTTGAGGTCCATGTTTCCTATGGTGATGATCATTTGAAATATTTTTCTTTTAGGTCCTATGCATGGCTAACCTAATGAATGTAAAGGGTTGAAAAGATTAAATATGTGATGTGAATGTAAGAGGGAGCTAATATAGGTCCATGTTAACCTATATTAAGCCTTGCACATGTTATTTTGGGTGAAAAGGCATTTTGATTTGAATTAGGTATCGACAAGGCACGTTTTGTATGTTTTAGGGATACATATATTTGGCCCAATCTAATTGATGTTTGTGATGGAGTTTGATGTATATATAAGGTTTTTTAGAGTTTGTGGATATCGAATTTATATGTATATATGATCCAAATGAAAGAAGTGATGTGAATTTTTATAGAGTTGAGCAAAAAGCATAGGAGAAAGTTGAGAAAAGGTGTGTGAATGTAAAGAAAAAAAAAGATTTGTGACCTAAGTCAGATGAAGTGTATCGAATCATTATTTTGAACTTTAAAGAAACTGAATCCATCATATCATAGATGCATTTTGTATCAGCTCAAACCTTGGTTGTGTAGGCACCAAAATTCTTCCTATATTTCCTTTCTCCGTGAGCATTGAGCTCACTTAGACAGTGAGTCCACCTAGTAGTGAGCCTTTATGTAATATATTATAATTGATTAAAATATATTGTGAGCTAATCCTCACCGTGGTTTTTCTCATTTTGGGTTTTCCATGTAAAAATATTGGTGTTCATGTGTTATATGATGTTGTGGATATTTTCACGCTTTCATTTCTTATAATAGTTAAATATGCTTTGATGACTGGATGGTTAATAATTGGATGGTTTAATAGAATACTTATTCACCTCCCCCCCCCCCCCCACATTGTATTCCAAGTGCTCAACACAAGTTGTGGATGAACCCATGTCTGAACCAAATATCCTCCCAAGTACACTAGGCATATATGTTGTGGTTCCACCTCTGATATCATATAAAAGACCAAGAGGTAACAATATGATCACCTTTGTGCCACCAAATTAAAAAAAAATTATAAACCTAGAGATAGGGTGGTTTCCTAGCCCTGAGTGGTCCTTTCAATTAATCCTCCAAAGGAAGAAAAGAGATCGATGGTAGAGAAACCCTCTCTTACCCATTCTCAAATAATAAACTCATACAAGAATAAATTGAATTGCTAAGGAGCGTAAGCTTAGACATCATGCCATTTCTTTCCAATTGGCTAAAAAGAATAATACATTACCTAATGACCAACCATCTATATAAGATAATCCCAATGAATTTTCCCCCACCCATCCATCCTCATTATCACTTGACTCGACTCCACCACCATCACCAAATCATGTCATTGAACCTTACATGTATCAACCTAAAAAAATAATGAAACAAGAACATAAGATTGATATTATCATTAAACTGCCTATTGTGATAAAATTGGATAGTGAAGATGAAGATGCTAAGATAGATGAGCAAGTGCATAATGAATTACGTTTGTTGTTCTCAAAATCTATGGATTTAGATGGGGGCAACCATGATTATCATCTTGATGAGAGTGATTCATCATGTGTTGAACCTGGTGATAATCCTTGTATGACACTTGTTGTAGTCTATTTGTTTAGTTGTCCACCTTCTATAAATGATAAGAAAGATTGGGATGTAGACAATTAACTTTAGATCAAATCAAATGTGTAATACCCTTTTTGTATGTTTTATGTCTATAGTTTGTTTTCTTACACACGAGGTGATCTCTTGTGTTGTGATTTATATGTTGATTTCCCTTGTTGTCCTTGTTGGAACAAGGATACAAAGGAAATGAATCTATTGTGGCATTCATCTCTTTATCCTCCAATAGAGAAAAAACCACTACAACTTCAATCTTTTGACTTGAAATAATAAATATTTCCTCAATATTTATTAACTCCTCTTCAAGTAGAGATATTTATTCATCCTCGCCTATATTTGTATCAATCATGGAACCCTCATAAATCAAAAAATTACCTCCCATGTTCTCTTCCTCCTTTTCTATTATGGTTGTATTATCCCCTCTTATTTTACCACAAACTTATTATTCCTTAATTTTCTTAGGTTATTCATAACACTAGTTGCTCCATATACTCATCCCATTCCTCCATTATATCCTTTTAATATTATACTTCAACTTCCTCCTCATGTGGAAATATCCTTCAATTAAACAAGCAACAAGCAACATCTACTTTTTCATTGTTTTTTATTAGGAAAAATAGGTTTTGAAGGGACCCTGAAACCCTTTACAACACTACAATAGAACAGGAAATTAGCACCTAAAATAGCATCGTATTTTAGTGCATTTGAGTTCATGAATTGGACACTTTTGTCAACACAAAACTTGGCACAAAATGGTGTGCTCACTTTGGTGCCGAATTTAGCGCCAGATTTAGCACTGGATTTAGCGTCGGATTTAGCACCAGATTTATCGCTGAATTTCGCACCGTATTTTGTTGCTTCTAGTTTGGCTTCCAATTTTGCTTATGTTTTTGCTTCTTGTGTTGCTTCCAAGTTTGCTTCTAGTTTTTCTTCTAGTTTTGCTTCGAGGTTTTCTTCCAATTTTTCTTCCAATTTTGCTTCCATTTTTGCTTTCACTTTTGCTTCCATTTTTGCTTCCTAGATAGCACCAAGTTTTGTTTCCAAGATTGCTTCTGGTTTGCTTCTAGTTTGGCTTCCATTGTTGCTTCATTTTTTTCTTCTAAAAATGCTTCTTGTTTTGCTTCCATTTATTAATTTAATATGTTTTATTTCAATTTAATTAGTTAAATATATCATGCCTCTTAAATAACTCATATGATTATAGAGTAATTAAATTAAATAATATGTTTTATTTCAATTTAATTAGTTAAATATATCATGCCTCTTAAATAACTCATATGATTATAGAGTAAGTAATTTAATTATTTAACTCAAATGATTAAATAACAAGATAATTATTGTTACTTGATTTTGCTTCTAGCTAAATCAGGTAGACTTATGATTATGTTTGCATTTAAACAATAAAAGGTACATATCATTTTCAGCTAAGTTTCATCCATGTGCATAAAAGAGAGTATCAAAAGACCACATTATTTGATTAAGGGAATTGCATACAATAGAAAAGAGAGTCAACATTTATTGCAAATATAGTCTTTATTGATAACCATAAGTGTATAGTGTCCCTCACAAGCTGAGGGATTGACTATTTTTTATGCATATAAAGAAAAAACTATACATTTACAGATAAAAGGAAATGCATATGTAAAGAAGGGGGACCCATCATTTTGAATGATGAATCTTGATTGAGTTGCCTTGCATCAGCTTTAGTCCTCCTACCCATCCAACCTCCAATTGTCACTTGCCCCTGCTACACTGAGTTTCCCTTCATTTGTGAGAAGAATTTGGTTAGAGAAATGAAGGATCACCAATTAGTACATAGGAAAATATTCGTAAACATATAATCTAATCCTTATATACATTAAAATAGCTAGCATATCATAGATATCCAAGAAAACAAGAGTTATCAAACACATCTATCATATGCTATGTTTATCTAACATGTTTTCTCTTTGTGCAGATATAGGACAAAAATTTGTTAATGTTTTGTTTCAGCTAATTAATCATGTGGAGTAAAATGTGGCTCCCACGAGGATTGAGCCCAACATGTTGCCCTTGTGTTTTAGGAGGGATAGGAAATTGAGAAACTTGATCAAATCAACGATAGGCCTATTTTTGATGCATTAAATCAATATGGAATCATACCAGTTGATCAATTTTTATTATCAGATTCAAAAGATGCAACAAAATGGTGTGAATTATCAAGAAAGTTACTTTTCATCTTTCACAATGAATCAAACAATAGGCTGCTTGGAAATATTAGTCTACTGGATATGTCTTTCAATCTTCTTAAGTTGGATCCAAAGTCCATTTTAATAATGATATGAGTTGTATTTCATTGTCAACATTTTTAAGGAGCTAGTAAAGAAGGGAACAAGAACAAGGACAACAATCATTCAAAAATGAAACAGTTTGTCTCTTCCCAAGAAACAAATGATTTTTGTGATAATATGAACACTGAAGCACAGATCCATCAAGCTCAATTATGGATAATCGTTATGGCTAAGTTACTCAATGAGGTCTTACAGGTTATCAAGAGCTATCAAGAGCTATCATGAGTTACATGGAGCATCACAAGGTGAACAATTGAATGCAAGGCCAAAGCCCTCATTTTAGAATGGTGTCTCAAAGAGAAATGCATGAGAAGGAAAGAACATTGATGCAAATGAGTAACTAACATGCATTGTTAATCATCTTGCTACTGATAAAATGAGTATTCACAAATAACTATAGTGCACAATCTGAAAAACAACCAATGCATGATGGTTTGAGGAGATACCAATGATTCTACAAATGAATGTAGGACAGTCATGAAGGGAAGCCTTTGAGAAGAATTTCTTGGTAATCATGTCAAGGGAAGACTTGGTAAAGCAACTCATCATTCTAGTAACAGTGTGAAAGATACATGTGAATTATTGCAAAGTGATAGAACTACATGAAGCATAAAGTGATGCAAAATTTGACAGTAATGATGTTGGCAAGAGGTTATGGACATGGCAAGAACTTTGTTGATTCAAAGACAAGCTATCATCAATATAAGGTAATGCAGTGCCATTTCTACTTTTAAAGGCTACATAAGATTAAAGTATGTAACAAGTGTATGTAACTCAAAAGGTTCATGAAAGCCTATATCAGTCATGCATAATGATGTTATGGTTTAAATCAACAGATGACAAAGAGTATGAAGATTTAAGTATTCATTTTCTCCAAGAAAGGAAATATAGAGCCTCGGCCTATGTGAAACAAACCCTCAAAAATAGAAAAATACCTAGAAATGAAGGAGCAATGTCATATTGCCTTTTAAGAAAATGCTTATGGAAATTAAAATTGAATGCAAGCATGGCAACAACCATGATAAAAGGCATTTCTTCCATTGTTGTACATAAAATACTATCTCCTGAAGAAAATGCAAGTTCCGTGAGGATTTTATATTTTTCTTATAGAAAGACTAGAGACCAAGCATACAAGAAAGAAGCATGAAAACATAGAAAAATAGAGCATTTTCGTCATTATGTTGAATGGAGAGAGCTTGAAATGAGCTTTGAATCACAGAAAACAAAAGAGAAAATAAAGGTATACATCGGCATAGAGCTTACCCGAGCTTGATTTTGTTTGTTTTCATTAAATATGCAAGTTATTTTTCACCATGGGAAGCTTTAGAAAAATCAATCATGGTGGCCAAGAGCAAGGAAAGCTTCCATAGAAAAAATGAAGAGAAGAATGCATCCGAAAAATTAGAGAGGCCGCAACCAAGAAGCCTCGAAACCCTTCAAAAATGGAGTGAAAATGCTACATAATACTCAAGAAGCAACTTACCATCTAGTTGCAGGAGGATTTCAACCCCAAGCATGGAGGAATCAACTAAAAAATGCATGGAGAACGCTCAAACCCTAGTTCATCATGGCGGCCGAATATATAACTCTTTTCTTCCAAAGCTGCCAAGTAAAATGATGAGCAAATTTTGGGATAGGGGTCAGTTTTGACATTAGGGTTTCTCAAGTACCCTACTTTGAATGTGGCTTTTATCACATTCTTTTAGAGTAAAATTCCTTGGTTAATACCCTTCATGCTCCTTCAGAAAGCTCGAGGTTTCAAATTCTAATGATGGCGGCATGTGCAGGGCAAGGGAGCTTGAAAAAACCAAGTGAAAATGAGAGTTAAAAATTAGGGCTTGGATATTTTGTTCTAACTCATCATGGTGACAAAAATATTGATGTGAAAAAACTCAAATATGTTTAATCATTAAATCTTTTAATATTCAAACAAATTTAGAAAATAAAATACATATATTTTATAATAAAAATTACTATTATCTATTAAATTTATTAATTTGTATGTTGAATTAATAATTAAAAATTATTGATGTTATTTTATATAAAACAAAAATATGAAAAATATATTTAAAAATTATTAATTTTAATTTTAAAATATATTAAAAAAAAATTATTTAAATAAAACTAAAATGAATATGAATTAAATATATAATTTAATCATTAAATTATGATTTTAATTATTATAATTTAAAAAAATTGTTTGATTGTGATTGTGATTTTACCTCTGTACCGCTGGATGATTGTGAGAGAGGTGTGGTAGCATGGTATACCGTCATATCGTGGGAGATTTCTTACTACCTATCAGTAGTGCGGTGTATACCACCATACCGCGAGAGCCTTCTGACTATCTAGCAGTAGCGCGATATATCATCACCCCGCGGAAGCCTTATAGTAGCCAAGCGATAGTGCGATTACTACCATACTGCGGGAGGCTTCAACCTATTGAGCAGTAGTGTGGGTATACGTGGACTTGGTTGATAGGTGAGGTGTACACCGAATAGTGGAGGATGTTGCTGACTTGGCTCTAATCCTGGTGCCAAATCTGACGCTAATGTAGACACTAAATCCGGTGCTAAACCTAGCGCTAAATCTGGTGCTAAAGTAGGTGCTAAATCTGGCGCTAACTTAGGCTCTAATCAATGCCTGATTTAGCGCCTACTTGTCCTGATCGATGCAAAAAATACCAAAAATGGCACCAACCCGATAAATAGCACCATTTTTTTCAAAAACTGGAAAAAAATACATTAAAACAATGGGTGGAAGCAAAAAAGGGAGCTAATCACAGGGATTTGTTGTAGTGAAATGAAGGAAAGATGCTAAAAAGAGAGAAACATGAACACTCACAACCCACAAAAGTAAAAAATGCTAACAATAGATAAAGCTAGACAACCCATTAGCAACCCAACAACAAAACATCAACACAAAAGTTGATCAACCAAAAACAAAAAAAAAGAACTAGAACATATTATTGAGAACCTTAGTAGAATCCATATTACTAGAGATGACCCTGTCATGCATCTCAAAAACATCCTGAAGATCTTGGAATGAAATGGCTACCCTTTTCTTAGTTTTTCTCCTCATACGCAGGTGGGGTCTAGCATCCACATTCTTCTCCTCGCACAGGCCAAAATCCTCATTCTTCTTCTCCAGGTTCATACAGTTAAACTCAGAAATGGCATCCTCATATTCACCCAAATCCAAGCACTTATCAGTCCAATTGATGGCTTTATCATTCAAAAACAACAAGCCCTGAGCACTAGTCTTCAGTGACTGATTACTAGCTCACACCACAATCTGTAGGTCATTGTTGATCTTTCTCATTCTTTCCTCCATACCCAGTAACCACTCTTCATTGATCCTATGAACAAAATTTTCTAGAGAGTTCAACCTATTTTCATGCCTTTTACCAAGTCTATCAACATCCACTGCTAACTTATCAAGGATCACATTCATGGTTTTGACCTTATCTCTCACCGACCATTCCATTTTATTGCAGTTCACTAACGCCACACAGACATCCTACCAATATTTAAACTTTGTATTAAGTTCCTTCACTTTTGAAAAAGGCCATTTCACAAGGGAGAGCAGGTTTCTAGTGTCAACCCCCACCATTCTACAAAACAGGTTCATATTGATCTCCTCTCAATTCACCAATGCATCAATAGGAATATCAAAATTCTCATTGGGTTCCTCCCAAACCCCACCTTTTCCCTCCAAATATTCCTCCATAGGGGAGTCCTCAACCTTAATGACCTCCACTTTCGCCTGGTATTTCTCAAGGATATCGACCAAATCAACCAGAATTTCAAGCCACCTAGCCTTAACATCAGTCTACTTAACTTGCTCATTGTTGTTACCAATAGGAGACTCAAACTCATCATGGCTAGGAACAACCACCTTATAATTCACAAAGGCCTCAACATCATGCGCTATACCCACCATTGGTTGCTCGTTACCCTCATTAACATCCCCCCGAACCCCTTTAACAGAAGGAATAGGGGAATCCTCCATAGCTTTCAGCTCATCTACCCCTGCTTAATAATACACTTCTCCTTTTTAGGGCCCCCTTTTTTTCCCTTCAAATTCTTTTTCACCAAAGGAACAACAACCTCCCTCATTTCAAAATTTGTTTCATAACCCTTAGACCAAGACTTTGAGTCTTCAAAATCATTGTCAGGCTCCCCCTCATCCTCCAAGGATTCATCATCAACAGAGTCTTTATCCTCATAGTTACTATCCCATTCTTCCACTAGCTCACTAGTTTCATAACCAAAATTACTACCTCCCTTTTTATGACCTAAAGAGATATTAGGAATTGCAAGTAACACCTTTGATTTAATATAATCAATTATAAGTTTCATAAGGCCTTCATGAAGAATATCCTTCCTGGGGTTCTTTCAGTGATCCTCAATACTGGTTTCCATAGAAACAAGCAAGCAATAGGGGAACAAAACCATATTGTTGTGGTGGAAATGATTAAGCAACAAGAAGTGATAACCATAAATAATAGAGCACCTTCCCTCCAGCATGAATAATTGCATAATCATGAGAATAATTTCTCTCTAGAGTGGCTTGATGGATTTCCAAGCATACCCTCCACTACCAACACGCCTAAGCTTCTACTTCTCCGAGCCTTTGAATAAATTTTCTAAGGTAGTCTTAGCCATAGCCCGATCCCTGTAAAAAATTTTGGCCTTCGAAGGAAGACTAGTAATCTCAGCAATAAAGTCTTCGATGATGTTGACCTCCACACCATGGTAACACAAAACTCTATTGTTCCAACCATTCACAAAAGCCTTTGTTACCTTTTAATCAGAACTGTGAAGCCTCAACAAATAGGGGCAAACACCACACTTCTCCAAGTGTTCCCAGACGGGATCATTCCCACAAAATTAATCGTAAGAGCTTGGCTCCACTCTACAATGAGCCCCTCCCATGGCAAATAGAAACAATCAATTCATAACCTGCACTTTGTTCTTCTGCATAGAAAGGGTTACGCAAACAATCTAGAAGAAAAAGCAAAAAAACCCACAATCGGTATGACCTTGACAAACCAAGTACCGCCAATCCTCATCTCCCAACCCATGATCTCAAAATCAATAGAAAAGCAATTATAAATGAGAAAGTACTGAACTCAAAGTTCAAAAACCAACCGAGGAGGAAATAAAATAACTTATCTCCCCAAGTATCTGCTTCCGTGACATGACATCTAGTCATAATTAGAGATAAACTGAAGGTTAAACGGTATGGCATCATAAGTATACCAATAATTATGAGCCATCACTCCTAAATTAGTGAATCCCATCAGCAAGAGAGTTAGCCTCTAGGAAAACATGAGTAATTCTCACCTCAACAAAAGAATCAATGATGGAAATGACATCATTAATTAAATGAGCAATGGACCATGAAGGTGGACTAAGCTTTAGGAGATAATTTATGATACTAAGGGAATCCCCTTCTAACCAGAGCCTAGTAACCCCTACTTCTCTACCAAGTAAAAGGCCATGATAGACCGCTACTGCCTCTGCAAATTTTTTTGTCCTACTTTTTGATTGTTACCTCTTCTTCATTGATTCATAATACAACTAGAGTATCATTTCTTTCTTGGATAAATATATCTCCAACTTCTTGCACATTTACTTCAACTTTCATGAATTCTATAAGACATGATCTACTACAAGCCTCAACCTCTTGCATGAGGCCTTATTCTTTATGTTTCTTTCTATAATACCTACAAATAAAGAAATTAGATAAAATAAGGCCCTCATATTTATCCTATTTACTTTTCTCTTCCATGGCCATCACATTAGCCTCTTGAAACTCTTATGTTGATTTTTTTTAATCCGCGTCCTATTTCACGAGGTCTCTCTTTTCTCATACATATATGGGGACCCTATCCTCTTCTACCTTGTCTTCCATAAGGCCTTTCATTGTATCTAATAGACTTATGTCTCCATCCACAAATGTAAACTTCATCTTCTCATTGTATTTCATAGAAATATTATTCCACCTCTATTTGATTCTCAAGTAGTGAATCTCCCTTACCCATTTTTTATGCTCTCTTCGATGCACCATATCCTTCAAAAAGTTGGGAATCATGTGCTCCCAAATTTCTACCTTCTCCTTTCTATTATCCATTATCCTCTCCTAGAGATTCTTCCAACCTTCTATTGTGAACCCATTTAAGATAGTATTTTTAGCTTCTACCCTCTTGGGGTCTCCAATATTATTTTCAAAGAAGTATTCTAAATATAATTTCCATCTCATTGATCCCTTTGAGCTTTCACTTTTAGGAAACATCAACATTCTTCTCTCCTACTCTAATTTCTCACTCTCCCTTATCCCATCTTTTAAGATAACTTATGCATATGCATGGCATCTCATTCAAAATTTCTCAAGGCTTCAACTCTTACTTGCATCTCTTTCATGGATTCCAAGAATTTGTGACTTTTCATATAAAATTTGATTCTCTTATGTTTGTTGGCATCTTGGTTAACAACACACTCAAGTCTTTTCTATTACAACCCTCCTAGTTTCCATCCTATGTATCTTGTACACAAACACTTATGTGTTTCCTCACAAACCACTCAAAATTTGTGCACTACCCAACAAAATAGACAATGCAAACTCCCTAGACTCCTCTACTCACTATCCACTTAGTGGAAGGCATCTCTACATCCCTCTAACCAATATTCATGATTATTGGGGACCATATATAAAATACTCAAACTCATTCATAATGGTGTATCCCACTTTGATACCAAATTTATGTAGTGCTAAGGTAGGAGACCTAACCAAATACGAGTCCCACCAAGTAACCTAAAATAAAAAAACATAACAATGTGGAAGAAATACTATTGTACTTGCTAAAAGTAGACTAGTAATGATATATAAACTCACTTGTAGAAACTCACACTAAAAATTCTAGCTTATTTAGGTCAATCTTTAATCACCTACCACATAGACCAATAACCCTTAGGTTAACATGATAGAATTCCTAATCAAGTAAGTAGGTACATTTGAGGGTCAAAACCTAGTTTCATGCACTCTAGATAAAGACACACAACAATTGGAGAAACACTAAGATAATTATTTTTCAACGTGTAAGTAAAAAATATATTGTGTATAAGCATTATTTATTTACAAATACATATGTTGGGACTAAAAACTATCCTATTTTCTCTCTCCTTCACCAACTATCTTAATTCACCCTTTCTACCTTATCTCTTTTATCTTTTTCTTTATTTCTCCCACACTTTCTTGTATAGCCTCTTCATTCCTCCTCAGGTAACCTAAACATTTCCTTTTTTTTTTAGGATTTTTGTGTTCTTCTACTCAACCTACTTGTGCTATCTTTTATTATGTGGCCTCTTTCCTCTATCTTAGTTCTCATATAATATAAGATCCTTTATGTGCTTCCTTTTAATGTACTCATACTTTATCTTCCCACATGACCTCACTATCTTTCCATTCTTTAAAATATTCCTTTATTTCCTCTCCTTACCTTTCTTTCTTCTTTCCTTCTACAACAATAAGTTCCAAAAATATTCATTTCTACCTCTCTAGAATGTTCATTTTCTTTAGCATCTCTTCACCTCTTAAAAATATCCTCAAAAATAGGAATTTAAAATATATTGACTTAATTTTCTTCAATACCATGTTGGGCGCAAATCTTCAAATTTAAATTTAGCAAAAATGGCTCCAAATAAAACTTGCCACTGATGGGTATTATTGAAGATCATGATTAAGTGTAAAAAATATTCCAAATATAATTGATTCCAATATTAGGTTTTAATCACTCCTTCAAATACTCAATATAGGCCTATTCTTCAAAATGATAGGTTGGATAGTATACACCACCTTAAGCATTAAATATTGAGCAAACCAAGCACTAATAACTACTTATAAAATAGTCTTCTTTAAAAACTCTTACTACCTCTGAAACCTTGACAACCCTTTTTATAATCCTACAAAATACATATACAATAGAACATACACTAGCATCTATTACCAAGAAAGAAAATTCATAATGCAATGCTACACATTTCAAAAGGTGGGAAACTATTTTTTTTTGGTACACTTTATCTTGAAAAAATCTACATGCAACATGCAACAAAGAAAAAAGCCATATTCAATAAAATCCATACAACATCATCCACCACTACTACTATTTTATAGGGAAACAACTATAGTTGTTGTGTATACACAAAAAAGGTCCCTTTCTAGTTGCTAGAAGTGCACAAAACAAATTAGCATGACCTACCAATCAATTCAAAATAATGATTGAAAACACTCACATAGTTTCTATATGTTGTGACCAAAATGAATAGAAATACCTCTAATCTATATAAACTCTCAAAATTTTAGGATGCTCCTACATTAGTGTCCATTCTTAGACTTATTCAAACCCCAATTTGATGTGTCTCATTTTTTTTATTTTCTCAGAAAGTTGTGTATTTGATCCTATCCAGCCTCTACTAAAAACCATTCTAAGAAATCATAGATGGGTCCCCTAAGTGTCATGAAGTGAAAAAAACCATGAAAAATCCTATGTTTGGGCCTTTATCTATTATTTCCCTTGATATTTTACTTGTCATATTTTTACGTTTTTGAGGGTACCCATACTTGCTTTACCTTCCCATTGATCCCAAAAAAATTCCTTTAATCTTTTAAAAGTTTCCTAAGTCCTTTTTTCAATGTTGTAGATTTTTGGGGTTTTCCTCACTATAGTATCTACTCCCATGTTTTCTTCTTTTCTTGACCCTAATATTTTGTTCTCAAAATATTCTAAGTGTTTGGTTTGTTATAATTTTGAGGCATTCCTTGCTCCCATCCCATGTCTAGTGTTAGAAGGATATCAATTGTATAAGGAAGCATAAGTATATTAATTGGAGTATTAGATTTCTTCATGTTCCCAACCTCAATATTGGGGAGCCACCAAAGCTAATGATTTAGAGGATGCCTGATGAGCGATATTTGATGGATAAAGTCTAATAGTGAAGATCTTTCAAGTGTTCTATTAGGTTTTAATGGAGGTAATTCATAACCTTCCCTCTCATTTTTTATTAAAAAAAATTATGTTATTTGAGCTATTTGGGTATCATATTCCTTGATCCCTTGGTATTTTGGTCAAGGGTGGCCCGATGGCTCGATAAAGTATGATAATACATGACATGTCCATGGAGTTTTTCTTGGTTTTAGAGATGTCCAAGGTTCCCAAAAATGGTTTCAACGTTGATAGTTTCTATCAAAAATAAAAATCAAAGATAAGGTGAATATATTTTATGAATTTTAAGGAGTGGTTAGGAACTCAAATTTTTTAATGTGCTCCTAGTCTCTTTCAAGTTCTTGACATGGTTCATTGTTCTAATATTGGAATTATGAAAAGTAAAATATGTATGTTGATAGATTTTGAGGAATTAAAAACCTAGAACCTCCACCAAGTTTTTGAGTTCCCAAGGTTCCTTTGACAAAAGACAAGAAGAATATGTTTTATAAGTGTTAGAATTCTTATACGGTTCTATAAATTTACCTAGTTCTTGATGGGTAGCTAACTCCGGATAAGGTTCTTGTTGGCATCAAATTTCTTGATGAGGCAACGAAATTCAAAGAATTTTTAGATGGAGCCTTTCAAAGAGTTCCTTATGGGTGGTGCATCTCCAATGTCTAAGAATTGGTGTTATTAAAGTGTTTTAAAATTGCTCGAACTTTCCCAAGAACTCAAAACCTTCACCAAGGTTTTTAATTCCCAATTAGTCTCTGACAAAAGGGGGAAATGGGGAATGTGGTGTTCACTAGTGTTTGGTCACTTTTTCAGCCTAATATATGTAGATAATTAAAATAACATAATGAGATATTGATCTAATTCAAAGGAAAAATGTTATCAAAAGGATTCATAAGTGTGACAAGGAAAGTGGCTTGATAATAGTATAAAGTGATGGCATTTTTTTCAAAAAAATTTGAATTCTAAATGTAATGGCACTATATTTACCTTCTCAACTACCTACATCTACTAAACCACTCTCTCACCTTATGTGAAATCCATTAATAAGTAGGAATGTTTTAGATAAAAGGAATGTGCCTACATAATTTGTAGGTATGCATGGAAATGATTAAAGTGATCTTTAGGTGCAAGAATGATTAAAAATGATGTAGAGTTATAAACACCCCCTGTTTGAAGATTTTTGGGATTCTCTCATGAGTGCACACATTTCCATCTCTAATGTGACTTGCAATGGGTTACATACACATTCATTTCCATTATTTAGAGGAGGATGACATTGGATTAGGGAAGAACATAACAAAGAGAAATACTTACACAATAGAACCTTAGGGTTCACAATTTCTATATCTAGGTATTATATTTTACTACTGTAATGATATGGGTTCATCCCAAATTTGTAAAAATAATTTCTAATAGATGTAGATTAAATGATTAATGGTAGAATAAACCTTATTTCAGCACATCCATGTGTATGTTATACATTTCTAGACATGTGCTAATTAGTTGGCAAACCAAAAAATTGCAAAAACCTTGTAAGGATTTTACAATCTACTCAAAACAATAAGGAAATTCATGGGTAGGTCATGGATTACTAAGTAGACTCATTTAATATTCTATAACAACCTATGATTTTTTTAGTGTATATTGATGCAGGAGCATCCAGTGGTGTAAGGGCAATCCTACATCACCCAAAAATATATTTACTTTCATTTAGATTTTTTTGTAGATGTTTTTGCATTTTTGGATACCCTTTTCGTCGAAGAAGAATTCCCAACTTTCAGAACTGCTTTTCTGCTTTTTCTGCTCGACTGCTATTTTTAGCAGGTATGAATTTGAAGGCGTGAGGAGACAAAAATTTAAGGGAAGCTTCAGGACATAATAATAAACACTTTGGTGAAAGAATCAGATCAAGAGCATTTCCGGTTCAAAAGTTATTCAAGTTTCAATTTCTGCTTTTTGCCTTATGAAATCTTCGGAGCTAATTTTGAGGTACTTAGAGGCTCCGGATGGGCCTGAAAAATTGGCGGAATACGAAAGTGGTTAGCCTTTAGGCCCCACTTTCCGGCAAGAGATCTTCGCGAGAGCTTTCCGAAAAGGTATTATCATTGAAGATCTGACGGTTAGATCTTGAGTTAGGGCTTCCGAAAGTTGGTGCATAATTTGAATCCCGTTTTTGGCTCCAAACAAAGAAACGGGCTATTTATGGGCGAGTTACTGTTTCTTTTAGGCAGTTTTTGGGGAAAGAAGATCGCATGCTGCGAATAGGGGAATTTCTATAGTTTCTTTCTGTAATTTGCATGTATTGCAAAACTCGAGGATTTGAGATCCTCTGCATGTAGGAATTTCATACTTTGAAAATAATAAGATTCGTTAGTTTTTCTGTGTGATTTTCTATGTCTCGGGTTGCACCCTCATCAAGTGGTATCAGAGCGGGTTTTCTTGAGCGTGTGGACAGATCGCCGATCGTGAGGCAGTTCGCACCAGGACTGTGGTTGTGGGTTCAAGATATTCAAGATGCCTCCAAGAGTGGCACGTGGTAGGCGAGGTGGTGCCAGAAATGCTGGTGGAAGAGATCCATTAGCGGCTGAGGGTTTCAGAGCCCTCCAGAGACAAATAAATGCATTACAAAGAGAGTTAAGAAGAGGGGTAAACCCGAGAAGGGGAGAAGAAAGTGAGGATGAAGAAGAGGTGGAAGATTCAGATGTAGAAGAGGAAGAAGAAGCTATTGATCAAGATCAAATGCGGCTGATAAGGGCCATTTCGAAGATCGGAAAAATACCTAGAGTAGAAGTTCCCAGTTTTTCCGGAAGTCTAGACCCGGAAGAGTTGATTGATTGGATCAATGAGTTGGAAGAGTATTTCGAGTATGAAGAAGTAGAGGACCCAGATCGGGTTAAGTTTGCAAAAACGAAGCTAAAGGGCCACGCCAGTATCTGGTGGAAAGAGGTCCAACTAGAAAGAAATAAGAGAGAAAAGGGAAAGATCACCAGATGGGATCGCATGGTGGAGAAACTGAAGAAGCAGTTCATGCCAATGGACTATGAGTTAGATCTATTGAAGAAATTGCAAGGGTTGAAGCAAGGAAGTAGATCTGTGAAAGAATACACAGAAGATTTTCACAAGATGATCATCAGAACGGGACATGCAGAGGCCAACAAGGAGAAGGTAGCCCGTTATCTTAATGGGTTACGGCCAAGCATTCAAGAGGAGTTAAGCCTAGTTAGAATGGCCACCATTGAGGATGCTTACCAATTTTCGCTGAGAGTTGAAGAGAAGCTGAACAAGAGATTTGACAGCAAGCAAAAAGGACAAGGAGGTCAAAGCGGAAGGGGTAGCGGAAGATCTTTTGGAAGCCGAAATGAGGATGAGAAGAAAAATGAAGATGTGGGTACCAGTCGAAGCCAGAGGAATGATAACTTCTACCGCCCACGTGATCAGAATGGTGGTGATCAAAGAGGTAGAGGATGAGGAAGATTTGGGCAAGGACCTGGAAGAGGTGGTTTCAGAGGAACTTGTTTCCGATGTGGTGAAGAAGGGCATCGAGCCTATGAATGTCCACAATACCAAGGAAGGACAGACAAAAGGCCAGAAGGTCGTGCAAGAGTTGCGCATGTAGATGAGGAGGCTCAATCTGAGCATTCAGATGATGCTGAAAGGGGAGAAGCCCTAGTGGTTAGAAGAGCCTTGGTGACTGAAGAGAAGGAGCCAGAACAGAGGAAGAATTTGTTTCGCACAAGGTGCAAGTGTGAAGACAAATGTTGTGATGTCATTATTGATGGTGGGAGCACTGATAATCTAGTGTCAGAAGAAATGGTTACAAAGTTGAAGCTGAAGAGGGAAAGGCATCCACATCCATATCGGATTGCCTGGTTGCAGAAAGACCACAAAGTTCTAGTCAATGAGCAGTGCCTGGTGAAGTTCAAGATCGGAAGCTATCGTGATGAGGTACTCTGTGATATCATCCCCATGGATGCATGTCACATGTTGTTGGGAAGGCCGTGGCAGTTTGACAGGCGAGCTGTACATGATGGCCATGCAAACACTTATTCCCTGATGAAGGGTGGAGTCCGCCATAAGTTGAAACCCCTGAAGAAGGCCGAAGAAAAGGTATGCAGTAGTGCTAGAATTTGTTATGTCGATGGAAGGAAATTTTTAGAAGGCATAAAACATGAGCGTGTGTGTTATGCATTGATTCCTAAAATGGATAAGGAGGGTAGTGAGAAGGTTCCAGTAGAAGTTTCTGGGTTATTGAATGAGTTTCAGGATATTGTTTCTGATAATGTACCTGAGGGTTTACCACCAATGAGGAAGATCAGTCATCAGATTGACTTGATCCCAGGAGCCAGTTTGCCGAATAAGGCAGCTCATAGAATGACTCCTGCAGAAAATGAGGAGTTAAACAGACAAGTTGAGGAGTTGTTGAGAAAGGGTTTGATTCGAGAGAGTTTGAGTCCATGTGCAGTACCTGCAGTACTAGCACCAAAGAAGGATGGGGAGTGGAGGATGTGTACAGACTCTCGGGCCATAAACAAGATAACAATCAAGTATAGATTTCCCCTACCAAGGATGGATGACCTGATGGACTGTTTGAGTGGAGCTCAGTACTTCACAAAGATTGATCTGAAGAGTGGATATCACCAGATTCGGATTCGAGAGGGAGATGAATGGAAGACCACCTTCAAGACCAAAGAGGGCCTGTACGAGTGGTTAGTCATGCCTTTTGGGCTAACCAATGCACCGAGCACATTCATGCGGCTCATGAACGAGGTACTGAAAGAGTTCCTAGGAAGCTTTGTTATTGTGTATTTAGATGATATTTTGATATTCAGTAAGTCACTGGATGAGCATATAATGCATATTGGTAGAGTCTTTGAGAAGTTAAGAGAAGAGAAATTGCTAATTAATCTGAAGAAGTGTAGTTTTGTGAAGAAGGAGTTAGTGTACTTGGGGTTTGTTGTCTCGACAGAAGGTCTCAAGATGGACCCAGAGAAGGTGAAGGCTATTCTGGAATGGCCTACCCCAAGAACTACTACTGAGGTGAGGTCTTTCCATGGTTTGGCCAGTTTTTACAGAAAGTTTATTAGAAACTTCAGTAGTATTTGTGCACCCCTAACTGAAACAATGAGAGGGGATAGAAAAGAGTTCAAGTGGAGCACTGGAGCAGCAAGGAGTTTTGATCTATTGAAGCAGAAGGTGACAGAACAACCTGTTTTGGCTCTCCCGGATTTCAATAAGGTGTTTCAAGTGGATTGTGATGCCAGTGGTTGTGCCATTGGAGCAGTGTTAAGCCAGGAAGGTAAGCCCATTGCCTATTTCAGTGAAAAGTTAAATGATGCAAAGAGAAAGTACTCTGTATATGACCAAGAATTTTATGCAATAGTTCAAGCATTAAAGAAATGGAGGCATTATTTGTTGCCGAAGGAATTTGTTATGTATACTGATCATCAAGCATTGCAGTACCTGAGTAGTCAGGGAAAATTAAATCAGAGGCATATGAAATGGGTAGAATTTTTGCAGAGTTATACATTTGTTTTAAAGCATAGGAGTGGGAAGTCAAATAGGGTTGCAGATGCCTTAAGTAGGAGGCATACATTGTTGATAGAAATGTAGATTGAGGTGGTTGGGTTCAGTGAACTCAAGACATTGTACCCGAATGATCCTGATTTTGCAGAGGCTTGGAAAGCTTGCAAGGAACCTGTTACAGTTGACAGGACAAAGTGGTTGGATTTCCTAATTCAAGAAGGCATGTTGTTTAAGGGAAGTCAATTATGTATTCCGAGGAGTTCCATGAGGGAGAATCTGATAAAGGAGAAGCACAGTGGAGGAATGGTAGGACATTTTGGTCGAGATAAGACCATTTCCATTATCAGTGAGCATTATTATTGGCCTCAGTTATCACAAGATGTGAAGAAGTTTGTGCAGAGTTGTAGGGTATGTCAAATGGCTAAAGGAGTGAGTCAGAATACAGGGTTGTATCAGCCCTTACCTGTACCAGAGAGGTCGTGGGAGGATATAAGTATGGACTTTGTTCTTGGTTTGCCAAGGACACAGAGAGGGAATGATTCAGTATTTGTGGTGGTTGATAGGTTTTCGAAGATGGCACATTTCATCCCATGCTAGAAGACCCATGATGCAGTCCACATTGCTGACTTGTTCTTCAAAGAGGTGGTGAGGCTACATGGTTTGCCAAAGAGTATAGTCTCAGATCGTGACACAAAATTTGTTGGATACTTTTGGAGGACCTTGTGGAAGAAGTTGAAAACAGAGTTGAAGTTTAGTTCTGCACACCATCCCCAGACTGATGGGCAGACTGAAGTTGTGAACAGGAGTTTGGGTAACCTACTGAGATGCTTGGTAGGAGATAAACCAAAGGGATGGGATTTGATCTTACCCCAGGCAGAATTCGCTTACAACAATTCTATCAATAGAAGCACTGGTAGATCACCGTTCCAGATTGTGTATGGAAGTAGTCCTAGGACTGCTCCAGAATTGAGGAAGATGGACCAAGAGAAGAAGACAAGTGCTGAAGCTGAAGACTTTGCAGAACACATCAAGAATATGCATGAGAAGGTAAAAGAACACATTAACAAGATGAATATGCAGTATAAGGCTAAGGCAGATCAAAAGAGGAGGTATAAGGAGTTTCAGATTGGTGATGAAGTGATGGTCCACTTGAGGAAAGAAAGGTTTCCAGTAGGAACCTATAACAAATTGAAGATGAAGAAGTTCGGTCCCTGTAAAATTTTGAAGAGGCATGATTCAGGGAACGCATATGAGGTAGAGTTGCCGGATGGATTCAACATTTCCCCTATGTTCAACATTGCAGATTTGATAGAATATCATGAGGGTGGCGCAGAGGAAGTACCAGCAATGGAACAGTGCGGTATTCCAGCACCTACTTCAGAAAAGGAGGAGATTGAAGAAATCTTGGATAGCCGTGTAGGAAGGAGTACCAGAAATAGGCAATATGAAGAATATCTGGTGAAGTGGAAAGGAAGGCCTGTGGAAGATTCATCCTGGTTGTCCAAGGCAGAGGTTGACCGTTTGGGTTTTCCTCAACCATCTGAGAAGTGACGGAGTCACTTTTCAAATTACCCTGGGTGTCTGATGCAGGAGCATCCAGTGGTGTAAGGGCAATCCTACATCACCCAAAAATATATTTACTTTCATTTAGATTTTTTTGTAGATGTTTTTGCATTTCTGGATACCCTTTTCGTCGAAGAAGAATTCCCAACTTTCAGAACTGCTTTTCTGCTTTTTCTGCTCAACTGCTATTTTTAGCAGGTATGAATTTGAAGGCGTGAGGAGACAAAAATTTAAGGGAAGCTTCAGGACATAATAATAAACACTTTGGTGAAAGAATCAGATCAAGAGCATTTCCGGTTCAAAAGTTATTCAAGTTTCAATTTCTGCTTTTTGCCTTATGAAATCTTCGGAGCTAATTTTGAGGTACTTAGAGGCTCCGGATGGGCCTGAAAAATTGGCGGAATACGAAAGTGGTTAGCCTTTAGGCCCCACTTTCCGGCAAGAGATCTTCGCGAGAGCTTTCCGAAAAGGTATTATCATTGAAAATCTGACGGTTAGATCTGGAGTTAGAGCTTCTGAAAGTTGGTGCATAATTTGAATCCCGTTTTTGGCTCCAAACAAAGAAACGGGCTATTTATGGGCAAGTTACTGTTTCTTTTAGGCAGTTTTTGGAGAAAGAAGATCGCATGTTGCGAATAGGGGAATTTCTATAGTTTCTTTCTGTAATTTGCATGTATTGCAAAACTCGAGGATTTGAGATCCTCTGCATGTAGGAATTTCATACTTTGAAAATAATAAGATTCGTTAGTTTTTCTGTGTGATTTTCTGTGTCTCGGGTTGCACCCTCATCATATATATAGATCCTACATTTCTTGTGAATTTTGAAGGACCTAGTCTTTTGTGATATCTTGATTAAGGTGTCAGTTTGTTTTTAGTTATTATATCTTTCTTTGAGATCAAAGAATCTATTTCCCAACTAGATAAATGCATTGGTTAGTTATTGGCTCCTTTTCCCATCATCCCAAACACTCTCAATAAAAATTAATATGAACATATTTTTAGTTTTATGTGTTCTAGTGTGTTCTAGCTACCATGTATAAATGCATATAATATCACAAGGGTTTATTATAAAAAAAAAATCATGGAAATTTATATGGTATATGATCTAATCTAATAAGGTGCTTGACCTTGAGTTTTATAAACTAGAATGCAAGCATGAAGTGGCAACTAATGTAGGTGTGTACTATGTAGTGGGTATGGTTTGTGTTAGTTTTAATGTTTAGTTGTTTATATGCTAGTTTTCATGTTTAGGGAAACTCTCCTTGGTTCAATTGAGCCAAAAGTGAAGAAGGATGTACCCACCTCAATAATCAGTCCTTAGTTTCCCAAATTAAACATATGATTCGTGGTACTCTTTGCAAGTTTACACCATTAGTACTTGTGAGATTATCCATCCTTATCCCGCTTTGGGACCCATACCTCAGATCACCAAAATACATTTGATCAAATAAAGGTTATCAACAAAGCATTAACATATACCTCCTACGCATTCACAATAATAGGCATTACCATACTTGGGATGATAAATTACATGCATTCAACATGCATATAAAAAATCTATTTATTATTCTACATGGTGTATTCTATAAAATTCTAGATTACCAACTAATTTGTAGGTTTTCCCTCTAATCTACCTAAAATTTGAATAAGAAAAAATATATATATCATATTTAATATGAACCATTTATTAATTTACATTGAAGAATGATGAGAGCTTCAAAAATATATTATAAAAGTTCATGATATAAAATACAATACTTAAACCTAATACATAGTGAAGTTGTACCAGTTATACTATTATTATTAGACATTTGAAATAAATAAGTAAAATTATTTTACAAATGAAAATTTGAAAATAAATAAAAGATCAAATTTATTTGACTATCATTTTGTAAAGTAATGTAATAAAATTATTCTAATTTTATAAATAATGAATACATAAGACTATTTTTGTATATTTATTAATTATATTTATCTTATTTACAAAGAGATGATGGGACTAAGAAATCTAAATTATATACATTGAATGTTATTTCTAATTAACTTGGTGTATCTTTGAAGGAAAATGATAAAATATGATTGAATATAAGATATTACACTTAAAAATATATATATTTTTATTTGTACATTCACTTCATAAAGACTAGTATAAGATGTGACCAAATTCATCTTATTTTTTATGATAAATTATGAAGTGTGAAATATCAATATCAAATTTTGTATACAATTGCATTAAAACAATAATTTAAATAAAAACAATTTGATGGTGGGGGCCCTAGCTTGTTTGGCTAAAGCATCCTTTGCAAGCAAGAGGTCAACAAAATATTAATTTTATTTCACTAGCATTTATAGATCAATGTGATAGAATTACTCTAACTTTATATAAAATGATAAATGAGACTAAATTTTCCATATTGATTAATTAATTATATTTATTTTATTGACAAGGAGATGATGAGACTAAGAAATCTGAAGTATATGCATTGAATGTTATTTCTTGCTAACTTGGTGTATCTTTATAGGACAATAATAAAATACTAGTGAATATATGATATTAGATTTTTCGAAAAAATTGTATATTTGATTTGTACATTCTTTTCATTAAGTATAGTATAGGATGTGACCAAATTCATCTTATTTTTATGTTAGATTATGAAGTGTAAAATATCTATATCAAATTCTTCTACACAATCACATTAAAAAGCAATTTAAATAAAATTAAATTTCGAGTGTTAAATAATTTTACAATTATAATTTTAAAACCAATAAAATATCAAATTTATTTGGCTAGCATTTCAAAGATAAAATCACTCTAGTTCTATAAATAATGAGTAGATGAGACTAATTTCTCTAGATTGATTAATTAATTATATTTATCTCATTGACAAAGATATGACAAGACTAAGAAATCTTAAAGTATATACATTGAATGTTGTTTCTAATTTATTTGGTGTATCTTTAAAGATCAAATATATCATTTTAGAAATTTTCAAGAAATTGTGTATTTGATTTGCACATTCATTTAATTAAGAATAGTATGAGATGTGTATATTTGATTTGTACATTCATTTTATTAAGAATAGTATGAGATGTACATATCTGGTTTGTACATTCATTTTGTTAAGAATAGTATGAGATGTATATATTTGATTTGTACATTTATTTCATTAAAAATAATATAAAATGTGACCAAATCCATCTTATTTTTAATAGATGTAAATTATCCATATCAAAAACTTATACACAAATACATATAAAACAATTTAAATAAAACAAAAACTCGTTCAAATACTCTTTTGGCCATGTTATTGCTACTGAATTGGTATCTTAATCAGGCCTGTAACCATCCATTTACCAGACAAAAATAATATTCTAAGAGAAAGCACATGGGAAGGAGAAGCATTGAACTGGGACCTTTATATATCTACTGATACGATCACTAACATATCTTGTTTTGCTTGAATTTCAAAGAAAAGCTTTCGGCGACTAGACGTTTTTAGTTCCACCCAGACTGTACGTCTGTCGGAAGACAAAATAGCGCACATATTCATATGACAAAATTCTGTTTAACCCTCCAATGGATTCCAGGTGAGAGAAAGAAGAATCTGGGTTTATAGAGGAACTCTGGAGTTGGAAGACAAGGATTTCAAACTTTGAAAAGACTGTTTTTATGTAAACAGAAGCCTCGTTCCTGAAAAACTGTAGCCATTAGAGATCTCCACGCATTCCAACAATCACTTTCTTGGCATCCATAACACTGGCATTCAAGTACTGAGGGAATATGAAAGTAATTTTAATTTTAATTTTTTTTTAGCATATAGTTGTTGGTTCTAGGAAAATTCATTGCCAGCAATCCAGCGAAAGAAAATTCACTTTCAGATATTCACCGCCATGGAAAATTCACCATCAAGTAAAATTCAGTACCACCAATTCATGAAAAATTAACTACATTAATATTTTTAATAAATATTTCAAAAACTTTGATTTTATTAAAAATATTAATACCGTTAATTTTCCGCCATGGTGAATTGCGGTGAATTTTCCGTCACCGTGAATTGTTGATGATGAATTTGGGGGATGCTATAGTTGTTATAGTATCTATTGATCTAATTTCTGATATTTTTAACATTAACAGATCAATATTGGACTTTAAAGTTGTTAGTGTTGATGATGACTACTCATAATTAAATGAAATGTATTCCTTAGATCTAAAAAGCAACAAATCATGTGATGCCACATTAGTGCACCAATAAAACATGATTTAGTGCACAACTATCGGTTTCACTTTTTTTGGGCCTTTTTGGACACTTCGACAAAAAACATGCTAATGTAGCATCATATTTGATGATGTTATTTTGAAACCTTAGTTATAAGTAAGGGACTTTCCAAGTAAATTGTTGTAAAAATTGAGAGATTTGAAATTTCCACATAAGATTTTGAGAAGTGCGAAGTTAGGGTGCTCAACTACCAGGTCCTCTATTATAAAAACTATCCAAATGGACTAATCCTCAAAATTAAATCATCTATGTTTCCACTATAGTATGGTCTTGCAGCACTTACCTCTTCATTGCACATAGTCCTAAACAAACTCCTTCATTTCATGGACTCATCCTTCCTTCTTGCTCATTTCAACAATGTGCTCTTCAACATGGGGATTTCTCCATGACTTGATTTCTTCATATATTCATATGAAGTATTGTTCATTACATTTTTCCATGTAATATGACTTTAAGCCTCACTTTTTCCACCAATGTACTACTGTAAAATTACTCTTATTTAACTACATTATGACCCACCTCTTCACATTTGTAGCACTCTCCTATAAATTCATTCTCTCCTTTCAAAAAAAATTCCTTCTTCACTTGTTAAGTACACTTTATCTATTGTTTCATAGTTTTTAATTGTAAATAGTACTACCCTTATCATACTAGTTGTACCTTATCTTGGTTGCATGCACTGGTCCTTTATCATCATTAGTAGCAAGTTATCTTTCTCTTTCAAGACTTATTTTACTACTAGTTAAACTATATTGTCTCCTGAAGATAGTTTCTCCTTGGCCTTTAATTTTGTAGTGTCATAAATTTCATACCCTTGCAATTTTGAAATGTATCATTTCCACTTTGGTATCCATTCCCCTAGTTCTTGTATAGGCGCATTTCATCCCTTACATCAACCTTTTTCCCTCTTAGGATATTCAAGCCTCTTTTTCAACAATCGCTTTTTTGTGTTACTTTTGTATTTCTCTTATGTTCTTGTCTCCTGTAATTTTTTAGTGTACACTATTTGGACAAGCTAAGTGCACCAAGATGGTGCACAAAAAGGGGGTCAAAAGTGGCCACTCTTTTTCTAAAATCGACTAAACCTAAACTTGGAGGAGTAATTTGAGATTCATGCACTCAAAATTAGAAGATACCAAAAAAACAAGAATTGTAGTACTCTCGAATACAAAGCAACGATGCAACTTTCTAGTTGCAAATTATATGATTCATTCTTTAAAATGCCCTTGCTTATTCATCACCAACCATATTTTTGGGTGCTCTCTTCGTAGGAATTTTGTTGGTGTAACATCTCGCCACGTAACCCTAAAGGAAGATGCAACTACAACGGAAGCATAAATTTTTATTTTTTTAAAGTGCAATTAATAACAAGTAAAGTGCACTACACTAACACATACATCCTCAAAGGTACGCGAAAACGCCTACAACTGAATCCCATAATATATATAAGCAACTCATTCATAGCATATAAATTAATACTCATGAATTAAAGATCATACATCCAAAGCATTAAATACATCTCATAAGATAAAGGTACATAAAAGATCCATAGATTGCATTCATTCCAAATAATATTTATAACTCATTTCCAGAATGAGGAAGATCATACAGTAATGTTACAATTACAAAAATCCTCCTCAAATACAATTGAGGAGTGATACATATACAAAGTATCCAACTAATACAATAAATCATAAGAATGGAACAAGATAACTGGTACACATGAGCTCTCCAACTGGAAGATCACACCATCACGAACAAGAAGTGAGAAAACCAACGATGAAAGGTGCACATTCCACCCAACCAAGTGGTACCCAAAATCCCACCCCCTATGCTAGGAGATAGTAACAAGGCTTCCTAGGAAAAACCAACAACCTCTAGACATAGGCTATCACATGACTGAACTAAACAAATACAAGTACAACAATAACATCAAGGTTACATTGCTTCCAGAATTAAATAATCAAATATAACACTGTACCAAACAAACTGTTGTCATAGGAGTGTCATCATAAAGCTGCATGGGTTACCCTGGTGAATCTTCCCAGGCCCCGACCCCCATCTTGGGTTACCCTGGTAGCCTCTCACGACCCCCGACCCCACATGCAATCCAATGCGGAATCAATTATCTTTCAAAGGGACAAGATAATGATCTTGCCATTCCAGGCCTTCTCGTCTCATCCCAACTCTAAAAAAGCCCTTGAGCCCATGAGCAAGGCACAATTATTCTTGTTAAGTGTTAAAAGCTACCCTTTCCCCTAATACATTTATTAAGTTTCCACTGAGTTAACTAACTCTCACATGAGTTACCCTGGCACCACTTTGTGTGTCGAACCCCATTGAGAGCCACTCCCTTATAGACAACACATGGATCTAATCCATAACCCAAGGGTAAACATAGTGCACTCATACAGATAATAAATCCCAATCCAAAATATAAGAGGCAACATATCCCCGTTCGTAGTAACCAGGTGTTTAACTAAATACAACCAAGTGCACTACCCAAGGGGAATCAAAGGTTTGAACTATAAAATGCAACAACCCCCTCATAAAATAACATCATCTAGAAGACTTACAAAATCTCAACTAACATATTTCCCCAATAATGTGAACATAATAAATCATCATTCAATAAGCAATCGGAAAATAAAAATACCATTAGGATTTCCTAAATCCAATTTCCATGCAAGAAGTTCAATAATACATTTCTCCAAATCATCTAACTTAGATTAATTTTCATTTACAGACAATACGGAAATTAAATCTATTTGTTTAAATCAATTTCCCAATTTCAACTATACAAAAATCAAAATTCCTTTTTAAAAAAAATTATTTCCTTTTAAAATCATCTGATACATGCATTTGCATGCATCTAATATAATATTCATTTTAAATATATGTATATATATATTAAATATATATATAATTATTATTTATATTTAAAAATATTTTAAACCAATTACAATTTCCATTAATTATATATCTAAATATATATATATATATATATATATACATATATACATAATTATATATATACAAATATTTATAAATATATATTTGTGTATATATATTTATGCAAGATATATATATTTATATATTCAATTTTATATTTATTAAACAATCGAATTTAAATAAAATTCAACCAAAGTTGAGTTCATCATAGGGCAGACTGAATGTTCAATATCCATTTGTCTTGGTTGCACACGGTTGTATAAAAGCAGCCGAACCTCCCACATGGTGGGGAGGGCACGGCTTGTGGGGCAGTGCCCAACGCTGCCTCACAACGCCAGCTCTCCCCCCATGGGGATCTAACTATGGGGGAGCCACATCACCCCCCACTAAATACATTGAAACTTTCATTCATAAAACTTGTGACTAAAATTAATCGCCGTACAGAAAATACTTACAGTTTTCAACTTAAATTCTTCAATATGAATTCTAACAGGAAATTCTATAGGAATCCAATATATAAAAAAAATCTATATCCATATATATATATATATATATATATATATATATATATATATCAACATGATTGGCGAGTTGGGAAAAAATTTCACATTTTTCTACAGGGAGGATATACAAATTATACAGAGATTTTCCATTTTCTCAGAGGTTTTCAATTTCTTCCAACCAAATGAAAATAATTGTGAAAAATAAAACAAAACAATAATTTTTTTACAGGAAGATCTTTTCCCATACGAACAAGATTTTCCCCAAATTTTGACAAGAAAATTTTAAATCTAATCCTACAGAGAATTCCAAAACTTCTATTGTTTTCCCTCTAGGATTTCTACTATTTAAAAACAATTCCTACATAAGTTTTCAAAGTTTTCCCGAAAATTTTTCTAATTTCAAAACAAATAAAAACTTAAAACATTTTCTACAAAAACTCAAGCTTTTACCGCAATTTTCAGACACGACAATCTTTCAAATCACAAAGTATATTAAAAGCTTCAAAACAAATAGCATAGTCTTCTTGCACATGCAATCTTTTCTAGAACAACAGTTTATTCTAATAGCCTTTCCAAATTGAAATTAAAGAAAATAATTAAAGAACCTGAATCCAAACGCTTGAGGAAATGAAGATTGAAGTGGAGCTTCGCCTTCAGATTCCAATTAACCCAAGCTTCTTCCAACAAAAACAAGCTTCTTCCCAAATATTCACTTTTCAAGAAAGAGCAAAACAAAGCCAGAGCCAATGTTTTTCCGATATTATCTTTCCCCAAATTTTCAACAACCCTTTCAACTTTCAACAATAGATTTCAACAACCCTTTCAACTTTCAACAACCTCCCCAAAATATATTCTTTGCTTCTGTGAAGTAGCCTCTTTCCTCTTTTAGTTAAATCAAATAATCCCTCTGAGAAATAATTTCCCAACCACCATGTTTAAAATTTCTCAACACATGTCAAAAATCAAATATCTTCTCAACCAATTCACAGATAACCCCTCTAGATATTTTCTAGATATTTATGCATTTTGATAATTTAAAATCACATAGTATTTTCTAATTTAAATTTAATCTAATTAATTTAATTACTTTATAAAATAAATTTAATCATAAAGATTAAATCACTTTACAAATTAAATTTAATTAATTAATTAAATTAAATACAAATCTTCTAACATAATAATCAAGATTAATTAAATAAACACTTAAAACATTTAAAAACATGTATTTCCCTTCAACCTTCCTTGCAACATAAATAAACAACAAGGCAAAAATGGACAACATGACAACTAAGCATACCAAAACCAAGACTGGCGACACACTGTGACAAGGGTTGTGCTTTGACAAGGGAACGCAGTTACTATCTCCCAATCAACTAACCGTTGGGAAATGGACACGTTCAAACCTATGAATCTAGGTGGAGTCGATGTCCTGTACCTGCAATCCTACAATCAAAACGTATTTCAAGCATGTATATATATCATAATCAATCACACCGTGAAAAGAGAATCATGGAATCGCAGGGTGCTCGCAAGCGAGTGATGCAATCTCGTTCCCTTCACCAATATAATGTCACATCAAATTGACGAATCTAAATGATTAATAAAAGACAAATGATCATATAGCAATATCAACTCAAATAAACAACTATGCTAATCAGAAAGCATTTCATAGACAATAAACATCCATATAGTGTACTCTCACATCATAATATAAAAACCAACATTGCTCCAAAGTTAGCGATCAAATAATAACATAGTATCATGGTCTATCAAAGTAAAGGTATTGTTAGAAAATATAAGCATATCAGAGAAACACACTGTTTGAACATACGAGAAAAACGGAGGGGTGCTACAGTTCGTTTTCAGTGGATTTTGTGTATGGAGCGGCAAGAATTGAAGTTTTAAGCATCTAAATTCAATGTTATTCTCTTGACTAATCTTTTTTGTCAATGTGAGGCTTTTAGATGTCTCGGGGGTGTGGGTGAAATTGCATGTTCTTCTTCAAATCTTTTAAGTATTTTAAAAAGTTAGTACCTAGGGTTGGGTATTGTGTCTTCTCTGCAAATTATGTTTGGTTTATTCCTTTGTTTTAGGAAAGGGTGGTTCTAGCATTGTAGTTAAAAGGCATGATTGTGCTAGATAAAATTGTTTTAAGAGATTTGTTGGTCGTACATCCATGGAATACAAGCCAAAAAACTTCAGAGTACCTATTAAGATGAGAGAGAAGGAGCTTCAATTTTTTGGTGAAGTGTCAGATTTAGAACTATCCCAAGTCTTCAAAATGGTGTGCCCTAGTATTGTTGACACAATCAAAACTGTAATTGGGGAAGAAATCATACGGCCGAACTCCACCAAGTTATTTTTCCCATCAAAGCTTCTTTCAATCTTTTTGTTAACGCTATCAATTTCTCAGTCCTTTGAGTCCCTCAAGATCATGTTCAATGAGACAATCCAACCAAATTTTCTTGGGGAAGTTGAGCTCCTGAAGTGTGTCCAAGTGTATAATTTGGATAAGGGGACGGTTTATGTTGCAGGTATATTCCTGAAATGCTACCTCAAACATAAGTGATCATTTACAAGTGTGTATGAGGCTATGAAGAAAGGTTTAAGGGATGATGATCCTTGGGTCCTGTACAAGACTATCAATATGCATTCGCAAGAATAGGGTCTTCAAATGGTAACCATGATAAAGGAAAAAAAAATTGTAGTATCTTTTCTTCTTTCTCATTAAATTCCACATGGTCGTAGACAAGTTGCAGTGGCAAGAATAATTCCAACAGAGAGAAATGATGCAGAGCTACGAGAAGGTCAAGGTGAAAATGGTATAGATTTGAATGCAAGTCGACTAAACACATTTGTAGAGGAAATCTTTATGGAAGAATGAAATGAGTTTATTTAAGTACACATAATCCAAGGTGTGAATAAAAGGACTATATCTTTAAAAAATCAATCTGCTAATTTTGGCTTGTATAGTGCCTCGCAGTAAGAATGCATAGTGTTATATAGAAAATATTTCCATCTGGAAAATTTTGCTCGAATCTTTTGACAAAATATTAACTAGTAGTATAATTCTAGTAGTATATGTAATCTATATTTTTAAATATTAATATATATGTTTAGGCTTCTACCTTTTATCGATAAAAAAAAAAAAAGAATTGTAGTACTCTGAATCTAGTTTTGAACTACTAAAGTTTTTCAAAAATAGATAAGATTAAGAGGATCAAATGCTTCGTCCACACAACAATGTTCCTATTTTTTTCAGCAAAACATCTTATAGTGTTTGGTGTGCACCCCTCAATTTTTTAGTTGCATTTAGTATTTTCAAAAATCCATTGGTAGAAATATAGTTAAGAGTGAGTAATAGAATTATAATTTTTTGTAATTTTTTATTGAGTAATTTTTAATGATTTTTCAAAGTGGATGCATCCTGAAAATCACATCACTGAACGTGTGTGTCACATAACTTGCACCAAAATAATTGAAAATGCATTTTTTCCAATATGTAAAGAATAAAGTGTAGAACAATATTTATTTATTTTTAAATTTCGACAAGTAGGCAAAAAGTTATTAAAAAAAGTCAATACATATATCTCTGATAACTATGGAAACATTAGTGGAAGAAATTATTTAAATAAATATGTTAATGTAGTTCAAGTCTAAAAAAAAAATGGTTACAAAGCTTAGAAGACGTGTGAAATGTTGGTGGTAATTTTACTAAGATTGAAGCCTAAGTACAAGACAAAACGTGTACATGTTTTATGCAAGCCAAAATGTGTACGTGTTTTGGCCTGCACTAAAAGTATCTTGTTCTTGAATATGACTTTCTAACTCTCTCTCCCTCTACCTTTATCCCTAACTCTCTCTACATCTCTCTCTATCAATATTCCTCTCTTTGTGCTTCCATCCTTCCTTCCAAAATATCTCTATCCCTCTCTCTCCCTACCTCTCACTCCCTCCCCCCTCCCCTTTGTACTCTTTTTCTCAAATCTCTCTATCTCCCTCTCTCACTCCCTATTTCCCTCCTTCCTTTTCTACTCATTTTCTCCCATGTATCTCTTTGTTTCTCTATACCTACCTCTCCCTATCTCTAATTATTCTTTCTCCTTATATGTACATCTCTCCCTCCCACCCTCCCTAACTAACTCTACCTCTCTATCTCTCTTAATACGTATCTATCTAGGTTATAATCCTCTCATGTTTCTAGGAAGAAAATGTATCCCCATGCTCAAAAAGTCATCTTCATATGAGAAACTGTGTTATAATGTGCTCATGTTAATATGAAGATAAAAATCATTTTTGTATCTCTATCCATATTTCTTTACCTCCCTCTCTCTCACTCCTCCATGTGTCTCTCTCTAATGCACTCGCATTTCTATGAAAAATTTAGAGTTGAGTCTTTAGGGTTGATTGTTGAGAGTATATTGTTTAGGGTTGAGGGTATGGGTTTTAGTGTTAATTATAGTAGTGTCAAAAAATACTCCTTTACATTTTCACACTATGTTTGCATCCCCTTTATTGATTAGACTTAATTAAGCCTCTAATTGGATCAATTATGCATTTTAAAGCTTAATTAATCTCATTTTCTGAAAGGGAAACCTACATTAAATAACTACAAACATCAAATTACACATCTTTAAAAATGTATGTCCTAGGTTTAGGGCCTAGGAACCATTCGCTCAAGGGAAAATGGGTCCTCCTTAAGTTTAGGACCCCATTTTTAATATGTTTTTGGCAGTATTTTTATGATTCAAATTCAAATTGTAATTTTCGTCCTTTAATGTTCAATTGTCGAAAAATTAGAAAATATCCTATAAATACAAGGTATTTTTATCAATTCACATCCTAAGACATTTGAAGGAGAAAAATTATAGAAAAGATTATTGTCAAGAGCATTCAAGAGCAGATTTATCATTCAATTATTGCAGCAATCAAGATCAAGATCATCATGTCAAAGTTATTTGTATTCATGCATGTTTTTGGAGCTAACATGGTGATGTAGGTTTCAAGTATTCAAGCATAAAAACAAGTGTCAAATCAAGAATCCAATCAAGCCATTTCATGCAAGATCCAATCCTTGGAGTGATGTATTAGAATTTAGTCCTCCAAGGGAAGCCATTAAAGGGTTTGGTGAGTTGCAACAAGCTAATGTTCATTCATCATTCCTTCCTTTCATTATTAAGGTTTAATTACCAAATTAGGATCTGACCAAGGCAAACCCTTATACACCAAAAACAAACTTTTTCTCCTCTTTGTGTGTTTGCAGATTTACAGGTGAAGAAGGATTGAAGATTGATCAAAAATGCAATTTTTCAAAGTTGTCAAAGTTGTCATTAAAGTTGTCAAGACATAGAATCTTACTTGCAAAATTTATTTCCAACTTTTCGACAATGAGATCTGAAGAAATTAGGAGTGAAAATCTAGGAGTAGAGTATTGTGAAATCGGATTTTGGATCCTTGTAGCAGGTGCCATTCACCCTAGGGGAAATCTATCCCAGGAGGACACTTAACAACTTTTGGTGACTGGTACACACCAACTTACCCTTCTTAGATCGACCGAAAGTCTACTATTTTTTATTGTGTTATTCTTTAAATTGATGATTCAAGTTTCCCATTGCATAATTGACTTCATTTAGTATTTTTAGTTTTTCTCCCCAAAGTGCATTTCAGACATATTTACCCCATCTTGTCATAAGGAAAAATAGCCAAGATCTCCAATAGGATTGACTCACCTAAGGGTTAAAATTCAATCCTACCTTTTGGGATCTCTTTTTCCTAATTAAACAAGGAAGATAGGTGCATCATCACCCCATTTTAAGCCAGCCTATTTTTCAATTTTTCATTTTGGTGAACCTAACATTCTTGCACTATAAACTTTCTTATTTGGAGGTCATTAAAACCTTGGATCTAAGATTTACATTAGTTTCCATTGAAATTGAATTAATTTTCATTCTATTTAGGGTTGTCAAAATTTCATTACTTTACATCTCATTTAGGGTTTTAAATTTGCATTTTGCATCAATTTTAAAATATGAAAAATCATAAAAATTACATGCATATTACATTGATTTTGCATAGTACTTGCATATTAGTGTATTTTCAATCATTTACATCAACAAATTTAGTTAAAATTACATCCAAAAAATTTCACTATGTTCATCATTTATCACTAATTTCACTTACATTCGGATACCTAAATCTGGAAAATTCTATCACTAAAACCACAGTCTGCAACCTGAAATTGGGAATTCAAACATTAAGCAAGAAATTCAACCTTTAATTTCTCATATCCCTTACCTAGGACTCATTTGGCCTAGGGAAAATAATTCCTTGTACATGTGTCTTTTCAAAATTATGGACATCAATTTGTCTTTGTTTGCGAGCGATCCCACAATAGTGGTTTACACTTTTTAGGAGATCCTGATTTTTATTGAAATCACTTATTTTTAGAAAATATAATGATTTAAGTCTTGAAAAGTTCCATTTAAATGATTTCAATTGAAGAGGGTTTGATCAAACCACCTTAGATCAAACCCCCTTGGATAGAGCCCCGCTAGTTTTAAACCATACCTATAACGAAGTCTCATTTACACCTATCAAAATGCTAATAAAAAACCCCTTTTGATTTACCTTTTAGGGGATCAAATGAATTCATTTAAAATTTATTTTTTTGTAAGTATATAGTCTTTATTATAAGCTTCCCAAAAAGTATAATTTTAAATATATTCAATTTTATTATTATATTTATTTTTTATTTCTTGTGAATGTAGGTTTTTCACCGAAAATCAAGCTCTTTGTTCTGCACATGTGGAAAAATAGTAGATTACCAAAAAAAATTGAAAAATATTTCCATGCTAGGTATTGATGTCCTTGATCCAACAAAAAGAAAAAAAATGATTTTCGATACATACAAAAAAAAGTTATGTTGTATACGGTCAACCTATGTCTAAATTGCAATTATTTTGACTTCAAAACTTAATTAAGAAAAAAAGAATTCAATAAAACACTATGATACCAAATGAACATGCTAGATATCATAGTTACAAATCTAAATTCAAAAAAAAAAAAAAAATTATCCTTCATAAAAAACTTATGTTGTTTACGGTGAACATCACTCTTTAAAAATGGTGTTTACAGTTAAAAACTAGTTTTCAAAGGAGATGGAAAAAGAAATACAATCTAATTCCAATATATATATATATATATATATATATAGAATCTACAGACAAAATTTATCAAATCACTATTTTGTATCATCTTCAGATTCCTCTTGGTTTAGCAACTGAGTAAGTGCACTGATCTGTGACACAATTTTGGTGTCAAATTGGAAAAGTTTGCAAAAAAAGGCCAAAATTGGCCATTTGGCGCACGTCAAATTCAAAATTCAAATAAAAACCAAAAAGCACCCTTCAAACCCTCATTTCACTTCAACCCGCGGCTTGGCTTGGAGAATTTGAGGTCTGCAACTCGCGCTTGCAAAATATCATCCATTATTTGCATCCTTAGCTTGCGATTTTTCATGAGGATGTCGCCAACACGTCAAAGAGGTTGAAGATTGTGAAGAGTTATGTATTTTTATTCTATTTATTTCAAATTTCATTTAGAATGCAGATTGAAATAGGTTTTTATAATAAAACTTTTTTCTAATTCTCAGGGAATGAATCTGCACCTCGAAACATTGAGAATTCACAATCACCCCCTCACGAAGAGCCTCCTATAAAAGAACAACCTGAAACCCCTCCATCAATTCATAGGCATCCTCAAGGAACGCAAGAAAATATTCTAAATCAAATTGAAAATAATAAAAGAGACATTGAACAATTAATTGGAAGATTAACCAAGCATGTTGAAACCCACCCTTATAGGAGAGGGATTGTTGAATCATTGAAGTTAATTATAACTCATATAGGATAAATGAGTGAGAAAATGAATTTTTGGTCAAATAAGAGGCATGATATGAGACAATTTTATGCTAGTGGTTTGTCATATGCAGATGTCAAAAAATAAAAACTTAGCAAAGTCGACTTGTGTGCCTTATTTACAGACCCGGGAACCAATGCACCTTTGTCTCATGCATGCGGGAGGTTCCCCATCCATTGGTGCCACCATGAGTTAATTAAAAATAAACTTTGGGAGCAATGGTGGATTGTATTTGACCAACCTCCATGCAATAACCATGAGATACCGCAATATTTTTTGAGGAAACTCTATTGTGAGTTTTTCCTCAATAAAATGCTAATTTATTTTGACATCTTAGACTTTCAGGGTAGAGGTGGGGGCTCCACACATGATAGACCTATTGCATGACGTAATCCACAGTTGGCACCAAGTTGTGTGCATTAGGATAGTTATTTTGGAGGGAAAAATCATAAATAAGGTGGAAACCATCAATGTAAGTTGGATTTTTGAAGATTTGGAAGATTGGAACATTAATAATACTTAGTTTTTCTCCATTTTTTCTATATTTTCTGAGATTGCAGTGACTGTACGACCCGTACAACTGCATAAAGTTATAAATATGTTTTGAATTCATTTTAAGGTGTGATTTTTCCACTTATTTCATTTGATTTGAGCATCCAACAGTGGATTCAATGTAAGTTTGAGCAAATTCTTTGTGATTGGTTTTATACCCTATTTTAAGGGTTTGTAGCCTTTAAAATGTAAACTTGACCCATTCCACTTTTGGTGGCTCTTGTAACTTATGGAATGGGACTGCAACATCAATAAACAAGTGATAGAATATTGAGAGAGTGTATAGGAGGCTTGAAAATGTGTTGGGCATGAAGCCCTAGAGTGGAAAATTGTGTTTTCCAAGTGGAAAAGAGAGGTTTTGATATCGTAATGAGTGAAATAGGTTGGGGAAGCATTGTTTCTTATTTAATTGAGTATGTGCAGAGGTTTTTAGACTAGTTTGAGGTGGTGGAAATTTTTATTGAGGTCTGGAAATGTGATTTCCATTAAAACCCTTGATTTTTTCCTATAAAAGAGGATTTTGAGTTTAGGTATCTTGGAGGGTGGAATTCTGAGAAAAAATAGTGGAATCTTTGGTTTGGTAACCTGTAGAGATCTGCCCAATTGAATTTTGAGTGAAAGAGAAAGTTTAAGGTAGATTCCCTTTGTAAAAGTGACCTAATTTGAGGCCTAGTTGGTGTTAAAAGCCTGATTTGAGAGAGCTGTATCAAAGTAACCTATTGATTGGTTGTGGTATGTTGTTGAGTACCTTGATGGGTGTTTGAAACCCTGATGGTCCTAATTTGAAAGGACAACACCAAGGAGATATACCTGATTGAGTGAGTTGCCATGCTACAAGGCATAAAGAAGGATTGTTGAGATAAAGAGTATTTGAGAACTTATCACTTGAAAGTTGTTGTTTTTGTGTGGAATTGTGTTGCGTGGTTGTAGGACCTCCCTTGGTTGCTATCATTTTTCATACAAAACCCACTTTTACAAAACCCTCATTTTTAGCAAGTTTAGGGTGGGTTTATTGAAAATCTTATTCCCGCAACTCATAACACCTTTCCAAAGCATAAAAAATGCTTAAAATAACCTTCACATGCCTAAAATTCCCTCACAAATTGCTGCCCCAAAGGCTTTCAACCATTTCCACTCTTAAACCACTCAATTTCACCAAAACTCATCAAATTGAAAACTAGGGCATCACACCAAACCACTCAACTCACCTCCCCTGCACTAGAAACCATGCACATATGTTCGCTAAACCTAATTATTCGATTCCACAGAGTTACAGTAGGATAGAATGGGTGGAATAGCTAAAAAGTCATTTTTACACACTCAACTACTTACATTTGACCACTTTTTCCCAAGTGAGAATTCACTGCCACAAAAAAAGGCCTTTGAAATAGTGAAAACCGAGAGAGGTTATTGTAGAGGGGACCAATTCAATCCCATTGTCTTAAACGATAAATTTCTAAGTATCATGGTGTCTGAATACGAGCATTCTGAAGTTTGCAGCCATTTTGCACTTTGGACTCTTAAGATATTTTGTCGGTTGAATGTAGCTCAGAGTGATTCTGCATGTTTCAGTGCAAAAGAGAACCATGAATAGTGTAAACGTACCCACCCAGATGCATCAGAATAGTCCATTTGGTCACATGAGTTGTAGAATGAAAGTTGCACCACTTTGCAACTTTCAACTACTTGCATTTGACAACTTTTCCCCAAGCGAGAATTCACCACCATGGGAAAAGGCCTCCGAGATAGAAAAAATAGAGAGAGGTTATTGTAGAGGGGGACAACATGATCCCATAGGCTCAGATGAGAATTTTCTAAGCATCACAGTGTCTGAATACGAGCATGTTGAAGTTTGCAACCATTTTGCACTTTGGACTCTGTTGGTACTCAAAAATGTAGGTTTTAATCAGAAGAGTTTTCCAAGCTCTTACTACACTTTTGGTCAACGTACAAGGCCAATTAATGCAATTGTACCTTCTTCTCTTTAGGTTCTACTAGACCAAGGTGGGTAAACCTAATGAATGATGCAGATTTGAAATGAACTTCCTGATGCAATAATCTACCCACAATGGCAAGGGTGGTGGATAGACAAATATACTACAACTACTCTTACTCCTACTGCACAAATGAAAGATTTGAAAGAATTGTCTGATATGAAATTCTATCTCTGGGTTGAGGCAGATCAGTGCCTTCTATCCACATGGGCAATGGAGTCAAAACAAAAATGACATATGTTCTCTCTTATTGGCTTAACTCTAGTTGTTATGCACATAAAAATGAAGTCCTACTGACTGGCATATAACTTCATTTATTTATGTCTTGCACAAACTATGCTGGGATATTTCTTAATCTGGTTCTACTTCAACAATCCAAATGAAATCCTTAAATCACTGTGATTTATTAGAAGACTTTTAACTCTGACTTGCAGACACCAACTAATTAAATCACACAAAATGGGAGAACACTTTGATGAAATATACTTGATACACTGATTTAAATGACAGAAAGATCTCAAGTTGGAGACAACCAAAGATAAAGAATTTAGATTTATTTTAACATAACAACTGAACACCAAAAGAAATATATCAATTTAAAACATATTCTCCATTACATTGTTTCAAGAAAGATCTGTGTATTTTTGTACATTCCCCAGTCCCTTCTCGGGAAAATCTGACTACTACCCTCTAACCCCTGAATCTCTCCCTTCTGCAACTGAATTTCAAATTATTTATACAATAGATGCCAAGGGTCGTGACCCTTCATATTACAGTTACAACTATTCACATTTTTATGTTTATGGTCGTTTGTATTCTTTAGCAGAAATTACAATATTTAATTGCACTGCCTTATCGGCAAATTAAATATTTTAACTATAGTTGTGCTTTTGATTTTGCTTTAAATACTTTTCCTGCCTTTAATATTTAACTTTATGCCTTTATCGCTCCTCACATTTCACTTTATTGAACGTCGTGAAGTCTTCGTTCATGCTTACCGCTCTACCGCGGGCTTTGACTTTTCTCCCACGGTATGGCAGTGATCGGCCCCACACTGACCATCGTAGTCTCCATCGTCGCTTACCCTGCTACCGCGGGCTTTGACTTTTCTCCCGCGGTATAGTGGTAACCGTTAGCTGCTTCCTTCCTTCCACTTACTAACTGTCCTTGTCAACCGCTACCTACTCACCGATATCAGCCTGCTAACTACTTATGGTTTACCGTGCTACCACAGTCAATGAATTGACCGTACACGATAGCGCGGTAAACACTTCATGTCCGCTCCCTTAGCCACTACCACCATACCGCCACGGTTATCTCTGTTGTTATCGCAATCACCACAGTCTCAACTTGAACCCCCTGCGGTACTACAGTAAGCCTCCTATCTGCCTGCTTGATCGGTCAATGACCGCCAACCACGCTATCGCGGTCTATGTTTAGACCGCGCGCGGTGGCGCGGTAAATGTTTTATGCTAACCTGCTAACTGCTACCGCCATACCGCAGACCCCTTTATGGGAGGCCGCGGTAAAGCGGTAAATGACATAAAAATGAAAATTTTAAGGGAGCGGTGAAGGTGTAAGGTGCATATGAATGGCATAAATATTTTTAAAGGAAAAATTAGTAAATGAATGAGTGTAAATGGGTGAAAAACCTTAGGGTTTTCATGGATTTTATGGAAAATCACTTAGGTTTTTTTATGCAATTTCTGGGTTCTAACAGACTCTTAAGGGATTCTGTCGGTTGAATGTAGTTCAGAGCGATTCTACGTGTTTCAATGTGAAAGAGGACCATTCCTAGCATAAACGTACCCACTCGGATGCGTCGAAACAATTTTTTTGGTCACACGAGTTGCAAAACGAAAGTTGCACCACTTTGCAACTTTCAACTACTTGCATTTGATAACTTTTTCCCCAAGCGAGAATTCACCACCATGGGAAAAGACCTCCGAGATAGAAAAAATTGAGAGAGGTTATTGTAGAGGGGCCCAATGCAATCCCATAGGCTCAAATGAGAAGTTTCTAAGCATCACGGTGTCCGAATATGAGCATGTTGAAGTTTGTAGCCATTTTGCACTTTGGACTCTTAAGGGATTCATTCAGTTGAATGTAGCTCGGAGCGATTTCACGTGTTTTGGTGTGAAATAATACCATTCCTAGCATAAACGTACCCACCTGGATGCATCAGAACAGTTCATTTGGTCACATGAGTTGCAAAACAAAAGTTGCACCACTTTGCAACTTTCAACTACTTGCATTTGACAACTTTTTCCCCAAGCGAGAATCCGCCAACATGGGAAAAATCCTCTGAGATAGAGAAAACCAAGAGAGGTTATTGTAGAGGGCCCCAACATGATCCCATAGGCTTAATGAGAATTTTCTAAGCATCATGGTGTTTGAATATCAGCATTCTGAAGTTTGCAACCATTTTGCACCTTGGACTCTTAAGGGATTATGTCAGTTGAATGTAGCTTGAAGTGATTCTGTGTGTTTTAGTGTGAAAGAGGATGATGCCTAACATAAATTTACCCACTTGGACACGTCAGAACAATCTGTTTGGTCACATGAGTTGCAGAATGAAATTTACACCACTTTGCAACTTTCAACTACTTGCATTTGACAACTTTTTCCCCGAGCGAGAATTCGCCACCATGGGAAAAGGCCTCTGAGATAGAAAAAAAAAAGAAGAGAGGTTATTGTAGAGGGTCCCAATGCGATCCCATAGGCTTAGATGAGAAGTTTCTAAGCATCACGGTGTCTGAATACGAGGATGTTGTAGTTTGCAACCATTTTGCACTTTGGACTCTTAAGGGATTCTATCGGTTGAATGTAGCTTTAAGCGATTCTACGTGTTTCATGACTGTCCAATGGTGTTTTGTGTCTGGAAGGAAGATTAAAAGGTAGTTGGTTTGTTAAGATTTTTCCACCTTGCTCTGCATCACTTTGGCATGTTTATCAACATAAAACTATGATATTTTTTTGAATTTCAATATGTAATGATAATGCAATATAAAATATGTAGAGTGAGACGATGACATTTGTGTATTTAAACTTTAAAGTTGAAATGTTAAACTTTATCATTGTTTTTGTCTTCAAAGTTGTTTAAACTATATAATTTAACCATAATATAACTAAGCAATATATGATATAATTTAACCATTATTCATTATTTTTTATTGTGAACTATATAATATAACCATTGATTTTTATGCTATTGTACATTGATATTTAACCATTGCTCAAGATTAAATTTTTGAACAATGTAAACATGCACATGACGAACAAATTATTTTGATTCTCAACTTCTATATATCAAATTATCTAATAATCAAGTGTATGTCCTTATACAAAAATGGCATCAACGCCAACTCAAACAAAGTTTTACAAAATGTGGCATATGCCATCTCGATATCTATTCAAATATACATGCCAAAATGTCTATCTCATCCTAAACTACCAGTGGATCATCAAAATGGAGCCTCTTTGAAGCACTTTTTGGCTCTGAAGGTAAGTACACAAGAAAAATTCAAACAACAATTGAGATTAATTATATTATATAATTTAAAATCAAATAATTAACATCAAAATCAATATACATTGAATTATAATTGAACTCTAAAATTGAAATCTTGATTACCTCATATATACATCTCTTCAAACCATCAGAAGTCCTAGAATATGCCCCTCTCAAAGAACCAATCATACCAACTTTTGCAATGTCAATCTATATATGTGAACAAAAACATAGTTATCTCCTTCAAGTGTTTTGCCACCTCCTCCCTTAGGTGTTTCAACATGCACTCCTTTAAGTGTTCCAACACCTACTCCTTCAGGTGTTGTGACACTTGTCAACGAGGATGTGTAGCTCATAACCGCCTGTACATAAAAATGATAAGTATATGAAACTACCAATCTATGTTGACATATGTATAATCACTATAAGATCTTAAAAATCTTAATTCAATCGAATTTGAGTTCAATTACCTTTCCCTTATCTACCATTGCGTCTTCAAAGTCTAGACAGTGTTGCACCTCGCTCACTCTAGGTGTTTCCTACAAGAGGAAAATAAGATAAACATATAAGTTAATATATAATTTTACCAATGAAAATTCAAATGACAAGAAAGTAAATAATGCATGAATTCAAGCCTAAAAGGCATGGGTTCAAGTAGTACATTGAAGAACTTTTTTTGAAGAAGGCTAGAACTAGCTGGTTTTAGTGAGATCTGGTGGGGTTTCATGTGT